>JAFEMH010004508.1:0-205895 GCA_022495995.1 Adenophora triphylla var. japonica | reverse complement strand
GTTGGCCACTAATTAATACCTCCCTGATTTTCAGGTCCTCTCCGCGCGGACAAGATTGTCAGGGTCAAAATGACCCTTTTGCCCCTTAAAATTTCGGGACTGCGCTTCGGTCCCGAACTTGACAAAGTCAACCCCTTTCATCAAAATCACCTCCGTGAGTAAAACGTAAGACCGAGGTCTCCTGAGAAAGATAACGAAATCCCGTATCTTTCATCAAAATCTTCCAACGGCAGTCAAACGTAAGACCGATTTCCTCGAGAAAGATAACGAGATCCCGTATCTTTCATCAAAATCTTCCCCGGCAGTCAAACGTAAGACCGAGTGCCCTGAGAAAGATAACGAGATCCCGTATCTTTCATCAAAAACATCAAACGGCAGTCAAACGTAAGACCGAGTGCCCGGAGAAAGATAACGAGATCCCGTATCTTTCATCAAAATTACCGGCAGTCAAACGTAAGACCGAGTGCTCCCGAGAAAGATAACGGATCCCGTATCCTCATCAAAATTACCCCTTTTGCAGCCAAACGTAAGACCGAGTGCCCCGAGAAAGATAACGGATCCCGTATCTTTCATCAAAATCTTCCCTAGCCAAATAAACGTAAGACCGATTTCCTCGAGAAAGATAACGAGATCCCGTATCTTTCATCAAAATCTTCCCTTACCAAACGTAAGACCGAGTGTCCCGAGAAAGATAACGAGATCCCGTATCTTTCATCAAAATTACCCCGTGATCAAACGTAAGACCAAGTGCCCTGAGAAAGATAACGAGATCCCGTATCTTTCATCAAAATCATCCTCGATCAAAACGTAAGACCGATCTCCTCGAGAAAGATAACGAGATCCCGTATCTTTCATCAAAATCTTCCCCGGCAGTCAAACGTAAGACCAAGTGCCCTGAGAAAGATAACGAGATCCCGTATCTTTCATCAAAATCATCCCCCGGCAGTCAAACGTAAGACCGATCTCATCGAGAAAGATAACGAGATCCCGTATCTTTCATCAAAATCTTCCCCGGCAGTCAAACGTAAGACCTATTTCCTCGAGAAAGATAACGAGATCCCGTATCTTTCATCAAAATCTTACCCGGCAGTCAAACGTAAGACCAATTCCCGCATCGAATACGTCCGATTTTCCCCACAAAGGCTAACAAAATCCCAGAAAGATAACGGAATCCCAAAGCCAACGGAATCTCGAGTAGTTCTCGAACTACGAAAAGGGCTTCGATTCCCCCACTAGGGATAAGTAGGTAGCCTATCATTAGGTCCAGCCCCTCGACCAAAATGGTCACCCTCTCCTTCGGCAGCAGACGAAGTCCACCGAAAGGCCTTTCCAAATTAAGGTCCGAGGCGCCTAAGAAGCCATCATCATCAAGGTCCGAGGCGCCTAAAAAGCCATCATCATCAAGGTTCGAGGCACCTAAAACGCCATCTCCAAGGTCCGAGGCACCTAAAACGCCATCTCCAAGGTTCGAGGCACCTAAAACGCCATCCTCAAGGTTTGAGGCACCTAAAACGCCATCTCCAAGGTTCGAGGCACCTAAAACGCCATCTCCAAGGTTTGAGGCACCTAAGACGCTATCACTAGGAAAGCGATAAAACGCGATCATCCCCAGAGAGACCGAAAATGGTCATCCCTATCCCCACAGAGCGGATACCCATCGTAGACCGAAAATGGTCATCTCTTATCCCAGCAGAGTTTCTTTCCAAAGAAACACCGTAGAACTCGCTCATCAGGTTCGAGGCACCTAAAACGCCATCATCGCCAGGGTCAAAGACCCGAACTACGACCGGCTTGATTCCCATTCGGGATACGTAGGTAGCCTATCGCTAGGTTCAGCCACCCGATCACTCGATCATCCTGCCAAATATGGAGCCTTACTCTTATCGACGACCCCGCTTCCTTCGAAAGCGCCGTCGCCGAGGGGCTACTGTAAGTGCTCCTATTTGAGCTTGTTAGAATTTTCGTTAGAAAATTAACGAAAGTTATAACATTTATAACATTTCTAACAATTTGCATTTTCAGGAGGGCTATAAATTGAGCCCTCCAGTCACAAAAATAAGGGGGAACAACACATTTTGCACCGAACCTCTGGCGAAATATAGAGAGAAAACAGTGAGAATTCACTTGAATTGTCACCATTTTCTCTCCAATCTTTCCCAACTCATACTCATCCACTCACTCTCATATTAAAGCCCTAAACACTCATACACTCAAGCCAAACACTCAAGAACACAAGGAAGATTGGTAAACCCTCCTTCTCCTAACCCTAAATCTCATCCATGCATGCATCTTCAAACTACAAAATGTAGTTCTTTCATCTTCTTGCTCTAGATCTAAGAAGATCACCATGGAAGACCATCTCCATGGATGATCTTCTACAAAGATCAAAATTATTTTCAAGTTTTCTTACTTTCTTACAAAGAAAACTCATTTTCAAAACCCTAAAAACCATTTTCAAGCATAAAATCTCATTTTCAAAGGATAAAAATCCCCTTCCCAAGCAAATGAAATGCTTAGTCCTAATGTACCCCAAGGATGGTTTGGTATAGTTGATTCACCACTAAAATGTCTAGTGATCACTAACCAAAACCTAGGGAAATGGGGACAAGCATGGATGCAAAACCCCCCTTAAAATCATATTTTCTTTCTTGAGAAGTTGCTGTCCAGTAGCAATTTTCTCAGACCTCAGTCCATGGTCTTAATTTTTGGACACAGATGAACTTAGAATTTGGTGTTGACTACAAAACACTTTTTGTAGCCAACATCCAAAGCTTTCCAGACATATTTTTACTTTATTTTTTGGGTGAGTAAAACTCCTCTTTTCAAATTTTCTTTCAGAGGCTAGTTCATCAGCTTTTGGGAATCCAGATCTCATATCTGAGGTTTCCAGAAGGTTTTGACCCCTCAAATCTTCTCCAAAATGGAAAATTCCTTCGCAAAAACTTTATTTAAGGTGTCTAGAACAACTTTCATTCTCTGAGTTTATCCAGATTATGAAGTTTTAAGACCCTTGAATCCATTTCAAAATCAAAGGTCCACTGCCTTTTTCATTCTGGCAGAAATGGCTCTCAACTTCAAAAGGTCTTTTGAGTACCAAATCTCAATCCAAAAATCTTCCAAAAAATCATGGGATCAGTTTAAAGTCTTAAAAAGATATCCCAATTTTTACTTTTCTGAGTTTCAACTTATTTTGGCCAAAACACACACACACACACACACAAATGATTTTCAGCTTGGAAGACCTGCTTTATGAGGCGCGTCGGGTGCACACTAACGTCCTTCCCGACGCGTAACATGACCTCCGAACCTAAATCTCTGATCTCGGGCTTTTTTCAAAGTTTTGGCCCTCAAAATTAAAATGGCGTGGCGACTCCGTTTTCGTTGATTTTCTTTTAAACAAAAAATGGGAAAATTTTCGAATCACACATCATCACACTACCATGTTGGCCATTTTGACAACGAAAGCCGGTAAAACCGAGGATTCGCGGCTGGGTCCGAGAATTCTATGCTAACAAGTCGCCGACCCGGTGTTCTCACCCACTTCTTTCTCGCTGCGGGAAAGGGATAGGAAAGGTTTAGACTCGGGGTAGGTGTTTAGGCTGAAGGCTCAGGCAATATGCAAATTAGAATCTTCCAGTTTACTTAAAACAGTGTCTTTTATTAATATCTATTTGGTTGGAAAAGGGGGTTCGCCCTTGTTTTTCGTAACTACTCTAGATCCTGGATCAGTGGGTTCCATCACTACGTCTATAAGCCCCTCGTATTCCACCTGTATTTCGACCTCCCAGGGTGGACAGCCCCGGGCGAGGGTCCTATAGGGCACGCGGATCCCACCGACCGAGAGTAAAGAACGCTCCTAACGGGTCTAGCGGGTCATAGGAACTTTCAACGCACGAGCGATGCGGATTATAGTCATGGCAATACCGGGAAAGTCTCGTCTTTCTGCCTTGATAGGATTTTGGCAGAATTTCGCTTGAGCGAATGACGTTTTGACTTTCGGTAATGTCCGAGAAGATAATAGGCATGGGTCGGGCGGCAAAAGCCGGATGACACAGTGTCACATTGAACTTCGTTGCATACGCCGGGCGTGAGTTAGAATCGAAGTCAATGCCGGGTCAAGATCTTGCCAATTTTTCCTTGTCGGAATTTTGGCAGAGCTTCGCTTGAGCGAAAGATCTTTTGATTTGTTGGCAAAGACTCGGTCTTGACTCTTACGCATTTCCGTGCAGTCAAGGTCAATAGTAAATGTCGGAGTTGAGATCTCGCAAATTTTTCCTTGTTGGAATTTCTGGCGAGTTCTTCTTCCGTTATGAACTAAGACTTGACCTTTACGAGGGTATGCAACTGGGCTATATGACACGGACTAGACCAAAAACCAACCAAAAGTCACGGTTTTTGAAACGTGTGACACGGACCGTGCATTGTCACATGGTCGAGGCACTTTGGCTGCCATGGGGAGGTTGGGATGATTCCGTGCGCGCCCGGGAGCATCGTAAGGCTGTCTGTGACTGCAGCTGGAACCACCTCGGGTTTGAAGGACGTGCGTGCAAAAGTGTACAGGATATATCAGGTGCGCGTAGTGTGCGGTCTCCTAAAAATGTTCCTTTTTGAGTTAAAACAGAGATTTTCAGAAATGTGTTTTAAAGGAATGATTTTCGGGACGGGGAGAATGCAACACATAAGCACGTAAATTTTCTGGAGCCCACCAGCCATGGAGCCGAGTAGCCCCAAGCTGCTAGGGCTACTGCCAGATTAACCATGATTTTTCCTGGTGGAATTGCCACTGAGGTCGCCCGGTCAGAATCCAATGAGGATTGAGCCGTACGACTGCATGGATCAATTTTCCAGGTTCCACTCCTTTTGCTATTTTTCGGGTTGTTTCCCGTTCAAAGTATGCACAAATTCCAAGATGCAAATGATGCAATGCATGGTAAAGAAAGCAAGCATGATTAATGAAATCGGCGACGGGAGTCTAACCCGCTCAAAGGGAAAAGCTTTCTTTTATTTTTTTCAAAATTTTTTCGAAAAGGGATACTGGTACGTGGATTGTTAAACCACCGGTTATCCCAACTCCCACGTCAGGGAGTGTACAGGAAGGGTAAGTGGTTTCCACCTATATACCGAGTATCGATTTTTTTTGTTTTTGAAAATAAAAGCTTTTCTCCTTTGGGATTTCCCCAGCGGAGTCGCCAAACTGTGAATGTGTGCCCAAATTTTGTTTTTGTTGGATTCACGCGAGTTTGAAGACATCCGGTTTAATTTGAAAAACGGAGTCGCCACGCCATTTTGATTACCTCAAAACTTTGAAAAAAAGGTTTTATGGGTTCGGAGGTTAAGTTACCCCTTGGGAAGAACGTTTGGCGTTCACCCAAGGTGCCTTGCCGGAGCAAGTCTCCCATGATTTCATTAATCGTGCTTGCTTACGTGCTTTCTTGTGTGCATGTGTTTGAAAATAAGGAGGGAATGTCCCAAGTCGTCTTCCGGACGTACAAACCATTTGTTGGTTGTCGCTCGGGATTTCTTGGAATTTATGTATTCGGGATTATGATCCCGCCCTCATCTTGTGACTTGTGATCATTGCATTTTTAACCTCGGGACCCTCGGGACTTGCGTGATCGAGAGAATGACTCTCTTTATGGTCAAAGATGAGGTTCTTTAGAAAAGGAAGGTCCTTAGCCCATCAATCCTACGCTTTAAGACGGTCGAGCTCGTATAGATGCTTCATACTCTTTCTTAAGCGATAATTGGAGATATAGGGTTCAAGGTTGTCCTTTCTAAAGAAATATGGAACCTTTAATGGAAGGAACGATGTAAAGATAGGATCTTTTACAGGTCCGTTCCTAGGTTGCTAATGGGGGAATGGGGGAAATGTATGTAAAAATGACACTTTAATGAAAAAGATGACATTTTTGGGTTGCAAATGATGCACTTAATTTAATGAAATGATCTTTATTGCAAATGATGCATAAAGATTTGATTTTTATGCAAATGATGCATTTTTGAAGAAATTGGCATTCATTATGCAAATGATGCATAAAGATTGCATTTTGAAAAGCATATGATGCTAGTTTATGGTAAAGACATGGTCTTTAAAGCAAATGATGCTTGGAAAAGTGATTTTGGATGCAAATGATGCATTTTGATTGAAAAGATTTGATTTTTATATGCAAAGGATGCATAAAGATGACATTTTTATTTGAAAATGGGGGTTTTAGGTGCAAAGGATGCACCTTTATGGGAAAAGACTACATTTTTATGACAAATGATGTCTAATGCATGCAAAAGGGAAGGGGGAATATGAAGATATGATCTTTAATCTACCAAGTCCCAAGCAATATAAAAGTAATGCAATGAGCAATTTATAAAGCAATTAGGATGCGAGGTTAGGACGTGCGAGGGTTACAGTAATGGCTTCGTTCTTCTTCGGGCGGAGCTAGGAGGAGAGGTTGGTCTTGGATCTTCAAGGAGGAGGGAGGGAGCTTCTTGGCCTTCTTCTTCACCTTCTTGGATCTTCAACAGCCTCTTGGGAGTATTTCTTCGTATTATGTGTGGTGTTGTTGGAAATTGTTGTTGTTGAGAAATGGGTAGAGGAGGGCTCTATTTATAGGCAGTCTGGATAAGGCTAATGAAGCCGTGCGGCTAAGGATAGCAAGCTAATGCAGCCGTGCGGCATTATCCACAATGACTCAGCATTCTAGAACCATGCAAGGTGGCAAATTCTAGAACCTTCCCTCCTAATTAAGAAAAATGTGTTTCTTAATTAGGAAGGATCCCCTTCAGTCCTAAATTAATTAAAAACAGTTCCGAAATGTTTCCGGAACACTAGGAAGGTCTGGGGAATTACCGGAAAACTTACCGAAATTGCCGGGAAATTTAACCGGAAGGCATGAGCCAGATTTGGGTACTTACACCCCCGTGCATATACCGTCTCCCGGTAGCCAGCCTATCGAGAGCATGGAAAGTCTCCCCCAAGATCAAAGGTACAACATCTTTGCCCAAGCGACAATGAACAACTACATCCAGCAGAGACCGATGACAGATCCCAAAAGAATAGACCATGAACAAGGTCCCAAACATGCAAAGTGCAAAGGCATCCCAATAGGCATCGTCAAGCAAGCCTAAGCCCCTAAACCTATCAGGGAGACCGGAAATATCAAAATGATCGGGACCACAGATCATACCTTGCGCTTCCTCCGGGGAAAGATGAAGGAGGTTGCACAATCTGTCAACGAAAGAAGCCCCTCCAGGCAAAGGAACCGCTATCTCCTCCACCTCCGGGCCACCAAGCAAAGCCCGAAATTCTTCCACGGTCGGAACAACCTCATTGTAAGAAAGGCAAAAGACATGCCTTCTAGTGTCCCAGAACGAGGAAGAAGCTCTCAAAAGCTCATAATCCGGAACCAATTCCTTGAGGGACCATAAACACTTCACCTTGTACCTTTCTTCAAAGAATAACCTCCTTTCATGCATAATCTCCCGAGACCACTCTTTGAACTTGGTGAAGAATTGCATTTGAGAATTTTGGGACAATTTGGGTGGATTTCTCATACTCACAATTCTCTCCATGGTTTTTCTCTCCTTCTCCCCGAAAATGGCTGTTTAAACTGGTTGTTGAAAAAGGTATTTGAATTTGAAATGAGGGAAAACCAGATCTGAAGCAAAATTAAAAGACAGTGTCAGAAGCCTGTCTCATCCGCGCGGATGAGTTTGTTACAAAAAAAAAATCTTTGCAACAGTCCAAACTGCTGTACCAAAGGAATATTTTGTCCCAGCCAAAGCCTGTCCAAACCAGTCCATGCACCAAACATCTACACCCTTGCCAAAAAAAAAAACCAAGGCTCATGCAACATTGCATTCGTACTGCATTGCATTCATAAAAATAAAATCCTAAACTATTACATTCCAAAAATAAAGGGAGTGTGCAAAAAAAAAATCAAATAAAAAAAAAGGTAGGTAACAATAATCCTAAATTATTACATCCAAAAAAAAAAATGTGCATAAAAAAAATAAGTTGTATCTGTACAAATCTCAAATCTCAGAAATCAACTCAATCTCAAGTAATCAATCGGAGTCCCCAGCGGTCGACGTCTGCCCCCGGTCCCTCTTGCGGCTCGGGCCCGCCTCCTCAGGAGCCATGAAGATCTCAGGCTCAGAATCATCGTCCTCGTCCCCGGAAGAAGGCTCATCAGGACCAACCGGCACGCTCTGATAGGGCAAGCCAAGATCTGCAAAGAAATCATATCCGAAGGTGAAGGCGTCGGACTCCTGGACGTGCGAAGAAGATCCGCCATGCTGCCAGACGTGCCCCTGCCCGTAAGGATCTCCGAGAATGACGTGGTCCAAAGGTAGTACCGCGCGAGGATCAAGGAGAGGAGACAGAGGAGTCTCGGAAGAAGTCTCTGAAGGAATAGGGGAAGCCTCCCGCCTGACAGGCACCGACCGTGGTCGCCTCGCTCTAGCCTGAGGAGCCCCACAAGCAACCATCCTCCTAATAAATCTCTTAGCCCCGATCACTTGTTTCGTCAGCTTCTCAACGACCACCTCCGAAAACTGTACGAAAGCAAAAGCGTCAGAAACAGTTGAAGCGAAAAATGATGACAGGAAAGAAAAGAAAAGACAAAAGCAAAAGAAAGAAAGGTGGAAAAGAGAAGCCGTACCTTCATACCTGGACGAGGCCGGAAAGCTCGTGGAAGCCGCTCAGGCTGAGGGATCTGCACCCTCAATCGGACCCCATCCTGGACATATGAAAAGTCCGTCCGAGGGTATCGCGGGACCCCTAACCCCTCTCTATCCAGGAACCCGGGGCGTCCTCACCTCCTCAAGACAAACCGGATATGGCTCAATCGCCACAAATGTCGAGAAGTGCTTTGGCCGTCTCGGTAATCATCCCAGGTCGCGAGATCTATCACTCGGGTGCATCATATCGGCGGGAGGCTCCACGGTGTCATCAAAGGCGAATTCACGCCATGCTTTGGCGCGTCACCCTCTCTCCCGAGATAATAGACGTCGCAAGTCGGACCTCTCGAGAATCCTCCTGCACAGTCCATATCTCGGCGCCCTTCAGTGCGCCACCTCGAAACGATCCCGGGGATAGAATATCATCTCCTCATCTCGTCTCGGCCCTCGTCAAAGGAAGGCAATCCAGTACACGAGGGTCGTGCGCCCTCTGGAGCCCTTCTTCTCTCGGGCAAACTTGGACCAGGAACGCATGGCTGGATACGCCCCGACGTACTCCGCCGTCTGTCGCCACATCGTGACATGGAAGAACTCCAACGCCCATACCTGCGAAAGGTAAAAATCAAATCAATCCAGTGCAAAAGAAAAGTGTGTGCTCAAGAAAAAAGGGGAAAAGCAAAAAAGAAAGCTTATACCTCCACAAAGAAACTCAAAGCGGTATAAGGAGCTCGGCCTTTCGGCTGTATCTATCAAGAGCAAAGTAAAGCTCTGCCAGCCCGGCCTCTCCCCAAGAGACATCTCCAGCCATCTCCACATCCTCCAAACTCCTCAGCAAAGCAAACACCGCCGTCCCCTCGGCGTGTCCAAAGAGAGTGCTCGAAAAAGCAAACCATAAAAAGGCCCTAGCAATCTGCTCAGCGCCTATCCTCTCATCCCCAGCCTCGTAGCTCCCGATGATCTCCACAATCTTCCCATAAACCACGGCGTACTCCATCCCCATCCCCTTTTTGGGAATGGGGGTAAAGCCCAGAAGAGCCTGCAGGTCCACATCGCTGTAGCCGTCCCGCCACTCAATGCTGCGTCCATTGAAGGACAGACCCGTGATCGCAGCGTAGTCGGAAGGCGTAACCGTAGCCTCGCCCCAGAAGAAGTGAAATGTGTGGGTCGCATCCCACCAATGCTGCGCCAAAGCAAACATTAGGCCCTTGCTCTTAGGGAACTTAACCAACCCCCTCAAGCACTCAATGAACTCCCAAAGCCCGGTCTCAACGACAATCTGTCTCGGACTGATCAAAGCTCCTCGGCCCGCATTCGGAAGACGGTCCCACAGGTCAACTACAGACTCCACTGATCCTCGAGTCTTCATCTTATTCAAGCTGCTCCCATAGTCACGTAGTTGTTTCCACCCTGCAATAAAACAAAAAAAAAAAAGAAAATGTCAAAAAAATTTGCATTTGCATTTGCACAAAAAAAAAAGAAAGCATATACATGCATCATTCATCACAAAAGTTTTGAAGAAAATTCGGCAGCATAACGGCATGCAATAAACCTAGCCCCATTTTTTCTCGCACAAAAGGAAGCAGTTTTCAGCAAATCCCAATCAACATTCATACATAAAAAAAAGAAATCATACAAGGAGTCAACGGAAGTAAAAACTCCGTCCCATTTTCAAAAAAAAAAAATGCATACATGCATATCATCCATCATCATACATTCATCCAACGGAAGTAAAAACTCCGTCCCATTTTTCAAAAAAAAAATTCATACATTCATACACGGAGTCAATAAATCCGTCCCACTTTTTCAAAAAAAAAAAAGAGGAGCATGCACACATTCATATCAACATTGCAAGAATCCTACATTGCAACAAAAGAAGTCCGTCCCAAATTCGGGAAATTGTTCATCATAGTCTCATATTTCAAAAAAAAAAATGGCGAAAATGCCAATTCTTTTCCCAAGCAAAATGCACATTTTGGGATACCCACAAATTCATTACAACATGCATAGCATCAAAATCAAGATTCAAAGCCAAGAGCATTGCAATTCTCGAAATTCAAAAAAAAAATCAAAAATCACCAAAAATCAATTTCAAGCAAGAAATCAACAAAGAAAATAAAAGATTCGAAGTATACCGTTCGGAGACTCGGATCAGTGGCCCAATGTTGCCAAGCATCGGGATAATGCTCCTCCGCAATCGATTGCGAAGAGAATAGTGCCTCCTCATTCGGACAAGCTCTAATCGTCTCTCCGCGACCGGGCCACGTCCTTGGCCTTGAAAAGCACCTCCCGCGTGTTCCATTGCTCAAAAATCGAAGAAAAACGGAAGAATTTTGGAGCTTTTTGGACAACAATGGCGGCTTGGGCGATTTCTCTCTCTCTCCTTCGTAATTTTACGAAAAAAGCGCTTGGGAAGAAGAAGGGCGTTGGCCCTCATTAAAACTTGACACAGGAATTCAACCCTATCCGCGCGGATGGGTTTGTAAGGGTCAAAATGACCCTTTTGCCCTTTAAAAATCCTGAACTCTGCAATTTGATCCTAGACTTAACAGAGTTAACCAAAGTTAACCAAAGTCGACCTTCTTTCATCAAAATCATTCGACGGCAGTCAAACGTAAGTCCGATCTCTCCGAGAAAGATAACAAGATCCCGTATCTTTCATCAAAATCATTCAACGGCAGTCAAACGTAAGTCCGATCTCTCGGAGAAAGATAACGAGATCCCGTATCTTTCATCAAAATCATCAACGGCAGTCAAACGTAAGTCCGATCTCTCCGAGAAAGATAACGAGATCCCGTATCTTTCATCAAAATCATCAAACGGCAGTCAAACGTAAGTCCGATCTCCCCGAGAAAGATAACGGGATCCCGTATCTTTCATCAAAATCATCAACGGCAGTCAAACGTAAGTCCGATTTCCCCGAGAAAGATAACGGAATCCCGTCTCTTTCATCAAAATTATTCCCCGGCAGTCAAACGTAAGTCTGATCTCTCCGAGAAAGATAACGAGATCCCGTATCTTTCATCAAAATCATCAACGGCAGTCAAACGTAAGTCCGATCTCTCTGAGAAAGATAACGAGATCCCGTATCTTTCATCAAAATCATTCCCCGGCAGTCAAACGTAAGTCCGATTTTCCCGAGAAAGATAACGAGATCCCGTATCTTTCATCAAAATCATTCCACGGCAGTCAAACGTAAGACCGATCTTCCCGAGAAAGATAACGAGATCCCATATCTTTCATCAAAATCATTCAACGGCAGTCAAACGTAAGTCCGATTTTCCCGAGAAAGATAACGAGATCCCGTATCTTTCATCAAAATCATTCCACGGCAGTCAAACGTAAGACCGATTTTCCCGAGAAAGATAACGAGATCCCGTATCTTTCATCAAAATCATTCAACGGCAGTCAAACGTAAGACCGATTTCCCCGAGAAAGATAATGGAATCCCGTATCTTTCATCAAAATTATCCCCCGGCAGTCAAACGTAAGACCGATTTTCCCGAGAAAGATAACGAGATCCCGTATCTTTCATCAAAATCATTCAACGGCAGTCAAACGTAAGACCGATTTCCCCGAGAAAGATAACGGAATCCCGTATCTTTCATCAAAATTATCTCCGGCAGTAAAACGTAAGACCGATTTCCCCGAGAAAGATAACAAGATCCCGTATCTTTCATCAAAATTATCCCCTGCAGTCAAACGTAAGACCGATTTCCCAGACAAATACGTCTGATTTTTCCCAGCAAAGGCTAACAAAGTCCCCAGCAAAGTTAACGGAATCCCAAAAGCCAACAAAATCTCGAGTAGAATTCGAACTACGATTGGCTTGATTCCTCTTAAGGATACGTAGGTAGCCTACCATAGGTCCGGCCCTCGACCAAAACGGTCACCCTCTCCTTCGGCAGCAGACGAAGTCCACCGAAAGGCCTTTTCAAATTAAGGTTCGAGGCACCTAAAAGGCCATCATCATCCAGGTCCGAGGCACCTAAAACGCCATCACCATCCAGGTCCGAGGCACCTAAAATGCCATCATTATCAAGGTCTGAGGCACCTAAAACGCCATCATCTCCAAAGGTCCGAGGCACCTAAAACGCCATCATCATCAAGGTCCGAGGCACCTAAAACGCCATCATCATCAAGGTCCGAGGCACCTAAAACGCCATCTTCAAGGTTCGAGGCACCTAAAACGCCATCATCTCCAGGGACCCGAACTACGACTGGCTTGATTCCTCTTAAGGATACGTAGGTAGCCTATCATTAGGTTCGACCATCCGACCGAAAATGGTCATTCCTATCCCAGGCGGAGCGGATAGCCATCAAACCTAAAATGGTCTTTCCTATCCCCGGCGGAGCGGATATACAATTTCAGCCATCCGACCAAAATGGTCATCTCTTGTCCCAGTAGAGTTTCTCTCCCGAACCATTTGCGAGAACTCGCTCATCAGGTTCGAGGCACCTAAAACGCCATCATCTCCAGGGTCAAAGACCCGAACTACGGCCGGCTTGATTCCCCCTGGGGATACATAGGTATCCTATTAAATAGGTTCAGCCACTCGATCACTTGATCATCCTGCCAAATATGGAGCCTTACTCTTATCGACGACCCCGCTTCCTTCGAGCGCCGTCGCCGAGGGCTCTTGTAAGTGCTCCAATTTGAGCTTGTTAGAATTTTCATTAGAAAATTAACGAAAGTTATAACATTCCTAACAATTCCTAACATTTCCTAACATTTCTAACAAAGCAAGGGCAAAGTGGGCATTGTTATTTAAGGATAAACCAAGGAAAGGAATCAAAAAAGCAAAAGAAATAGTCAAAAACCAAAAATAGAAAGCTATTTGGAACAAAAGCTGTTTGTTAATTTGATTTTTAAAAAATATTCCTTGTGTCCAAAGCCTGAAGCTGTAATTAATGAACAGTGCACGCTGACAATCCCATCCGCGCGGACATGTTTGCATTTTTCAGAGGGCTATAAATTAAGCCCTCCAGTCTCAAAAAAATAAAAGAGAAGAACACATTTCCTCAACTGCACTTTGGCGAAAATAGTGAGAAAACAGTGAGAATTCCATAGAATTGTCACCTTTTTCTCAACTATTCAACCAAAATCACACTTACTCAAACACTCTCATATTCAAGCCTTAAACAATCTTACATTCAAGCCTTCAAACACAAAACACAAGGAAGATAGGTATAACCTCCCTCTCCTTACCCTAAAATTCATCCATGCATGCATTTTCAAGCTACAAAATGTAGTTCATTCATCTTCTTGCCCTAGATCCAAGAAGATCACCATGGAAGTTCATCTCCATGGATGATCTTCTACAAGGATCTACATTATTTTCAAAGTTTTCTTACTTTCTTGCAAAGAAAACACATTTTCAAAACCCTAAAACTCATTTTCATACATCAAATCTCATTTTCAAAGGATAAAATTCCCCTTCCCAAGCAAATGAAGTGCTTAGTCCTAATGTACCCCAAGGATGGTTTGATATAGTTGATTCACCACTAAAATGTCAAGTGATCACTAATCAAAACCTAGGGAAATGAGGACAAGCATGGATGCCAAACCCCCCTTTAAAAACATGTTTTCCTTCTTGAGAAGTTGCTGTCCAGTAGCAATTTTCTAAGACCCCAGTCCATGGTCTAAATTTTTGGACATAGATAAACTTGGAATTCGGTGTTGACTACAAAATACTTTTTGTAGCCAACATCCAGATCTTTCCAGAAATATTTTTACTTTATTTTTTGCGTGAGTAAAACTCCATTTTCCAAATTTTATTTTGAAGGTCAGATCACCAGTTTCTGGGAGTCCAGATCTCATATCTGAGATTTCCAGAAGGTTTTGAGTCCTCAAATCTTCTCCAAAATGAAAAATTCTTTCACATAAATCTTATTTGAGGTGTCTGGAACAACTTTCATTCTCTAAGTTTTCTCAGATTATGAATTTTTAAAGCCCTTAAATCTATTTCAAAATCAAGTGTCCACTACCTTTTTCATTCTGGCAGAAGTGTTATTCAACTTCCAAAAATCTTTTGAGTACCAAATCTCAACCCAAAAATCATCCAAAAAATCATGGGATCTGTCCAAAGTCTAATAAAGAATTCTCAATTTTTACTTTTCTGAGTTTCAACATATTTTGGCCAAAGTAACACACACACACACACACACACACAACAAATGGTTTTTAGCTTGGAAGACTCGTTTTACGAGGCATTCCGGGTGCACACTAACGTCTTTCCCAGAATGTAACGTGACCTCCGAACCCAAATCTCTAATCCCGGGCATTTTTCAAAGTTTTGGCCCTTAAAACAAAAATGGCGTGGCGACTCCGTTTGATTTCAAAAAAAATCGGGCGACATCATCACAATAATGTCTGTTGCTAAACAAAAAAAAAAGAAGATATGGAAAGAGGGAAAGCAAATGAGCCCTAATCTTACTCTTCATCATCATCACCAACATCCTCAAGCAAGAAGTCGGGCACCCCGGCAAACTCGCCAGCCACACCCTCGTCATCAGAATACTGAACCCCCTCCTGGGGTAGGTACTCAAGATACTCGGAAGGGTCAAACCCGGCAAAAGGATCGAAGAAGGCAGGCTCTGACGAACTCTCTCCTGGTGCCTCCTGCGAAGGCCAGAACTGGTGAAAGACCGGCTGCCTCTGGACTCCCAAAGACGTCCCGGCATCCATGCTATGCCGCCCCCGAGAGGGTCCCTCCTGCTGTGGCTCTGCCTCAACCCTCGGCGGAGGAACATCCACAGAATGCCTCGAAGGCATCGGCTCGTACGCCGGCACACGCCGCGAAGACCGGCAAGACAGCTTCCCCACCAACTTCTTCGCGAAGGACCGCATCGCCACATAACGGCGGGTCAGCGTGTCGAAGGCTCTCCCCTGGACCTGCACAAGAAAACAGCCAAAGGAACGCTCAGCTAACGAGATACAGGCATACAAAAAGAGAAAAATACAGAAAAGATGCCAAGACGGAAAAGAGTAAGCACACTCATCGGCACATCTGGGTCAACCTGATAAGCAGCAAGAGCCTGCTCAGGGACGGGTACCGACACCCTCCGCCTCGATGAATCCCCGCAAACATATGTAAAATACAGCCCAGGCATCGGAACCTCTGGGGGACCTGGCGGGCCAGCCTCCCTCTCCCCCACCAACACCTGTGGCGTCCTCAACTTCCTCCTAATGAAGGACCCATACTCCTCTCCAAACAAGACAAACTCATCGGCACTCACGCCGCCAAGATATCTCTCAAACTCCAGCACGTCCATATCTCGAGAATCCATCATCCCAAAAGGTGGGTCCCTCGGAGCCAGGGGGAGCATACCCGGGCCATGCTGCCAGAAGACCCTCTCTCCCAAGTACATGACATCATAGGTCAGGCCCCGCAGCATCTTCCTCTGCGTTGTCACCACGGGAGCACCCTCAAACTCGTCAGCCCCATACCGAGCCCAGGGGTACAGAGCAAACTCCGCCGGGCTATCTCTCCCCAGGTACTCCTGCACCTCCCCGTAGGCAATGGTGAGCTTCCCCCTACTGGTCCTCCTCTTCCTCGCCGGACGGGCCCAGCCCAACATAGCAGGATAGGCCGCTATGGCCTCAGCCTCTTGATCCCACGGGAAGAACCGGAAGATCTCATAGAACTACACATGTGACGAAAGCAGAAAAGGCTCAGTGCAAAAGAAAATGGAGAAATGACAAATTTCTAAATCAAAAATAGCAATAAACTCATACCTCCAAAGCAAAATCAAAGCAGCCAAAGGCGGCCACGCCTCGGCTAAACCGGTCCAAAGAGAAATAAAGCTCGGCCAGGCCCGCCTCGCCCCAAGCTATATCACAAACCCTCTCCAAATCAATCAGACTCTTCAGCAGAGCAAAAGGAGCCGCAGTCGTGTGATTTGAGAACAGAGTCTCGGAAAGGGAAAACCACAGGAAGGAGCGTGCCAGCTGATCCGCCGTCACCAGGCCGGTACCACTGCAATAGGCCCCAATACTGGCCATAATCCGCATCTCCACAGCATGCCCAGGCCCCTGCGAGGAAGAGGCGCAAAGACCAACAACTCAGCCAGCACCTCCTCGGATATCCTGTCCCTCCACCGCACTGGCCCTCCTTCAAGGAAAGCCCTGATAGCAAAGAAAATCGGTGGGAGTCACCGTCATCTCGCCCCAGCTCAAATGGAAGGTGTGGGTGGTATCCCACCAATACTCGAACAAGCCTAGGAAGATGCTCTTATTATTCCTCGTATCAGAAATCCCGGCCAAGTTCTCCACGAACGCGCCCAAGCCGGAACCATAAACCAGCCTCTTAGGGCTCGGCCTGCCCCCCATAGAGATGTCCGGCAACTGTTGCCACAGCTCCACTACTGCATCGAGCGACCCCCGAGACTTCATCTTTTTGGCTTTCCCAGATAAAAGACCCTCATCCTGTAGGTAAACACAGCAAAGGTACGTCAGTCACAGTACTTAACGCAAAACACCAAAAGAAAAATAGGGGGTCCGTCCCAACATTGCACATAATTTTCCCCATGCAGTCCGTCACAAAACACGGCACACACTGTACAAATTTTCTCAACAGAGGGATTAAGCCCTACACGACACATTTTCACAAAGACCCGTCACAAAACACGGCACATATTGCACATAATTTTCACATGTAACCCGTCACAAAACACGACACACATTGCACATAATTTTCCCCACAAAGTCCGTCACCAAAAACACGGCACACACTACATTACACATTTTCAGAAAAGTCCGTTCCTACACGGCACATAATTTCAGACAAAACCCGTCACAAAACACGGCACATGTCACATTTTTCACAAAATTTGTCCCTACATGGCAATTTTTCTCACAATGTACACACAGAAATAGCATAAGGTACAAAACACCAAAGCATGCATTTCAAAGAGAGGCACTTTATTTTTACAAATAAGAGCTAATCTACACATTTTTGCACAAAAATCACATACCCACAATTTTTACATGCTCAATTTCAACAATTCATCACGAATTTCACAAAAAGCATGGCAAACAACAAAAGGCCCAAATATGCGAAAAACTAAAACCTAGTTCTAGCATTCAACAATTCAAGCAAGGAATCAAGACGAAGTTGATTTCTTACCTCCCCGACGTTCCTAGCTCGCCTAGTGTGCACCTCCGGATTCGGATACAACACATCCGGGTTTCTCGACGAAGGCACGAAGGAAGTGCAATTCCTTTGAAGCTCCGCCCTTTGCTCGATCATCTCTTGGATCCGTTGACGACGACCTCTCCTTGATCCTTCCGCCATTACAAGCAACTCAAGCTAAATTATGGAGGATTTCCTAAGCAATTTGGAGCAAAAATGGAGTTTTCTCCTTCTCTCTCTCGGCTGCTCACGAACTGGAAGAAGAAGAATGAAGGTTTGCCTCGGTGCTGAAGCTAGTCAAAACCTGGAGAAATTAAAAAGCCACATTGGTCCGTACGGACCTCTTTGCAGAGGGAGAAGATCCGTACGGACATTCTAGCAACATGAGGCCAAATTACTTCTTTGCCCTTATAATCTTTGCCCCTGGCTGTCTAAAGGCCTATTTCAGCAGATTCAATGCAGTTTGGTCCTCAACCCAACAAAACCAACCCCGGCCATCATCGTAAGTCCGGATTTTGCCCACTAAACGGCAACGCAGACACCGGCCGTCATCGTAAGCCTGGACCTTGCCCACTAAACGGTAAAGCAAGCACAAAAGGAGCCAGCACCTCCAAGCACAAGTCTCAAGGCACAAAATGCCTCCCAAATGCCAAACGGTGAATCAACCACCGGCCATCAAAGTAAGCTCGAAGTCACCTTCTCAGCGGAAAAAGCCCCTACAAGGCCACATATCCCCAGCAGATGAACATCGGCAATCAGCGTAAGTCCAACCTTTTCCCCAGCGGACAAAACGCGAGGCATTCACACCTCTCACAATCGAAGCACAAGGCAGCCACGCCTCCGCAAACCGCAGTCAGAAGACGAATCAAGTCCTCATACATGACACAACCGCAGTCAGAAGACGAATCAAGTCCTCATACATGACACAACCGCAGTCAGAAGACGAATCAAGTCCTCATACATGACACAACCGCAGTCAGAAGACGAATCAAGTCCTCATACATGACACGACCGCAGACAGAAGACGAATCAAGTCCTCATACATGACATACCTCCAGCCCGGAAGGCTTTAAATCACTCAGTCCGGGAGACTGCATAAATCAGCCAAACCACTATCTCCAGCCCGGAAGGCTTTAAACCACTCGGTCCGGAAGACCGTATAAATCTCCCAAATCACTACCTCCAGCCCGAAAGGCTTTAAAACACTCGGTCCGGAAGACCGTATAAACCTCCCAAATCACTATCTCCAGCCCGAAAGGATTTAAACCACAAGATTCGGAAAATCGTAAAATTTCCATCTCAGGATGCCACCACGTCCTCACAGTCGACCTCGGCGGTCACACGACACTTCAGGGCACCATCACGCCCGCATACACTCACAATTTCACGAGCTCTGAACTACGACTTGGCTTGATTCCCACTAGGGATACGTAGGAATCCTATCACAGGGTCCAGCCATCGACCTATGCGGTCACCCAGGATGCCTCCACGTCCTTACAATCGACCTCGGCGGTCACCACATCCTTATGGCACCACCATGCCCTCGCATCATATTAGGACGGGACACGTCCTCATACACCATAAATCATCTTCTCGTAAGATTACCCATCTTCCCGTAAGATTACCCATCTTCTAGTAAGATTTCACACCCAGGACGCCTCCACGTCCTTACCATCGACCTATGCGGTCACCCAGGACGCCTCCACATCCTTACTACTGACCTATGCGGTCACCCAGGATGCCTCGACGTCCTTACCACCGACCTATGTGGTCACCCAGGATGCCTCCACGTCCTTACCACCGACCTATGCGGTCACCCAGGACGCCTCCACGTCCTTACCATCGACCTATACGGTCACCCAGGGCACCTCCATGTCCTTACCATCGACCTATTCGGTCACCCAGGGCACCTCCATGTCCTTACCATTGACCTATGCGGTCACCCAGGACGCCTCCACGTCCTTACCATCGACCTATGCGGTCACCCAGGACGCCTCCACGTCCTTACCATCGACCTATGCGGTCACCCAGGACGCCTCCACGTCCTTACCATCGACCTCGGCGGTCACCACATCCTTAGGTCACCCACAGGATGCCACTGCACCCACACACAGAGTTCCAGTCAGAGGACATTTCACGTCCTCGTACACAACAACACTCACCCCACACACGAACTACGATCAGGCTTGATTCTCGCTAGGGATATGTAGGAATCCTATCACAGGGTCCAGCCAACTGACCTATACGGTCACACAATAGGACACCGCCATGTTCTCACGCACCGACCTACACGGTCACTTCCTCTCCCAGCACGCGATCCAGATCAGGACCCTTATCTTATCGACGACCCCACTTCCTCCGTAAGTGACGTCGTCGAGGGGCTTCTATAAGTACCCCAATCTGGATCACCCTCTTTCGAACACACGGGAAACACCGCAGACTCACAAACGCAGTCTCGAAGACCCGTGACACTCAAAAACACTCAAAACTCCCAACCAAATCAAGGGAGGGACCTTTTTGGGACAAAAAGGGACAAAAGGACATTTTAGGAATTTTTCAGAAATTGGAAAAGCATATGTGGTCCGTACGGACCTCTTTGTTTTAATGATTACTGAATCCTCTTAAAGTCCAATATATTCCCTCAAATCCCGGAAGTAATGATCACTCACCTACATGGTTGGTCCGTACGGACCTTATTGCATGCAAGTTTGGTCCGTACGGACCTCTTTGCTACCAGACACCATCATGGCTGAATCTTCTTAAAGTCCACATATTCCCTCAAATCGAGGAAAACCAAAATTCTGGATTACCTAGAAGGTCCATACGGACCTTCTTGCACAAAATCTGTCACTATAAATAGAGGGCTCCCCCTCCCTCATTTCACACATCTCCCTCTTCTCTCCTCTCCCCCCAGCCTTCTGGCACCCCTCTAAGTCCTCTCGAGGCACTCCCGGCCCCTTTCGGATCCTTCCGAGGCCTTCCGAGCTCCCTTGTGGTGCTCTGAAGCCTCTCCGAGCGCTCCCGCGACGCTCCCGCGCTGCCTCGAGGCACTCTCGAGGTACTCTGAGGCCCCTCGTGGTACTCCGAGGCCTTGCCTGGTCTTTCCCGAGGCGTCCCGGCTCTTTCCGAGTCAAACCGGCGATTCCGGCCCACGCCGAACCTCTGCCCGAATCCAACCGACGATCCCAACGCACGCCGAACCTCTGCCCGAGTGATCCTTGCAATCCCAACGCACGCCGAACCTCTGACCGAGTAATCCCTACGATCCCAACACACGCCAAAACTCTGTCCGTAGACAACCGGCTCATCCCGAAGCAATCCCGGTCCGTACCGAAATACTATTCCATCCTCAAACACTATTCCCCTGCGGAAGACAAACACGAACCAACATTGGTAAGGCTCCCTTCCTATACTATTTCAATGCATTTCAATAAAGCAGTGTACAATGTAGACATCCGATACAGCATGCATTTTTAAAAGCACATACACACACACACACAACAGTTAAAAGAATATAAGGGGTACCGAAAGACTCGTTTTTACGAGACGACTCGGGTGAGCTCTAAGATTCTAATATTCTCTTCCCGAGGAGTCATCTGACCTCCGAACTCAAAAATCTCATCACACAAAAATAGTTTATTTTTAAACTGATGCCCTTTTTCAATGTTTTGGGCTTAATAAAAAATGGTGTGGCGACTCTACAAGCAAAAGCACAGCGAGACACCTCCAACACGCAAAACGGAATAAGCCAGATGCCGGGGCGCGATCGAGCTGCCTATCGGATCCGGGCCATTTCCAAAATGCGAGCGAAATGCGAGATGCCGGGAGGCCAAATCCGCGCGCGAGCCGGATCCCGGGTAATTTCACCATCTTGATTTGAGAATTATATTCCATTTTTGCCCAAAGTTCTTCAATGCAAATTCACCTTGTTGAAAATTGTCCAAAACAATTTAGCGCCGTCTGTGGGAACTTTGGTTTTTTAGATTCCAATCAAGATGAGCAATCCTACTTCTGCAATGTCTACGCCCATTTAACGACCGGGGCAAGGACCAACACGTCAAGCTTACCCATGACTTCTGGTATCCCTCCAACTGTTGGCTTCAGTACCGTGACGCCTCAAAGCCAACGCCTCAACCTGGGAGATTCTTCATCTATGACGCTGCCTGGAATTTCATTGGAAGTTATAGCCGGCATGACAACTATGATGCAACAGTTGAAGAATCAGATAGATGTGCAACAGTATACCAATCAAATGATATTTAATTCAATCAACAGAATGCAACAAGAAATATCAACTTCAAGACGCAGTGGTCCCACAGTCAGCCTGCCTGAAGTTTCACCTCTACAACCTAGAACTCTTTTCCCGGATGCTGGACCAAGCACAGGAGGCAATCAAAGCAAAGTCACGATGACTAGCACTGTTCAAACTGAAAGCACCACTATTGCATCCGACCCAATTCCGTTATCAACTTGTTTTACCTTTGCAACCCTACCTCCTATGGGGCAAACAAGGAGTTTTAATATTTTGGTACTCCTTTAGATCCATTTGTTGCTACTAACCCTGTTGTAGATAACACCCTCGCAAGGGAAGTGCAGCAGATCAAGGATATCCTCATGAAGGTCCCAGGAGTCACCTTACCCTTCAACCAAGCGTCTCCAACCAGCCATCATGATTCCCGTTTCGTTCCTGCCATAGCTGGTGTGGAGATCTCCAAAAGATTTCAAGTACCTCCAATGAAACAATATGATGGCACCACGGATCCTGCAGAACACAAAGCCCTATACCAAGAGAAGATGGACATCATCAGCATTCCCCACCATCTTAAAGAAGTTTGCTTGTGGAGAGGCTTTGGATCCACTCTATCTGGTCCCTCCTTGATGTGGCTGACTAACCAGCCTATGAATTCTATCTCTTCTTACTCTCAATTACTAAACATGTTTCTTAATCAATTCTCTTGTAATCGTGTGTTTGAAAAGCTAACGAGTGACCTTTACAGGGTGGTACAGCAACCTGATGAAACTCTAAAACATTACATGTTCATGTTCAACAAGGAAGCCGTGAGCATCCCTCATATTGATGTGTCAACGACAACGGAAGCCTTCAGGATGGGCCTGAAGAGAGAATCACCATTCTACCAAGATCTGGTCATATACCCATCTAAGAGTTTAGAAGAAATTAGAACAAGATCTATTCGCTTCATCAGGTTGGAGGAAGATGAGATGGTTCATGGCAAGGCGTCAAAGAAGACACCTACATATGAAAATTCTGATAGAAAGGCAGACTCCTCTAATCATCGATCCAATAGGGGGAAACCCTACTCTAAAACTACCTCATCTAAAATTAATATCATAGATGAGGATGATGATGAAGATGATGCAACTTATCCAAAGATTAGTGACTATTGCTTTTTTGTTGATGTTTCAGGACACCTATACGTAATAGACAACTTGGGTAGCAAGGCAAGATGGCCAAAAGCAACTGACAGACCTTCATCTTGGAAAGACAAATCAAAGTGGTGTGCTTATCATGAAGATTTTGGCCACACTAACGATAATTGCATCGTCTTGAGGAAAGAGATCAGTCACCTACTTTCAAAAGGGTTTCTTAAGGATCTGCTAGGAAAAAAGAAAGGACGTGCCGAGATAAAATAAGCCATAGCTGAGACTCCACCTTCACCTCCTCCTACAACCAAAGTGATCAACTTCATCACAGGTGGTTCGGACATCTGTGGCACTACGTATTCCACAACAAAGCGTCATGCTAAAAATTCCAAGGAAGATAAGTTGGGACTACCAACACGACATCCAGATACATCCCCAGGCCAACAGATCATTTTTTATCAAGGCGACAAGGAAAACATCCAGGATCCTCATCATGACGGATTGGTCATCACTCTCCAGATTACCAACTGTAAGGTGAAGCGTATTCTAATCGACAATGGGAGCTCGATCAACCTGATCATGAAAGGCACCTTAGAAGAAATGTCAATCCCTCTAACGGAAGTCATTAAAAACTCATCCGTTTTAGTATGATTCAGCGGAGAAACTAAGCAAACGATTGGTGAGATCAAACTACCAGTGTATGTCGAAGGACTGAACTCCATGGAAAGGTTTTGTGTGATTAATTGTCCATCAGCATATAACGTCATCCTGGGAAGACCTTGGATCCATAACATGAAGGCAGTTCCATCAACATACCATCAATGTCTCAAGATGCCAATGCCTTGGGAAGCGATTCGAATAAAAGGCGATCAGCAGACTGCCAAAGAATTCTACAAGACAGATATGAAAGCATGCTCTAATCCTCATTCAGCATAGCTATTAAAGAAGAGCCTCAGGGATGTCTTGGAGGATATGGAGTATTATGTGAGAGGAATACATGTAGACGCTTCCAACCCTGAAGCTAAAGTCCTAGTCGGAACTGATTTGCCTCTTGAATTGAGAAAGAGTTACTCAATTTCTTGAGGAGTAGAAAGCTATGTTTCGCCTTGAAACATGAAGATATGACCGGAATAGACAAGAGTATCACAACCCACAAGCTTAACATCGACCCTACTGTCAAGCCGGTTCACCAAAAAAGAAGGAAATTTGCTCAAGAATGAAATCAAATCATCAAAGAGGAAGTGGAGAGGCTACTGAAATCTAAGGTGATCAAGGAGGTACAATATCCTAGGTGGCTCGCTAACGTGGTGGTCGTAGAAAAGAAAAATGGGAAATGGCGTGTATGTGTTGATTTCACTGACCTGAATAGGGCGTGCCTCAAAGATCTATTCCCATTGCCACATATTAATTCTCTAGTAGATGAAACGGCTGGCCATAACGTACTGACTTTCAAGGACGCTTCTTCAGGCTATCAAAAAATCCAAATAGAGCCCTCAGACCAGGAAGATACTGCCTTCATAAGCCCCGAAGGTATATATTATTATATTGCCATGCCATTTGGACTCAAAAATGCAGGTGCAACTTATCAAAGACTGGTGAACAAGATGTTCAAGGACCATCTCGGCAAGATGATGTAGGTATACATATATGACATGGTAGTGAAATCCAAAAATATGAAAGACCATGTGCAACACCTTGCAGAAGCATTCGACATCCTAGAAACTTTCAACATGAAGTTGAACCCTTCAAAGTGTAGCTTTGGAGTTAAAGCCGGGATGTTTCTAGGCTACATGGTGACTAAGAGAGGAATCGAAGCTAGCCCGGAGCAAATCAAAGCTATTCTCAACTTACAGTCCCCCAAATCTATTAAAGATGTGCAAAGATTGACAGGACGGGTAGCGGCCTTGAACGGGTTCATTTTTTATCCTCAAAAAAGTGCAAATTGTTCTATGACATTTTGAGGAAAAATAAGTTATCCCAATGGACTGAGCATGCATGAAGAAGCTTTCTTAAACCTCAAGAAATACCTTACGTCTTCGCCACTTTTAGCTAAACCAGAACTCGGTGAACCTCTGTATCTATACCTAGCCGTATCCGAAAGTGCAGTAAGTGCCGTCATGGTTAAAGAAAATCAAGGTGGACATCATCCCGTGTATTATGTAAGTAAGTCTCTTTTAGATGCAAAAACCAGGTACTCCCATCTAGAAAAACTTATTCTTGCTTTAATTACTGCATCTACTAAGTTACGTCATTACTTTGAAACACATCATATTATTGTAAAAACTAACTATCCTATCAGGACAGTCATGAGAACCCCTGAAATGTCAGGAAGAATGGCAAAACGGTCAGTCAAGATAAGTGCTTACGAAATTTCGTATGAGCCCAGAAGCGCAATCAAGTCGCAGGCACTTGTAGACTTCGTATCAGATTTCAGTTCCACATTACAACCTGAGGTAGAGTTAGAATTACAACATCTTGAAGGTAATAATTCCCCTAGATATTGGACTTTGTTCACAGATGGGGCATCCAACTCTAGAGGAGCAGGATTGGGCATTTTGCTGAAATCACCTCAAGGTGAATTAATCTCTCAAGCTGTTTCTTGAGAATTCAAGGCGACAAAGAATGAAGCTGAATACGAAGCTCTCATTATGGGTTTATCTACCGCTCTCAGCATAAGTATCACTCATATTAACGTTTTTACCGATTCTTTATTATTAGTTAATCACTTTAACGGGTCTTATGCGGCTAAGAATTCAAGAATGACACTCTATCTCCAACATGTTAAAGCTCTGGCAGCACGCTTTGTTAGTTTTTCTTTAGAACAGGTACCCCGCGAGGAAAACGCTGAAGCTGACGCTTTGGCCAATCTGGGATCAGCGTGTGGAGCTATGATAAATACGAACATTTCGATCATCTACGTACAATATCCAGCCATTGATCAAACCGAAGAGTGTGCGGCCTTAAATCAATCAAACACGCCTCCTCCAAGCCAAGATGCAAAACCAACTTGGATCCAGCCGATCATAAAATACTTGCGAGACGGAACCATCCCTCCAGACATCAAGAACCAAAGATCGTTCAGGATGAAGGTATCTAGATTTATTTTAATTGATAACATCTTGTTCAGAAAATCTGCAGCAGGTTTATACATGAGGTGTTTAGAGCCAAGTGAAGTCAATGAGGTTTTAAGGGATCTACACGCTGGCGAATGTGGGAACCATTCTGAGAGCAAATCGTTATCCTCCAAAGCACTCAAGACGGGATATTATTGGCCGACGATGAGGCAAGACGCAATGGATTTCGCCTTGAAGTGTGACGCATGCCAGAGACATAGCAACATCCTACATCAGCTCGCAGAGCCTCTACATCCTGTACTTTCATCTTGGCCGTTCATGCAGTGGGGCATGGATATAGTTGGAAAATTGCCAAAAGCTTCAGGAGGAAGAGTATTCATGTTAGCCATGACTGATTACTTTTCTAAATGGATCGAGGCAGAAGCATACGTACCAGTGAGGGACAAGGAGGTCATTTCGTTCCTGAAGAAAAATATCTTGAGCAGATTTGGCGTCCCTTCAGAGATCATTTGTGACAACGGTTCCTAATTTATCAGCAAAAGGACTAGGGATTTTGTTCAGGATGGAGAATCAAATTGATAACTTCAACGCCCGTACATCCTCAAGCCAATGATCAAACTGAGTCAAGCAACAAGTTAATCATCAATAATCTGAAGAAACGTTTAGATCAAAAAAGAGGAAGATGGGCTGATGAGTTACCGCTCGTATTATGGGCTAACAGAACAACGTCTAAGAATGCTACTGGGCAAATGCCTTACTCGTTGGTATTTGATACTGAAGCTGTACTCTCCATAGAAGTAACAATCCCAATCGCAAGATATGGACTATTAATTCAAGACGACAACAATCATCTCTTGGCCCAGGATTTGGATACCGTAGATGAGCTTAGAGACATAGCCAAGATTAGGATGGCAGACTATCAACAAAGAATAGCCAGGTCGTACAATAGAAATGTGAGGATAAGGCATTTTCAGAATACCTCAGAGCTGGAACGCTATACATCTTAAGCACTACTACATGTAAGTTAAAGTTTATTAAAATTTTAAGACCAAGGTACGAATCTCTTCTTAAATATTTTTTCAATTTTTTATTCCTTTTATTCAACTCAAACCTGTACTGACTCAAGCATCGGAGGGGTGTTAGCTAAGCTAACACCCGACCCTAACATGTTCCTGTGTTGCAAGATGGAGACCCCTCAGCAGTGGATAAACAGCATCGGAAGCAATATGTTAAACGCCTTGTAGTGTTAAGCTTTTCTTGATGATACAAGGTACACAATCTACTCGAACGCAAAAGCCATATACAACATACATGTAGAACTATGATTGCATTATCGCCTGGGCGCACGATTGGCACACTTGATTTAAAAGGGAAGAAATCATTCATCTTGCTATATGGTTGATGGAGGAAAACTCCCACTTGTAATAAAAACCGAGCAAGTGTACTCACTACTGGTGTAGCAGTATGCAAATGCAGGGGTCGAATCCACAGAGACTCGTTGGTAAACAAATAAAGTGAAAGCAGTGAATTTTGTAACCAAAGTTTATAGATTGATTTAAAAACTAAGAGCATAAAATAAATAACTAAAACTAACTAAATGAGAAAACAGATTATGAGCAGAGATTCGTAGATTGGATTTCACTTCACCATCATTCTATGCAAAATTTCACTTATAAAACATCAACTCAACTTCTAGGGTTCATTCACTTTAGCTAGGATCGACACGGTTATGTGGCCGGATTACAATCCTAAATACTCTCTTAATATTGTGAATTCTTTTACGGTTCCACAATATGCCAAGATTACGTTAAGAACACAGGAATATGAAAACCTAACTTTGATCAGTTTCTATTACGGCCCCGATTAAAGTTATTCAATCAATAGTAGTCTATGTATCAAAATCCCAAATTAATGGCTCAATAAATACCCAATTATTCAAAGATGAGTTCGTATCTTAACATACGTCTCGAATCTAAGAACAAGAAATTAAAATCTATTATTGAACTAGAAGGAATTAAATTGAAAGAATTAAAATACTATTGCATAGAAATTCGGTGAAGATCAAAACAATCTACAAATCTAATAAATTTAGCTACTCATAATTTACAAATAATAAAAACCTGGAATTGAATTGTTCTTCTCTTCAATGGAATTGTTAAAGAAAAGCAAAAACAAATTAATGATAATATGATATATTATATTCCCATTAACGTGGCTGCAGAATAAATGTATAAAGAATTAGGGCAAAAGTTGTAGGCAAAATCTGTGAAAGGTCGAGAATGCCCTTGAAAATTGGTGAAAATTGCTGCTGAAATACGGCGTAGCGCGGCCGCCCACATAGCTTAGCGCGTCCGCCCTAACTGGCCGAGACTTTGGCCGGCATTTGTTTGTTGTAGCGCGGCCGTCCTTGATGTTTGGCGCGGTCGCCCTTGTTTCCAGAAAGTTTCTACGGCCAAAATCCTTGTCTTGGCCCCAACTTGATTGCCTTGGCCCAACTGCCTGCACCTTGGCCCCATTTGGCCTAGAAGCTGGCCCCAACTCTCAAGCCTTGGCCCGGCCATGTACCAAGCAAGCAGCACCTAGTTTGTATAATTAGTATACTCGTTTCGTCTCGCACTTTTGCAATCGCATTTTGACCACTATAATGACTTCTTTTGCACTTCGCTCTTTGAAATTTTATTTTTAACTTTAACCCACGATTTTTTATAAATCAAATTCGTCCAAAAATTCCATATTTCCAATTTAGTCCCGGAATTTTCCAATATTTCCCATTTGGTCCTTGAAGCTCATTTATTTCACTATTGTCCTTCTCTGCTCCGCTCCACTTTATTCCTTTTGCACTTTTTAGCCATAAAATACATCTTTAATCAGCTCTATACCCTGTACTCATAAAATACTCACAAACCACATCAAATATACATAAAACTCGGGAATCAAACACAAAGAAAGCCTAAAAGTGCATCATTTGGATGGGTAAATACACATCCATCAAACACCCACAAACTAACCTTTTGCTCGTCCCGAGTAAAACAAAACTAAAAGAAGTAAAATAAAACTACTCTAAATACTACTAATAAAACATTAAAGCAAAATAATTATTTTTTGGGATGTTCTATCACAGATGAGTCATTGGCCATACAAGTCTCAGATTCTCACCAACACACATAATCAACAAGTGCCACCACAGTAATGGGATTACAATCACATTGAAGCATAAAACTCACAATTTTCCACCGCGGCCTGGATGATGAATGAATTATGGGAGGTCACTGCCAACAACCTAAGATTGTTTATGGATTCACTAAGTGATGCTCTAAATCAATATGTTATAGATAGTACAACCCAAAAAGGACACTCATATGCATATTTACACGATTGTCAACCCGGTTACTCGGTATTGAAAGAATGATATGGCTTAAAAGTTAAGTGCGAAAGATCGCAGGGCTAGGTTCATGGTTACAAATGAAGGTAAGGACATACGAACATAAGAAAGTGAAACTAGAAAGTCTTCTTGTAACAATACATCCTCACTTTGATGATAATTTCTCCACTCACCCTTATTACTTCCCAATGTGCCAACCCACAAACTAAAACTTTTTCATACATTGACATGGGGTTGAGCACATTCCATTACTTTCTTTGGTCACCTTGAAACATAATTTCCACTTTGATAGGGGCAAGGCTTCACTTTTTCTTCTTTTTCTTTTCTTTCTTTTTTTTTTTTTTTTTTTACTTTGCACAAATGAATCATAAAGAATGTGCATTTACTATTTTGCTCAAGCCCCTCTTTTTATTACATAACATGACCCACTTCTTTATTTTCGTGACCACTTTCCACTCAACCCGTTGATTTTCAAAGCATCCCCCAAAATATCCCCATTCTTTCCCTAGTTTCACTTTCTTGAAAAGGTGAGAAAATAGTGTATAAGTTAAAAGGGTGGGATAATGAAGGTACAAATGAAGGCGAATGGTGGTCTAGGATAACCTCCCACTTTGTGAGAGATTCCATTCTTTTTCAAGCTCAAAAGGGATTCTAGCGGAAAATTTTTATTTAGTGACGAGAAAGTTTAAGGTTCACAAAACGGAATTCAAAGAATAGCCATATATATCAAGTAACATATTGACGTGTTATTGACAATCATGCAAACATGTTCTAGGGACCCCGAGAATACACAAAGTGATCCCATAAAGGGCACCTAAGTTGATGACAATGACCAAGAATATGATACGGAAGTGAGAGATGGTGCAATCATAATTTAAATGTTTCAATGCAATCCCAATCACCACACTAAAAATAGCACATGTGATTTTAAAATTAAAGCACACTCTAATCATCACAGACTTTGGCCAACATCCCAACTATGAAAAGAACAAAATTTTTTTAATTTTTCTAATTTTTTTGGAGGGTGACACTATATACACTCCCCTATAAACCCACAAACTCGGAGAGATGTCTACCCCCAAACTCAAAACATGCTATGTCCTCATAGCAAAGAGAACAAAAGCGTGCCTTGGGTTCGACGGACGACATGACACTACTAAACAATAATTAACATAAAAATAAAACATACCTCATTAGGTTGCCTCCCAAGCAGCGCATTCGGTTAAAGTCGTTAGCCCAACTATGGTCCCAAGCTTACTTAGCCTTTGCTTTGCGGCCTTTAGACCATCTCCTTTCCTCACGGGCACAAACGCCCTTTTCTTTCCAAATCAGCTCTCCATTGTCAACAAGTAGGGGTGAAGCCACATTTATTTTTGAAACTTTACGCTTGTGCTTACCCCTCTTTCTTTTCTTTTTATTGGGGTTTCCACCCCCAAACTCAACCTTTTCTGGAACCTGCAGAACACCATTCTCACAACCAAGATCAAGAGAGTTATCATGCACAAAAATATTTAAAAATATAGAATCAAATAAATCACTATAACTCTCCTCACTAACTCTCAATTTTGAAGGCCCTTGTGGTAAATGTGATGGATTCGACTCTTTATGGGAGTCGTGTGGGGTGTGATACGACCCGTTACTCCTAGAGTATTGGTCGGCCTTAATGTTACTAGCCAAGGGACAAACGTCCGCATTATCCCCACTTTTCTCACATCCATTTACATCATCATTAAAAATTGGAAAATCATTTATGGCTCCTACAAAACCATCTTTGGGAGATGGTTTCTTATCATTTTTAAGCATACAAAACTTGCATTCTTCCCCCATACCTCTCAAGGACACCACCCCTTGACACACATCAATGGGGGCCTTAGTGTCAAACATAAATGGCCTCCCAAGAAGAATGGGAGTTTTCAGTTGTTCTTCACTTGATCCCTCCATACACATCACATAAAAGTTAATGGGGATAATAATTTTATCAATTTTAACCAACACCCCTTCAATAACCCCTAAGGGTCTTTTGATTGAGAGATCCGCCAATTGCAAGTCTCTCTTGGGTGGTTTCAACTCACATACCCCCAAACTTCTAAAAACATGAAAGGGCATCACATTGACACTTGCCCCAAGATCCAACAAACCTTTAAAATTTTGACCCCCTAAAGAAATTGGGATAGTGAAACACTCGGGGTCTTTTTGAACATGTTTAATCTTTTCAAACTCCACACCTCTCTGGGGTGTGGTTTTCACAACATTGGGGGAAGGGGTTTCTAAATTTAATGCAAAAAATACATATTGAAACTCCCCCATCTCATCCTCTTCCTCACTAACATTATCAATATTATCACATTCAAAATTATCAAGGGAAGAAAGAAATACCTCCTCAATTTCCTCACTCTCATCCCACACTGTTGTGATTGACTTTGCTTTCTCAGGTGGGTTTTTCTCTTTCATCAACTCTTGGGCAACCTTCACAAGTTGCTCTACTTATGTGCCCACCTTTTCAAACGCAGCTTCTGTATTTCTGTTGCTTTGCTACATCTCCATCCTTAACTGCTGAACTGCCATCTCCCAAGGTGCACTACCATGTTGTCCAGGTGGTGGCACATGAAGAGGTTTTACTTGCTGATTCGGATGGCCGCCCCATGGATTGTAGTTACCATATTGGTTGCCTTGGGGTGGTGGCCTTTGTCCATATCCATTGAACGCATGTGCCTGTTCAGGATTATACAAGAAATTTGCTGCACTTGGACACATATTAGTCACATGAGATGATAAACCACAATTTGCACAATAATCAGTAATAACATTGGCACCAGCAGAAGTGCCACAGGCAGTCAATTTATCCAATTTATTATTTAAAAGTGCGATCTGCTTTGAAATATTATCACTAGCATTCAATTCAAGTACCCCCCTTGTTCTACCCCTTGAACTCTTTTGTTGAGAATTAGCACTCAACATCTCAAATAAATCTTTAGTTTCTTCTGGGGTCTTGGCTCCTATCGAGCCTCCAGCAGCATTGTCAACCATTGATTGACCATTGTCATTCAAGCCATCATAAAAGGCTTGGTTCAGTGATGGTAGTGTGAAATTGTGTTGGGGACATTGCATTAACATTGTATTAAATCTTTCCCATGCCTCATGAAAGGGCTCCCCCACATCTTTGGAAAATGTCATCAATTTATGTCTAAACCCAGCCAAAAGATGATGTGGGTAATATCTTTTAAGGAACACATCTTGTAATTCTCCCCAAGTACTAATGCTGCTCGGTGCAAGCATCATCAACCATGTTTTAGACACTCCCTTAAGAGAGTAAGGAAAACACTTCAGTCTAATTTGCTCCTCAGTCACTCCCTGTCTTAACAAAAATTGAGCAACAATAATAATATATTCTTTAAGGAACGTAAGTGCATCCTCACCAGTCAATCCGTGAAAGCTTGGCAACATGGCAAAGTATTGTCCTTTGACCTCTAAATTTTTGGATGCATCGGACAGCACTATGCAAGAGGTAGATGTGTCTACCCTAGGTCTCAGGAAATCATTCATAGTTTGTGCCGGTGGTTCTGCCATCTCGGCTTTCTCTTCCTCTACCTCGATGGTGGAGGGTTCTGATTCGGTGTCCGAATCCGAGAAAAGGGGATTAAAGAGGGGATCGCCCTCAAATACTTCCTCAAGAAGCTTAGTGTCTTTAGCTTTATTAAGTCTATTTATGTTGTCGTTCAATGGCACCAATGTAGGTTTCAAAGAACGACGACCTTGTATTCACTACCTAACCTACTTGTTTACTTGCAACAAGTCCCCGGCAACGGCGCCAAAAACTTGATGGAGGAAAACTCCCTCTTGTAATAAAAACTGAGCAAGTGTACTCACTACCGGTGTAGCAGTATGCAAATGCAGGGGTCGAATCCACAGAGACTCGTTGGTAAACAAATAAAGTGAAAGCAGTGAATTTTGTAACCAAAGTTTATAGATTGATTTAAAAACTAAGAGCATAAAATAAATAACTAAAACTAACTAAACGAGAAAACAGATTATGAGCAGAGATTCGTAGATTGGATTTCACTTCACCATCATTCTATGCAAAATTTCACTTATAAAACATCAACTCAACTTCAAGGGTTCATTCACTTTAGCTAGGATCGACACGGTTATGTGGCCGGATTACAATCCTAAATACTCTCTTAATATTGTGAATTCTATTACGGTTCCACAATATGCCAAGAATACATTAAGCACATAAGAATATGAAAACCTAACTTTGATCAGTTTCTATTACGGCCCCGATTAAAGTTATTCAATCAATAGTAGTCTATGTATCAAATTCCCAAATTAATGGCTTAATAAATACCCAATTATTCAAAGATGAGTTCGTATCTTAACATACATCTCAAATCTAAGAACAAGAAATTAAAATCTATTATTGAACTAGAAGGAATTAAATAGAAAGAATTAAAACACTATTGCATAGAAATCCGGTGAAGATCAAAACAATCTACAAATCTAATAAATTTAGCTACTCATAATTTACAAATAATAAAAACCTGGAATTGAATTGTTCTTCTCTTCAATGGAATTGCTAAAGAAAAGCAAAAACAAATTAATGATAATATGATATATTATATTCCCATTAACGTGGCTGCAGAATAAATATATAGAGAATTAGGGCAAAAGTTGTAGGCAAAATCTGTGAAAGGTCGAGAATGCCCTTGAAAATTGGTGAAAACTGCTGCTGAAATACGGCGTAGCGCGACCGCCCACATAGCTTAGCGCGTCCGCCCTAACTGGCCGAGACTTTGGCCGGCGTTTGTTTGTTGTAGCGCGGCCGCCCTTGATGTTTGGCGCGGTCGCCCTTGTTTCCAGAAAGTTTCTACGGCCAAAATCCTTGTCTTGGCCCCAACTTGATTGCCTTGGCCCAACTGCCTGCACCTTGGCCCCATTTGGCCTAGAAGCTGGCCCCAACTCTCAAGCCTTGGCCCGGCCATGTACCAAGCAAGCAGCGCCTAGTTTGTATAATTAGTATACTCGTTTCGTCTCGCACTTTTGCAATCGCATTTTGACCACTATAATGACTTCTTTTGCACTTCGCTCTTTGGGATTTTATCTTTCATTTTAACCCACGGATTTTTATAAATCAAATTCGTCCAAAAATTCCATATTTCCAATTTAGTCCCGGAATTTTCCAATATTTCCCATTTGGTCCTTGAAGCTCTTTTATTTCACTATTGTCCTTCTCTGCTCCGCTCCACTTTATTCCTTTTGCACTTTTTAGCCATAAAATACATCTTTAATCAGCTCTATACCCTGTACTCATAAATACTCACAAACCACATCAAATATACATAAAACTCAGGAATCAAACACAAAGAAAGCCTAAAAGTGCATCATTTGGATGGGTAAATACACATCCATCAATGGTAAATCACGTCTTCCATATTTAAATCAAGTCGTGAAACTAAGGGTTGTGACATTATACATGTCACCAAAAAGATCAACTGGTATTAACATCGTTGCATGTTATCTTTACAACTTGGTTATAACATCATTGCATGTTATCTTTACAAATTTGTTATAACATCGTTGCATGTTATCTTTTCAAACTGGTTATAACATTAACATGTTATCCAAGGTCATGTGGTTGTAACATTTACATGTTACCAACGAACTTAAAAAAGAGAACTCGTTAATAAAGTGAAAATAACCTAAGCATTACCAAACTTGGAAACACAAACAAACTAAAGGGCAAAACGCCCCACGAGTCTGAGATGTTGAACCAATCCAACATCTCCAAAACCAATGTACCGACTCTTATAAGTCCATTACAAGCCAAAAATTTTATGAGGACACACCCTCACCAAATTGATTGTTTTTGAAAAAAGATAGCATATCATTCTTCTAAGGATTCTTATTTTGTGTTACTGTCTTGAGCATCTCTAGCCTGCTCAATTCTCTCTGCACCTTGAGCCTTGGAGGTTACCTCACCCATTTTTTCATTAATAATCCTTTGTAAAGCTGCATATTCTTCTTCAAGATTCCAGTTTGTGTGTTCCCTAGCCTGGTTCTCCTTAATCATTTCGATCCTAGCCTCAAAGACTTACTTTGCAGCCTCATTCACCATGTCGTCACGAAGGATCTTCATTCCCTTAGCATGTCTCCTAGCAGCCTCTGCTGCCCTATCTACCCATTTTTGAATCTCCCTATCTTTTTGCCTTTATCTCCTCATTTTTATCCTTCAACATCTTAAAAGCTGCCTTAAGATCTTCCTCGTATTCTGTCATGTCCATGAGCAAAGTATTCGCTTTACCTTTCCACAACTTGATCTCATCAGCCACATCTTGGCAACCGTTTCAGCCTGTCACACAAGGAAACAACATTTGATCAAAAATGTGATAAGATATTCAAAACCATGTCAAAGAGCACATTACCTGATTCTTTAGAACCTCTTCACTTGGTGTTTCTTCTTCTACATCTGCTACTTGTTTGCCCCTCTTTCTCTTCAAACCCGCCTGGGTATCCGCCTCCAAGTTTGGCATTATAGGTTGATTCCCTTCGACCTTCCTCTTATTCTTATACCTGGCCACAAGATTGCTCGATGTAAAGTTGGATCTAGTCACTCTAAAAATGAAATATGTTAGCACTAGTATGGAAATACGAATGAATTCTCCAAGAAAACTAACAATTTTTTTTCTAGAAGAAAATACTTACTGAAGAAATTTTCAGAAGGGAATACGGATGAACTTGCACTCTGGATTAGAGTAAGGATTGACGAGGACCACGCCTTCTAGGAATGAATCTTGGTATAAAGAGGAAAGACTTACCGTAATATAAGAGGATGTCTAACTTGGAAGGGATTTGAAAAGATTGGTTACTATTTTAAAGCCATGCAAGAGGTATTCGAAGAAGAGCGGTTATAGACTTCTAGTTCTATTACAACTCTGCGATTTCTTTTCAACCGTCATGAACCTATTACGTCAATAACTCCTTAGAAGACGGACATACACACTTGGCAAAACATTTGACTTTCCGTATCCCACTTGAAAACATAAATATTTTGGGGGCAATTGTTTAGGGTGAAAAAATTCATTCAACATGTTCAAGTTTTGACCATCCACCTTGAGGTAACATCTTGAATTACATCTTGAACTAACGCCTTGAATTATTTGTTGTATACTCCCTACTTTTCAGGAACAAAGTTATGGATAAACAATCTATCCTCGTGACCGTTTGGAGACTTAGTCAAAGGACGCCATAACAACCATAGTATCACCCAAGGAGTAACGGTTGCACACCATCAACAGAAGGCATGATTATAGGCAGAAGAATAGGGATTGCATTTATGTTGTTATTTCCGTTATCTTTTCAAGTATATAAGTCATCTAAAAATAGACATGTACACACGTTACACAATTCTCTACGCTCTCATTGCACTTTGTACTCGAAAACTACTAAGCTCAATAACATTACTTTTTTGGTTAAGGTATACTTTTCCTAAAGCCTCCCGATGTTTTTTCCGACGAACGATTGTTCAATGGTTTTCCTCGTTACATCTTCGTGTCCATCTTGATTTGAGAATTATATTCCATTTCTGTCCAAAGTTCTTCAATACAAATTCACCTTGTTGAAAATTGTCCAAAACAAGTAAGAGGTGATTAATAATTATTAATTTATTTATTTAATATAGAATCTTAGTGAGTAGCAAAAAACTTGTAAAAACGTGTTTTTTGTTAAGCTTAACAAAAAACGTGTTTTTCACCCGCGGTTCAATTTAACGTACGATTCATACGCTTTTCCGATCCGGTTCAATTTCTCGCGGCGTATTTGATTTTTTATTTCCTCATTTGTGCCTTTCAATTCGATTTTCCCTATTTTCATCATCTCCGAGCTGTTGCGACGTATCAATTTCCACCGAGTTTCATCATCTCCGAGCTGTTTTCATTCGTGTTTTACTTGTTATTCGACATTATGACCGGTCAATCCAAAGAACTGAGGAGCAAGAAGCGTAACGAAGGTATACTTTACTTGTTTTCAGTCATATTATTCTTCGATTTCAAATCAGTTGCTCTGGTACTTTAGAAAACACAAGCAAACATAAGCAAATGTTGGCTCTATTGAAACCCTAAATATAAGCAAACATAAGCAAATGTTGGCTCTATTGAAACCCTAAATATGGCACTTTGAAACCATTGCACTGTCACATTTACTTGCACTTGCACTATCGAAACAGTTGCACATTCACATTTAATTGCAAAAATAAGCAAATGTTGGCACTATAGATAACACTGGCTCTTTGAAACCATAACACGGGCACTTTCAAACCTTAAGACTGGCACTTTGAAACCATAAAACTGGCACTTTGAAACCATAATTCTGGCACTTTGAAATCATAAAACTGGCACTTTGAAATCATACTGCTGGCACTGATATGTTCCAGCACTCTGCACTCTATAAGTTTATCTGTTGCTCTGGTACTTTAGAAAACACAAGCAAACATAAGCAAATGTTGCCTCTATTGAAACCCTAAATATAAACAAACATAAGCAAATGTTGGCTCTATTGAAACCCTAAATATGGCACTTTGAAACTGTTGCACTGTCACATTTACTTGCACTTGCACTATCGAAACAGTTGCACATTCACATTTAATTGCAAAAATAAGCAAATGTTGGCACTATAGATAACACTGGCTCTTTGAAACCATAACACGGGCACTTTCAAACCTTAAGACTGGCACTTTGAAACCATAAAACTGGCACTTTGAAACCATAATTCTGGCACTTTGAAATCATAAAACTGGCACTTTGAAATCATACTGCTGGCACTGATGTAATGTTATTTTGATATTTGTTTTCAGTTCCATCAAAGCGTAAAAGAGTTATGGATGATGATGATTTTGATATCACTAGTAAGAGGCCTAAAGGGGGTGATAAATTTGAGCATTCGTGTACTCCCAAAAGACTCGTTGAGCTCTGTTTAACTCCAGAACAGAAGAGAGATGTTGGGGCTATTGGATTTGGATCTCTGATGAGTCTTGAGGTTAAGGTATTGCCGCTTAGGCTTGTTCAGTTTCTTGTTGAAATATTTGAACCAATCACAAGGATACAACAAATCAATTCATCAGATAAATATGTTATTATAGCATCAGATGTCTATGATATATTTTGTCTACCTAGGAATGTTGCAAAGTATAAGGTAAATCAATCATCCAGCACAAATATGTAATTGAGAAATCGATATTTTGAGGAATTTGGGCGTACTCAAGATGGTCTTCCTGCCTATAAACTTTTGGAACGCATTTCTGAGTTACATCAAGGTGGGGATGAATTTAAACGCTTGTTTGTGCTATTTGTTGTTGGAATTTTTCTTGCCCCAATAGTTACAAAAACAATTGATGTGTCACTGCTAAGTATTGTAGAAGACGTTTCACAGATAAGCAAGTTTGATTGGTGTCAATATGTTTTGGACAAATTATGTCAGGGTGTATTGAGGTTTAAGACTCAAAAAAAGAATTCAAAAAACTGTAGTGGATGTGTTATGGTGTTGGTGATTGCTTACCTTCAAAGATTTCCATTTCAAGGGGTGAAAGAATCAACTGTTCTCCCTTTGATTAATCATTGGAATGCTGATAAATTCAAAGTGAGGATTGATTCCGAAGCGAAAGTTGGCTGGGGGAATTTAATTTTTTTATGGACAGAATGTTTATCCTATAAGTAGGGTTGAAGACGATTTTGTGGAGGAAGTACCCAGTGATTTTGTGGAGGAAGAATGTATTCTATTAAGGATAGAAAGTGCTGCAAAGGAAAGAAATGAAGAGGCAAGCAATGTAAGTACTGTTACTATTTATTACTTAAACTGGTACTTTGAATTTCTTATGATGACACTATTGATTACTAAAACTGGCACAATGAATAACATGTACTGGCACTTAAAATACACACACTATTTTTCATTCTTACTATTTATTACTTAAAACTGGTACTTTGAATTTCTTATGATGGCACTATTGATTACTTAAACTGGCACAATGAATAACATGTACTGGCACTTAAAATACACACTATTTTTCATTCTTACTATTTTTCATTGATGTAGGCTGCTAAGGAGTCATGGGATATATTGAGGAAGGACCTTGATAATGCTGTCCATGCTCACATTGAAAGACTTAAATGTATTAAGAAAGATAAGGGAAGAAATGTAGCAGATGAGATGGGGGAAGAGAAAGAGAATGAGGGGACTGTGGAGGAGGAGGGGGAGGAAGTAGAAGATGATATTTTTGAAGAGGAATATTTTTCTGAGATTGACAATATTGATTCTGACATTTTGAAGTCAACAAAAGCAAAAGCTGACATGGGAAAGAAAAGAAAATGTTCAATTCCATCATTTGACCTTTTATCTCAGGTATCTAGTGAGGAGAGAAGAGAACATACAGAGCAGAAACAACAGGAAGTTAATGAGATTTTTCGGGAGACAGATGATGTTGATGATGAACAGATGTTTAGAGCTGTTGATAACATTATTGCGAATATAAATGAGAACAGCTTTATGAGTTGTTATGAGATGTTGAATGTAGGGTGCACAATGGACTATGGGGAAGCTAACGAGGAATTCGTTTACTGTTCTCAGTTTATGATCAACAACGCTGATGTGTTGCGACCGATGTTGAAGCTGAGAAAGGAGGCTGTTGACATGTGCATGTCTACACACTTTTCAAAGAATCTGAAGGAGTAAGTTATAAATTTATCAATACCCAAACAATGGCACCTTTTTATGAATATATACACTTGTACGTAAAAGCATTTACTAATTTATTTTTCATTTACAGCAGTTGTGATCCTATTTACTCAATGTTCCATAGCTTAACGGTTGAAGATATTTTAAGCATGGATGAAGACAAGGAAATAACTTCAAATACTATCGAGAGTTGGGCTATACTTCTTAATAAGATGGAGCAAAAGTCTGGTAGAATGAAGAAGTTTATGTTTGGGCTTAGTCATTCTGTAAGTTCTTTATCTATGATGCTAGTACATTCAAAAATTATATTATCTATGATTGTTTGTTAATTAAATTATATTTGTGTGCATTTTTAAATTTGATGTTATTAATGTGTTATACAGGTTGCTTGGATTCGACGTACAACGAAGACATCTCAAGATGTTGTATCAACAGTTGGGCAAGAAATCTCTGATAGTTTAGAACATTGGATTAATATTAATTTTGATGATGCTGAGGGAGCTGATTTGAGTGAAGTTAAATTGGTATGCATTGTCATTTTATACATACATGTACTGGCACTTATTAATCAATACACTGGTATAAAAGATCACTTGAACTGGTACTTTCAAACTCTGATGCTGGCACTTATTTTCTTGCAGTTCTTTTTGCCCTGCCATAGAGGTGACAACAAGACTGGCCATTACACACTTTTTGTTGCCAATACTGTGATTCAATCATTTCAGTATCTTGAAAACTTGCCAATGAATGATTGGAAGAGACAGAACATGCCAAAACTTGCTCATAGCATGGTAATCTTATTTATTGAATTGTTTTTTTTTTGTTATTTTCTTTACCAAAACTTTCATATTAATTTTGTTGTTTTTTCTTTTTCGTTGCAGCAAGCACCCTTCAAACACTTCTTAAATCACATAAATCATCCAAGTGCTGCAGATATATCGAAGTTTTAGTTTGAGCATATGCAAGTTGATTGGATTTTGAAAGAAAATTCTGATGGTAATAGTGACTGTGGAGTATACGTAATGGTTGAAATGAGACAATTTAATGGCGCAATTTACTCATGCCCTGAGTTGTGTGATAAGTCAGCAAGAGTGCGTATGAGGGCCGAGATTCTAGCAAGCTTACTTCTCTGTGATATTAATACTGAACGGCATCATTTACTGAAGTAGTTAGGGTTGTTTACAAGTGATAAAAGAGAAGCCTTGAAGAAGAATGATGAAGAAGAAGAAAATAAAAGGAAAGAAGAAGAAGAAAAGAAAAGGAAAGAAGAAGAAAAGGAAAGGAAAGAAGAAGGAAAAAAAAAGAAAGAGGTAGAAAAGAAGAAAAAATCAGATGATGATATGAGGGTTGGGATGAAGTGTAAGACTAGGAAAGCAACAACAAAACAATGAATTAGTGTTTGTATTTGAATTGTTTGTATTTGAAATGAGACAATTATTGTTTTTTTATGAGTGAATTAGTGTTATTTTTAACATTTTTATTGATGCAATGTTGGTACATGTGTCCATGGAACAGCTTATGGTCAATGAATTCAATGCACTTACCATTACAGACAAACTTATGACTATTTCACCATTAAAGGCAAACTGGCACTCCAAATAACATAAAATGGCACTCCAAATAAGTAATACTGCCATTATAAATAACACAAACTGGCACTTCAATCAACAAAGTATTACTGACTCTAAACAACACTCACTGGACAATATTATAAAAAATACTGGTATTCTAAATAACACAAACTGGCACTTCAAACCACACTAACTGGCACTTCAATAACAAAAGAGTGGCTGAAGCTACAAATAAGAAAGACTGGCACTCGAAATAACACAAACTGGCACTCCTAATAAGTGATGCGGCACTCCAAACAACACAAACTGGCACTAACTGGCATATTAATTTTTTATTTTTTTTTGCAGCAATCACCCTTCAAATACTTCTTAAATCACATAAATCATCCAAGTGCTGCAAATATATCGAAGTTATTTTATTTGATGAACCAGGCCTTCACTGGTTCATCAAATAATAAACACTGGCACATTCAATAACAAAGACTGGCAATACAAAACCTATGTACTAGCAATATATTTAATAAACAGAAACAGGAATCACTGGTACTTAAAATATTAAACAATGGCACATTCAATAACAAGCACTGTCATATTTAATATGCAAAACTGGCATACTTAAAAAATTATAATACATTCAGTTGTAACAGTGTGAAAACAATAAAGTTTGGTTACAAAAATATCAAATCAAGTGTTCATTCGGGGTCTTCGAACCATACTCATTAGTAATTGGTTTTCTCCGTTCAAACTTTGTTTTAGGTTTTCTTTTTCTACCCTTTGTATCTGCACGTACATGGATCCGTCACCGTAGGTGCATCAATGTTGTGCTTGTTGAAGCACTATTATTTTCACTTGTTGTTGGTCCAACACCTTGTACGTTTCGGGAGAGTATTTCTTGTACTAGCAATGTATCTCTATTAAACCCATCTTCTAGAATTCTTCTTGCATCACTGTTTTCATGGCATGTCATCATTAAATTGTAGTACTTTCTCGCCATCTGTTGTTTCCAAGGAATTGAATTGTGTTGCTCAGTTGGAGTAGTAGATATACCTTGGTAAGTTTTATTCCATACATTTGATTTGGCTGTCTTTGTCCACCTTTTTTGAATGTACTCTTCCGGTATCCGATTGATATTTGTCAAGTTGAGAACCTTAATGCAATGAAAGCACAACCAACAAACTTCACTAAAATGATTGCATGTACAGTTCACAGTTATCTTTTCATTATTTCGCGAGAAAAGTACCCTTTCAAAATTGTCTGGATAATTCGCATGAGCAACTTCAAACAACTTGTTGTTTTCATCCAAGCAAAATCCAATATTAAACTTTGCAGCAAAAGTTGCCTTGACCTCATTCTCAAAAAATATGAATATTTCCTCCGTGTAAACCTCCCTTGCATGTCTTATTAAAGCTCCATGTATTTCTGTGCGAGGCTTTGATTTTATTGAATCAAATTCCTTTCGTTGCTCCATATTTTCCAACGTTTTACCGTCTCATTGAATATATCAAAGAATTGTGTTAGGGACGTGCTTCTATTTGCTTTGAAACATATGGCATGATTTGTGCTCTCACTTCTCTGTGAAGATAATATGTCAGCTGAGAAGAAATCTTTACTCAATGCTGTACACCATTTCTCTCTCAAGCTATATAAATGATTGAACCATCTGTTCTCAAGAAGGTTATATTTTTCTAGCATTGAATGCCAACAATTTTCAAACTCAAATTCATCACTACATCCTCTCAAGCAATTGTTGAATTCCTTTTTAAATTCTTCATCTGTCTTTAGTTGTCCAAAGTGTGCTATAGCATTTTGTTGAATGTGCCACAAACATAACCTATGTCTTGTTATCCCCTCAAAAACCTGTAAATAAGTTATAATATAGTCAAACATTGTCATTAATAAAGCTATACGCTGGCACTATAAAATAATAACACTAGCAAGTATAAATCTAACACTGGTTATTCATAACACTGGAACTGGCACTTATTAATTCAAGAACTGGCATTAACTAAACCAAGAACTGGCACATATAAAAAGCTGTTACAAATCATATAATTTACCTACTCCAGTCAAACATTGGAAATTACATAACCAGTTAATGTTAACAATTCTCTGTAAAAAGCTGTTACAAAATAGTCAAACATTGGAAATTACATAAATAGTTAATGTTAAAGCATTTACAAACCAAACAAAAAATAGTGTAGATATATGCACTATAAATAGGAATGGGCTAGACACTGGCACTATACAACACATGAAATGGATATTTCAAAATTACATCTCTTCTTTCATTAAAATCAGTTCTCTTAAAATTTCAAGCAATATGTCCTCAAATGATGAGTATGACTCTGATGAGAAAGAGTTTAGGAGTGCCTTTCGTGAAATGACAAAGAAACACCACTTTGGTCATCTTCGTATCCCTCAGACTGACTGGACATCTCCAGTTAAGTTGTATGTATGTCCTCTACAGCCTTGTGCAGGGCGTAAGATACGTGAAAGGAACCAAAATGCAATGCTTCATCATGCTTTTGATTCTTGTGCACCCACTTCCTCTTTCTCCAATGTTTCCAAAGCTGAGCACAAGGCTTTGGCAAAATACCTTAAGGAGTATTTGGAGTTGTTTGGACCTGTGGAAATTCCTTCTTGCAAGAAGGACAAGGTCAAGAAGAAGCCCTTTGACAAAGGTGATGGAGGATGTGGTGGAGTTTCTGGTGTTAAGTCTTATGGTGGTTATGGGAAGGGAAAAAATGTAATTTAAATTTGTTTCAATTTAGTAAATTATTTTCTGTTATGTCTCACTTCAAAAACGTAACACTGACACTTCAAATAAGTAACACTGGCACATATGATAACAACCACTGACATTTCAAAAAAGTAAAACTGGTACTCCAAAATAATAAAACTGGTACTTACTAATATAAACACTAGCACTTCAAATAAGTAACACTGGCACATATGATAAAAAACCAATCAATGAAACATTAGAAATAAAATAAAAGTTACCTCTTCAATCGCTTTCGAAATTGCAAAGTCTTGATCGGTGAAAATTGTTTTTGGTTCTTTTCCACCCATTGATTTTACGAATTCTTTGAGAAGTCAAGCAAATGTTTCTGTCTTTTCATTTGTTAAGAAAGCACAACCAAACATCACAGTGTTCCAATGGTTGTTCACCCCAACTATTGGTGCACAAATCAAATTGTATTTATTTGTGTTATAAGTTGTATCAAACACAACAACATCCCCATACAATTCATAATCCTCCCTCATCATACCATCTCTCCAAAACAAAGTACTCAGTCTATCAACTACAGTTTGTGCATCGCCCATTTCTATTTTTTCCATTCTCAATCTCTGTACAAATTTAAGATGATCTCTTCTTGTATGCCCAACATATTCTTCCCCACCAGCTGTTTTTGCCAAAACATTAAATCCATCAGTTGGCTTGATGCCAGCTTCTTCAAATTATTCTATTATTTTTCATGTAGCTTCTGATATCGACCTCTCGCTACGCTTGAAGTGGTTCCATTCTGGACTTGTCATCTCATGGTTGTGTTCAGTTTCGTGCCGTGCAACCACATACAAGTCTTCCTTAATTAACAATTTTACTCTCATAAGAGCCTGACAACCTGTCCTTTTAGAAGGGGCTTTCTTTTTCCTCATTTTCCTCTTTGGGTTTTCAATTCGTTCCAATGGAGATGGAATCTCTACTTCACCGACTTCTATTGGAGCTGGAACATCAATTTCTTTTCCTCTTTGTGTGTATCCTTGGCATGAACACATAAAATATTTATCTATTGGCCTTGATGTTTTCTTAGAGACACGCGAGGTTGTCATTTTAACACTGAATCCCAATGCATTGGAATGATCCTTGTACAATTGATACAGTTCTTTCCATGTCTTTGCTTTTATACCCAGCAATGATGAAGTAATATCAATATGGCTTGCTGCAAATAAAAATAAAAAATTAGATTGGAAATAACATTGAAAAAATAAATGCTGGCATATTACATTGGAAATACTGGTACTTCAAATAACTAATACTGGCATTCCAAATAAAACTCACTGGCACTTCAAAAAACACTCACAGGACAATATTATAAAAAAACACTGGTACATTCAATAATCAATACTAGCACTCCTATCAACATAAACTGGCAATTCAAACAACATTCACTGGAAATTATATTTATTGAGGAAGTATATCCCGTCGAATATACCTCCTTCAACAGTAATAAATAATGATAAGTTTGCTTGTCTTTAATGGTCAAAAAAACATTCAAACTTACTATTGAATTCAAAGAGTAATAAATGTGTACAGTTGGTAAGTGCCTATATAAATATGTTCAAAGGCAAGCATATACATCAAGTTCAAGAAAAATTCTACCTTTAATAATTTTTCTAGTGATGAACAAAGGCAAGGGAAATTCTAGTGAGCCAACTTTGGGTGATTCAAATGATGACAAAAGTTGGAAAATATACATGGTGTGCTACCAAAAATTCATCTATGGTCATCTTGTTATTTTGCAGCCTTCTTCTGCAAATGGTACTCCCTCATTTCGTTGTCCATTGGAGCCATGTAATGGACAGAATTGTAGGGATAAGGATTATGTGGGGATAGTCAATCATGCTCATGAGTTTGGCAACGCTCACAACATTGATGAAGCAGCTAGGATTCACCACAAGGCTTTGGAAATATATTTGGAATATATTTTGAATGAATATGATCCAAAAAACAAATTGAATGACAACGTAGGCGATGATGGAGCAGGTGGTAGTGGTAGTGTTTAATGGTACTAAATTTTGTTTTTAATATTGTTGTGTTTTGTAATATATGTGATGTATTGTTATCTGAATGTGCTTCAAATAAGTAATACTTTGTTCATTGAAGTGCCAGATTGTGTTATTTGGATTGCCAGTTTGTGTTATTTGGAGTGCCAGTTTTAAATTTTTATGATACTTTGTTATTGAAGTGCTAGTTTGTGTTGTTAGGAGTGCCAGTATCACTTATTTGGAGTGCCAGCTTGACTTATTGAAGTTCCAGTTTGTGTTATTTGTAGTTTCAGCCACTAACTTGTTATTGAAGTGCCAGTTAGTGTGGTTTGAAGTGCCAGTTTTAATTTTTTAATGTGCCAGTGTTTTTTATAATATTGTCCAGTGAGTGTTGTTTAGAGTGTCAGTGATACTTTGTTGATTGAAGTGCCAGTTTGTGTTGTTAGGATTGCCAGTATCACTTATTTGGAGTGCCAGTTTGTGTTATTGAAGTTCCAGTTTGTGTTATTTGTAGCTTCAGCCACTGTCTTGTTATTGACGTGCCAGTTAGTGTGGTTTGCAGTGCCAGTTTTAATTTTTTTATGTGCCAGTGTTTTTTTAATATTTTCCAGTAAGTGTTGTTTAAATGCATGCACTAGGACAGGCGTTCCAAGTTAGGTGTTCCATGTTGAGTAATAAAAAAACAAAAACAGTCACGGATTCAATAGTTGTCAAATTCACTGGATATTATTTAAACTTACTATTGAATTCAAAGAGTAATAAATGTGTACAAAAAAGCATTCAAACTTACTATTGAATTCAAAGAGTAATAAATGTGTACAGTTGGTAAGTGCATTGAATTCAAAGAGTAATAAATGTGTACAGTCACGGATTCAATAGTGTCAAATTTAAACAGTCACGGATTCAGTATAAATAAGTTAGATCTTCACTTCTTTTTTATTTCTAAATTTCATCTAAAAAGCAATCAATTTCTCAGTATGAGTACGAGTAGGTCAGTCAAGACTGAGAAAAATGTTGAAGATAATGAAGTAGAAAGAGCTGCTAAAAAAATTGCAGGTTTCTTAGAAGATATTAAGGAGGGATATTATAGTTTGTGGAACAGTTCAGATAAACTTCACTGCCCATTCTGTGACAATAAGAACAGCAAGAAATCAACATGGATTTGGGATTCTCTTCTGTTGCATGCCAAGGATCGTGGGGCAACTAAAGCTTATGGAGAGCATGATATGTTCCAGCACTCTGCACTCTATAAGTTTATGGAGAGCATGAATGAATGAATAATTTGTTATGTGTTTAGTGGTTTGTTTTTTGAGTTGGCTTGTTTGTTTGTAGTTTTTTTTTAATGAATAATATCTACTATATAATATATTTGTTATGTGATACTGGCACTCCTAACAACACAAACTGGCACATCAATAACAAGACAGTGGCTGAAGCTACAAATAACACAAACTGGAACTAAATAACACAAACTGACACTCCAAATAAGTGATACTGGCACTCCTAAAAATACAAACTGGCACTTCAATGAACAAAGTATCCTAAAAATTTAAAACTGGCACTCCAAATAAGTGATACTGGCAATCCAAATAACACAATCTGGCACTTCAATGAACAAAGAATTACTGACACTCTAAACAACACTCACTTGAAAATATTAAAAAAACACTGGCACATTAAAAAATTAAAACTGGCACTTCAATAATAAGACAGTGGATGAAGCTACAAATAACACAAACCGAAACTTCAATAAGTCAAACTGGCACTCCAAATATGTGATACTGGCATTCCTAACAACACAAACTGGCACTAAATAACAAGACAGTGGATGAAGCTACAAATAACATAAACTGGAACTTCAATAAGTCAAACTGGCACTCCAAATATGTGATACTGGCATTCCTAACAACACAAACTGACACTAAATAACAAGACAGTGGATGAAGCTACAAATAACACAAACTGGAACTTCAATAAGTCAAACTGGCACTCCAAATATGTGATACTGGCATTCCTAACAACACAAACTGGCACTTCAATGAACAAAGTATCCTAAAAATTTAAAACTGGCACTCCAAATAAGTGATACTGGCAATTCAAATAACACAATCTGGCAATTAAAAAAATTAAAACTGGTACTTCAAACTACTAGCATTATTTATAAAAAACTGGCATTATGAAATTGGATTACCTGTATCGTGATTATCATCAACTTCGTGTAGTATTCGATCAATTACAGTAGCATTATCTCCAGTTTCATCTTCGTGCTGAATTCGATCAATTGCCCTAGCATTATCTCCAGTTTCATCTTCGTGCTGAATTCGATCAATTACAGTAGCATTACTTCCAATTTCATCTTCAAAATCACGTAAGCCCATCTTAACCTAATCAAAAATCGCCAGTATTGAATAAAACAATTAGGAACAATTGTAAATATATGAATGCATAGTCTATACTTGACAGTGAATCATATATTACCTAAATCGTCTGAAACGGAATGATTTTCAATTGAATTTTGATTTAGCTCGATGAATTTCTCTGTTGCGGCGTCGTAACTCTATGTTTTATTGTGTGTGACTGTGTGTTCGTTTGGATTTGATTTGACAAAAGACGGTTCAATTTTGTTACTGAACCGGTCTCCGGTTCAATACGCGAATCATAAGTTTAACCGGGTCCAAAAACACGTTTTTTCATAATGTTATGAAAAAACTAGTTTTTCATAATGTTATGAAAAAACTAGTTTTTCATAAGAGCAACTCGAGTGAGTATAAAAAAATCAAAAAATATTTTTAGTATTACATGAGATTTTGTAGAAATTTAATTTATTTAATGAGAGATAAAAACACTATAATATTACGATGAGGATAAAATAGGGGATAATTACCAAGGAAGGTAATGTACTTAACGTTCATTTTCAAATAAGGTAACGTAATAACTAGTTACTAATTTAGGTAACGTACTTTCAAAAGTAATTTCAAATAAGGTAACGTACCAAATTTTTAACTAACGTCGTTAAAAAATCTAACGGGCTACCCCCTACCCTACCCACCCCCTGGCCCTACCCCTTACCCCCCACCCCCACCCACCCCCTACCCACCCCCTGGCCCTACCCCTACCCCCCACCCCCACCCCCACCCTACCCCCCCCGCCCTACCCCCTACCCCAGGTTAGATTTTTTAACGACGTTAGTTAAAAATTTGGTACGTTACCTTATTTGAAATTAATTTTGAAAGTACGATACCTAAGTTAGTAACTAGTTAATACATTACCTTATTTGAAAAAAAAAAAGCAAAAGTACGTTACACCACTTGGTTGATCGGTCGATAAAATAGTCAATTTATTATTAAAAAGTCGTATTATTGGCCCCACTTCATATAAGGGGTACTATAGTAATTATCAATTTGAAGCAGATAAGCCTTAAAATATCTGAACGATAGTAAGCATCTTCTGACTTCTCCCACCACTAGCGATAGCAAATAATGGAAACCTGCTCAATCCCAAGACCACCATTTCCATTCTCACCTTCTTCTTCATCAATCCACTCTAAAAACCACTTCAAATTCAAAACCCTAACTCCATACATATACCCATCTCGTATTTTACACTTCACCCCCCTCTCCGCCACTCTAAACTCCCCAAAAGGCTCCTCCGGCGGCCGACCTCCCCGGAAAACTCCCAAAAGGACCAAAAAGCAGCGGAAACGCTACCCCAGAACCGAAGAACAACAACAACAAGCAGAAGAGGAAGAAGAAGAAGAAGATGATGAGAGAGCAGTAGGGATAATTCCTGAAATTGTAACAAACAGGATGATTAATAGAATGGGTTTATCAGTTGGGATTCCATTGTTCATTGGGTTACTGTTTTTTCCATTCTTTTATTATCTAAAAGTTGTGTTGAAAGTTGATGTTCCCACTTGGATACCCTTCATTGTGTCATTTATCTTCTTTGGGACAGCTCTTTTGGGGGTCAGTTATGGAATTGTGTCTGCTAGTTGGGATCCAATGAGGGAAGGATCTCTTTTGGGTTGGAATGAAGCCCAGAAAAATTGGCCTGTGTTTTGGAAGTCTCTTAGAGGTGGATCTGGGAAGAAGTAGGCATTGGTTATTTTCTTTCTTGATGTGTATTTTTTTTTAAATAAAAATTATTCCATGTAATTTACTCGGATTGTTAATCGGATATTTACATTTGAATTTGTTTTTTTTTTTTTTAAAGAATAATGAATCATCTCTTCCGTTAATTGGTTTAAACCAAATCCATTTCATATTTATGAAAAATGTGGTTGTACTTTTGTTGTAGATTTGACAAAAAAAAAAATTGAAAATGGAAAATCTATTGATTTCTGATCACTTGTGAGAATAACGAAATTAGGAAAAAATAACTCAAGAGTATATTTTCAGGTTTTAAAAGAAATTTATTTTTATTGAGTTTGAAAACTAACTGTTCTGGCGGGTTTGGTGATATTTAAGTGGGTACGCATAAATTGGGAGATATAACAGCAAAAATCGAAATTTCTGTGACATACAGCTGGAGCGATTGCGGGGGCAAGGGTGCGCGACCACGCCAAGTTTCTGTCGAAAGCGCGCGACCACGCCCATTTTGGGGCGAGCGGGTGCTGAATTGGGGCAAGGGCAATTGCGCCCTAGTTCGGTTTTGGGCTTCTCAGTTCTCAGCAACAACTTGGTACAATATTTACAAAATCCTGTAGGGTTTGGATTAAGCATATAAATTGAGCCTACCTCAAACATATTGTTAGTTATCTTGCTCATCTGTTTTTTAGATCTAGGGTTTGCACATATAGAAATTGTTGACTAATAATTCGTGCACTAGATTAGAGATTGTAATCTGTTGATTATCAATTGATAATAATATTCTCTCCATGTACCCGTGTACGTAGCCAAGTTGGAGAATCACGTGTATCTGTGTATTGTGTGATTGTTGCTTGTTTTCTATCTTGTACATAGACTCTGTTTTAACAAACTGGTATCAGAGCCAGTCAGGTTGAGGAATGTCTCGGGTTGTTCCGTTGCAGAAAAAGATAGGATCAGGATTTGAATCACCGATCGACAAGTTTAATGGGAAAAATAGTTTTTCTCTTTGACAAACCAAGATGAAAGCATTAGTGAGGGACAAGGGTTTGTGGGCTACATTGGCTGATGCAATCAAGAATCGTCAGGATTCAAAGGGCAAATCAGAAGTCGTTCCCACCGGTGCCGTCGCGGCTGCAACAGTAGAATGTTTGGAGAAAGCGAAGAAGGTAGCAAAGAAGGAAGAGTCAGATCTGATCGCGCTAGATGAGATGGCCCACTCTAAAATCATAAGGTGTCTAGATGATGATGTTATAGCGGATATAACAGATACCGATTCCGGATGTGCTTTGTGGCTTGCGTTGGAATATATGTATCTGACACGATCATTAACCAACAAGCTATATATGAAGCAGAGACTATATTCTCTCCGAATGCAAGAAGGTACGCCAATTAGGGATCACCTAGATAGATTTACATTTTTAATAGTTGAACTGCGTAATATAGATGCTAAGATTGCTGATGAGGATGCTGCATTAATGCTTCTTGTTTTTTTACCTTTATCATATGAGCACTATGTTGACTCTATTATTAGTGGTAAGGAGATGGTAACTCTAGAGGAGGTGAAATCCTCGCTCAAAACTAGAGAGTTACGTCGTAATGCAAGCGGTAATAGTGGTACAGATAATCATATAGTAGGTTTGGTTGCGTAATGCAACAGGGGTTCTAGCAGTAAACAGAAAGAGAAAAAGTTTTCTGCCAAGAAGGGTCTGAAACAGTAAACAGAAGGATTTTGCCAAGAAGGGTCCGAAACCTGATGATATTTTTAATTACTGCAAGCAGAAGGGACATTGGAATAAAGATTGTCCTACGAATAAGCAAGGTGAGACTCCAAATCGCAATGAAGCTAATGTTGCTGCAGTTGATACGAGCAGCTCTGATGGGGATTATGCTCCAGTGATAGAAGAGTATGCAAAACAGTCAGAAGTGTGAATTATTGATTATGGGGTTTCTTGTCATATCAGTCCGAGGAGAGAGTAGTTTACATTTTATGAGCAGGTATATGGTGGTAAAATATTAATATTTTCAACAGTGTTACTATTTGGGTGGTTGGTAATGGCTCTATCAAGCTGCGGACTCATGATGGTAGGTTTTGCACTTTGAACGGTGTGAGACATGTTCCACGAGATGACGAAGAACCTAATATCTCTTAGTCGGCTCGACAACAAAGGGTACGGTTTCAAAGGTAAAGCTGGAGCGGTTCATGTCTCGCAAAGGTTACGAAGTGATTACGAGAGGCCTTAAGCGGGGCTCCTTGTATTTTCTCCAAGGAAGGACGCTTTTTGGGGCAGTATTGGTTGCATCATCTGAATTGGTCAATGAGGATATGACCAAGTTGTGGCATATTAGGCTTGGGCACATGGTATTAAAGGGACGCAAATATTGGCGAATCATAGTCTTACGTGTGGCCGTAAGGTCAAGGACCTTAAGTTTTGTGATCATTGTGTTCTCGGGAAGATGTAGTGAAGCAAGTTTTCTAAGGGGGTTCATAAAACGAAGGGCAGTCTGGATTACATTCACTCAGGTTGTTCGGGATCTTCATGTCAGGAATCATTGAGGGGTCACAGGTATTTCTTGTCTATTATTGATGATTACTCGAGTAAGACTTGGGTGATTATTATGAAGCACAAAAGTGAGGCTCTCACCAATTTCAAACATTGGAATACATTAGTGGAAAATCAGACAGGGAAGAAGATTAAGCGACTCCGGACAGATAATGGGTTGGTGTTCTTTAGTGCTGAATTCGATGAGTTCTGCAAGGAAGTGGAGATTTCTAGGCATCTCACTATCAAGGTACACCACAACAAAATAGTGTAGCAGTCAGAGCGCATAAATTAGACATTGTTGGCTAGTGCAAAGTCCATGCTCTCCAATGCAGGGTTATCTAAACGGTTCTGGGCTGAAGGGGTTAGTACAATATGTTACTTGATAAATCGTGGACCACATATAGGTATCAGTCTTAAAGTTTCCAATGAGGTATGGTCATGTAAACCTGTCGATTATTTTAATTTAATTGCTTTTGGTTGTACTGCTTATTATCATGTTGATGATGGAAAGTTGGAGCGGAGGGCTAGAAAAGGAGTATTCATAGGTTATGGAGATGGTGTCAAGGGATACCAGATTTGGTCTCCATTAGAGGGTAGGGTAGTAATAAGCAGGAATGTTATTTTTGATGAAAACTCTATGTTTAACTGTATTATGAGATATGTGTTTGTATCAGGTGTGGGTAGTGTTGATAAGCAGGTGGAGCTTCAAGATACTTCAGAGTTGAGCGGTCCACAATCAGATGTTCATCAGGATCTACCGCCAGAAACAGAAGCACCAGACAGATAATCACCTCTTTCCGAGGAAAATGGGTTAGCTCAAGAGAGGCCTAGATGAGCTAATTTCGGGATACGTACAGTGAGGTATGGTTTTGAAGACATGGTGTCTTATATACTTCAGTTTGCTGAGGAGGTGGAGCCCGATCTTTCGGAGCTAACCTCTTTTAAGGAAGAAGTTACATATTCAGAGTCTACCCAGTGGTTGTGCTTATAGATTTCTTGTGTATGAATCAAAAATTCAAGATATACACAAGAATACTATAATGGAATCTAGAAATGTGTCCTTATTTGAGAATGTGTTCCCATGTAAACTAAGAAATGAGGCAAGCTCATCAATTAAGTTACAACATTCAATATAAAAAGAACACGTTCAAGATAGAAGTGAAGAAGAGGAGATGGAACATCGACGTAGCAAAAGAGAAATGGTAGAAAAATCCTATGACCTGGATTTTTAACCTACATGCTAGAAAGTGAGCCACAAAGTTATAAAGAAGCCGTGAGCTCTTCAGAAGTACCTTTATGGAAAGAGGCCATTAAGAGTGAAATTGATTCCAGTTTGCAAAATCACACTTGAGAACTAGTGGATCTTTCTCCGGGAAGTAAACTACTAGGATATATGTGGATTTTCAAAAGGAAAAGGAAGGTGGATGGAACAATTGATAAGTATAAGGCTAGACTTGTAATTAAAGGTTACAAACAAAAGAAAGGCCAAGATTACTTTGACACGTATTCTCCTGTTACAAGAATAACGTCTATTAGGATTGTACTTGTAATTGCGACACTGCGAAATCTTGAAGTTTATCAAATGGATGTAAAAACTGTCTTTCTAAATGGAGATTTAGAAGAGGAGATTTAAATGAAACAATCAGAGGGCTTTTCTACTACAGGGCAAAAAAACAAAGTGTGCAAGTTAGTGAAGTCATTATATGGCCTCAAACAAGCACCAAAACAATGGCATCAAAAGTTTGATCAAGCCATGATTGAAAGTGGATTTAAAATCAATGAATGTGATAAATGTGTCTATATCAAAAACACGGAAAATGGCTATGTCATTTTGTATCTTTATGTAGACGACATGCTTATCATATGAAGCTGTGATAAAATGATTAAATCCACAAAGAATATGTTGAACTCGAAGTTTAACATGAAATATATGGGTTTAGCGAATGTAATCCTTGGAGTGAAAATTTCTAAAATATCTGATGGACTTTTACTGAGTCAACCACATTATGTGGATAAAATTCTAGGGAAATTTAACAAGGATGACAATAGATACGTGAATACTTCAATTAACACAAGCCTTTAACAAATAATAGAGGCGAACCTATGCCTCAATTAGAGTATTCAAGGGTCATTGGAAGTTTAATGTACTTAATGAGTTGTAAAAGGTCAGATATTGCTTATGATGTGAGCAAACTGAGTCGGTATACAAGTAATCCTGGTACGGACCATTGGAAGGGTATTGTGAGAGTACTAAGGTACTTAAGATATACTTGTGACTATGGATTACATTATACTAGACATCCAGCTGTGATTGAAGGATATACTGATGCTAACTGGATATCAGATATCAAAGACTCTAGGTCTACAAGTGGATATGTATTCACTATGGAATCAGAGTTTATAGCTTTGGATAAGTGTGGTGAAGAAGCCGAATGGCTACGCCAATTTCTAGAAGATATTCCAAAATGGACAAAGCCCGTGCCAGCAATTTGTATCCATTGTAATAGCCAATCTGCAATTGGTAGGGCACAAAGCAACATGTACAATGGTAAGTCTAGAAATATACATCGTAGACATAATACCATAAGATAACTACTCTCAACTGGTACTATATCTATTGACTATGTGAAGTCAAAAGATAACTTAGCGAATTCGTTAACCAAAGGGTTAACCAAAGAGGTAGTGAAAGATTGACACTGGGAATGGGATTAAAGCCTCTTGAGAAGTTAAACACAGCGGAAAACCCAACCTAGTTGACTGGAGATCCCAAGATCTAGGTTTTCAAATGGACAACCTAAATGTTAAAAGACTTGTAGTGTCACTATGGGGGAACCATCCCCAATCTCATTCCTTAAGTGAGATCCCAAAAGGAAAGGTTAAGCTTATAGATTTTAATGATTCTTACACTTCGGAATTGCCGAGTGGGGGTAATTCCACTGTAAGTATTATTCCACTGTAAGTATTACTTAATATTTACTAATTTATTTTCTATTATTTCAGCATGGTGACATCTTCAGTTGCTCCTGCATGTCAAGATGTTATTCCACTGTAAGTATTACTTAATATTTACTAATTTATTTTCTATTATTTCTATTACTATTTTACAGTAAATGAGAGAGAGAAACACGGGATATTTCCAAGCACGTTCAAACTCTTCAACGGCAAAGATGACTTGGTCTCGTGGACGTTGGGAGGATAAGCTTGGATGCCGAGATTGTAGGAACTACTTCTTACCCGTTCTTAGTTGTTCTTATTTAAGGGGAGATGGAGACGGAAAAATACACATTCCTTTTACACACACTACACACATCATTTGTAATCCTCTCCATCATCTTTCGAAGTTGTAACCTCGATTATCATAGTGAAACTTTTAAGGTTGGAGACCTAACTCCCGGGGTTTTTTCCAAAGAGATTATTATCTTTAAGGTTTTCCTCGTTAACAAATCTTGGTGTCATTTTTACTTCCATGTCTTTGATCCTTTTAACCGAATTCCATAGTCTCCTCCTAGTTATTTAATCCATACACTTGACAAAGTTAAAATTCTACACTATTGTTTTTTCTACCAAAACAATTTGGCACCCACCGAGGGGCCGCGTGGTTTATCGATTATTTGGATCATTTCCTAAGCGAATTCGTCATGTCTGCACCTCCCAATGTGTCCACCGCCGGCAAGGGTACCGCCGTCACTCCAACATCAGGAGGTAGAACCAGCTTATTGCCGCCACCTCCTCAGACGGGACCTCAACAAACTCAACCTATAAAGACTCCACAAAAGGAAGCGACCTCTTCCAATGTAGATGCTGACATCCGGAGTATCCTGACCATGTTGAATCAGAGGTTGGATCAACAAGATAGCAATTCCAAGGTGTTGGCCAATTCCGTGATCAAGATGCAGAGGGATCAACAGCTCATCGCTTCACGGCTTGAAAACATCTCACCATTGCGTGCAAGGAACCTCAACTTCGAAAACACCAAAGGATCTACGCTTCAGAGTGAATTTATCCCAATGGGTAGTCTGCCTCAAACTCATCAGCCGACATCCTTAATGATGTCAACATCTTTGCCCGGGGACACCCTAATGACGCCACCTTCAGCAGGATTCACCCCGTTCATCCCATTCATTGACAACACCACTGTCACAACTACCACGGACAACTCTGGTTTGCTAAATAATCTTTTCAATAATAATAATTTCAATCATATTCCTATGGCTGACCCTTTTGCAGGAAACCCACTAGCCAAGCAGATGCAGGATCTCAGGGAGCTGATAATGAACGTGCCAGGCATAACTCCTCCAATTCAACCAGTGACTCAGAACTGCTACAATCAGTCCCGGTTTGTCCCAGCAATTGCAAATGTCGACATCCCGAAGCGTTTCAACGTTCCATCCATGAAGTTATATGACGGCAGCACAGATCCAGAGGAGCATGTTGCCCACTATCAAGAAAAGATGGACATAGTTCATATTCCGCTTCAATTCAGGGAGGCTTGCTTGTGCAGAGGATTTGGATCGACCTTGGTTGGACCAGCTCTCAAATGGCTGATTAGGCAACCCTTAGGTTCAATTGGTTCATACGCCCAGCTTATCAACATGTTCTATAATCAGTTCTCATGCAGTCGACAATTCGAGAAGCTGACAAGTGACCTCTACAATGTGACCCAGCAGCCTAATGAGACTCTGAAAGAATATGTCCACCGGTTCAATAAAGAAGTGCTAGAGATCCCCAATCTAGACATGTCCACAGCCACAGAAGCATTCAAAATGGGGCTGAAGAAGGATTCACAGTATTATCAAGATTTGGTGATGACTCCTTGTAAGCGGTTAGAAGAAGTCAGGAGCAGGGCCCTAAGATTCATAAGATTGAAGGAAGATGAGCTGCAAAGATCGAAGTCCTCATCCAAGTTGTCAACATATGACAACCCTGACAGGAAGACTGAATCATCCCACCGCAGGAACAACCGTTCCAATCCTTATCCGAGAATTGATAACAGCAAAATTAATTCAATAGAGGGTGAGGATGAAGATAGTGATAATGTGCCTAACATTTCTGATTATTGTTTTTCTGTTGACATTTCAGGTGTACTCTGTGCAATGGGCAACCTGGGGGACAAAGCCAGATGGCCAAAGAAGACAGATAAGACCACGGGATGGCGTGACAAGTCAAAATGGTGCGCTTACCATGAAGACTTTGGGCATGTTACTGAAGATTGCATCGCACTAAGAAAGGAGATCAGTTACTTGCTCTCAAAGGGACATCTTAAGGAGTTGCTGAGATCCAGAAAGAAGAAGGACAAAAATGCAGAAGCTCCACATGAAGTCGAAAGACCAGTTTCTCCCCCAGCATCAACAAAGGTGATCAATTTCATTAGTGGAGGTTCAGAAATTTGTGGCACATCCTATTCTGCCGCAAAGAGACATGCTAAGGAGTCAAAAGAGGAGAAGCCAGAAAGACAACCCAGGATGTCGACACCTTGCCAGGAGCCAATCACCTTTGATGAGAGTGATCGAGATAATTTGCTGGAACCCCATCATGATGGCCTAGTTATTTCCTTGCAGATCGCAAATTGTACCATCAGGCGTATCCTGGTCGATGGAGGCAGCTCTGTCAATCTCATTATGTTGAGCACCCCTAAGGAAATGAACATCCCAGAATCGGAGATTGTCAAGAAATCCTCAGTGTTGGTAGGCTTCAGTGGTGAAGTCAAAGAAACAGTGGGAGCGATAAAACTTCCAATCTACTCAAAAGGCCTCAACACCATGGAGCGATTCTGCATAATTGATTGTGCAACATCCTACAATGTCATTCTTGGAAGTCCGTGGATTCATGGGATGAAGGCTGTACCATCCACTTACCATCAGTAAGTGAAGTTCCCAACACCTTGGGGTGTCGCCAAAATATACAGTGATCAGCAGGTGGCCAAGGAGTGTTATAAGACTTCGATGAAGGCGTCAACATCTCCCAAAGAAGCATAGCAATTACAGAAGAATGTACGTGAAGTCCTGGAAGCTAGGGAGAACGATGTGAAAGAAGTATTACTAGATCCTTCCGATCCGGACATCAAGGTACTTATTGGCAGTGACATCCCACCAGATATAGAAGAAAAGCTTGTGGACCTGTTAAGAAGCAGAGCAAAGAGTTTTGCTTGGAAACATGATGACATGACCGGCATTAGCAAAGATGTCATCACCCACAAACTTAACATTGATCCTAGTTTCAAGCCAGTGCACCAGAAACGTAGGATGTTTGCAGAAACAAGAAACCAAATCATCAAGGAAGAAGTGGAGCGCTTACTCAAAGCTAACATGATACGAGATGTAGATTATCCGAGGTGGTTAGCAAAAGTGGTTGCGGTTGAAAAGAAGAATGGGAAATGGCGAGTCTGTGTTGACTTCACTGACTTGAATAAGGCCTGTCCAAAAGATCCTTTCCCTTTACCTCACATAGATTCGTTGGTTGATGCCACCTCTGGACACGAGCTCCTTACCTTCATGGACGAATCCTCGGGTTTCCAACAAATCCAGATGGAGCCATCTGATCAGGAGGACACCGCCTTCATAACACCCACATGTATCTATTGTTATATTGCTATGCCTTTTGGACTAAAAAATGCAGGTGCAACATATCAGAGGCTCGTCAACAAAATGTTCAAAGACCAGATTGGGGACACAATGGAAGTATATATTGACGACATGGTAGTAAAATCCAAGAAATCCGAAGATCACATAAGCAACCTATCTCAAGCCTTTGACATCTTGGATTGTTTCAATATGAAACTTAATCCAGCAAAATGCAACTTTGGAATGAAGGTAGGGAAGTTTTTGGGTTATATGGTAACTAAAAGAGGCATAGAAGCTGCCCCAGAACAGATTCGTGCCATTATCAACTTTTCATCACCTCAATCTGTCAAAGACGTCCAAAGATTGACAGGGAAGATTGCTGCACTCACCAGATTCATTTCAAAATCTTCTGATCGATGCAAGCCTTTCTATGGCATCTTAAGAAAAAACAAGAAGTTCCAGTGGGATGATCAGCATGAACAAGCCTTTCAGGAGCTCAAAAGTTACCTGTCGACACCTCCATTATTGGCCAAACCTCAGGAGGGCGAACATCTTTACATCTACCTAGCAGTATCAGAAAGCACTGTAAGTGCAGTCTTGGTGACAGAACGAGATGGTATTCAGCAACCCATCTACTATATAAGTAAGACACTTTTAGATGCGGAGACCAGGTATTCTCATTTACAAAAATTAATTTTGGCTTTGATAACTGCTTCTATTAAATTAAGACACTATTTTGAAACACATACCATAATTGTGCATACTAACTATCCTATTAAGAATGTTATGAGAAAACCATAGATGTCAGGTCGAATGGCTAAGTGGTCCGTACAATGAAGAACTTACGACATCAAATATGAGCCCAGAACAGCAATAAAATCTCAAGCTCTAGCTGATTTTGTGGCTGACTTTAGTCCAATAATGCAACAAGAAGTGGAATTGGAAGTTCAACAACTTCAAGATGATGACATTCTGAAAATATGGACGCTTTACACAGATGGTGCTTCCAACATGAGAGGCACAGGCCTTGGAGTTGTACTAAAATCGCCACAAGGGGACATAATACCACAATCCATCAGTTGCAGTTTTAAGGCCACTAATAATGAAGTAGAATACGAGGCATTAATTGCAGGTTTAACAGCAGCCCAGGACCTAGATGTCAAACATATCCGGGTGTTTATGGTTTCTTTGCTAATTGTTAACCATTACAACGGATCCTACATAGCAAAGAATGCAAAGATGACGGCATATTTGGAAATTGTTAAAATTATGGCGGCCAAATTCAAAACATTTACTTTGGAGCAGATCCCACATGAGGAAAATTCTCAAGCAGATGCTCCGGCAAACTTAGGTTCAGCCTTCAAAAGCATTTCACAGACAAGTATCCCTATTGTGCATGTTGACATCCCAAAGAATTGATCGTCTTGAGCCGTGTTGTTCTAGATGTCGACATCCCCGCCCTCCAAAGAACTTCCAGACGGCTCCTATTATCAAGTATCTCTTAGACGATACAATTCCAGCCGAGGAGAAAAATGCAAGAGCTTTCAGGGTAAGAGTATCTAAATATTTACTTATTGATAACATTTTGTTTAGAAAATCTGCTGCAGGTCACTACTTAAGATGTCTAGAAGCAGACCGAGCCAACCAGGTTCTAAAGGAGCTGCATGAAGGGCAATGTGGAAATCATACCGAGGGCAGAAGTCTGTATACCAAGGCTCTGAGGATAGGCTATTTTTGGCCCACAATGCAAAGAGACGCCGCAGAATATGCGAAGAAGTGTGACTCCTGTCAACGACATGGTGACATCTTACATCAGCCAGCCGAATTTTTACATCCTATCCTGTCGCCATGGCCGTTTATGATTTGGGGAATAGACATCGTAGGAAAATTACCCAAAGCCCCAGGGGGAAGAGTATTTCTACTAGTCCGCGACAGAAAAGTTATCTCTTTCATCAAAAGAAATATATTCAGCAGGTTTGGGATACCTTCAGAGATAATTTGTGATAACGGCTCCCAGTTCATTAGTAGGAAAACCCAGAATTTCTTGAATAGTTGGGGAGTCAAGATGGTGAAATCTTCACCTGTTCACCCTCAAGCGAATGGACAGGCAGAGTCCAGTAACAAGATTATCATAAGCAACTTAAAAAAGAGACTGGACCAGAAGAGAGGAAGATGGGCAGAAGATTTACCAATGGTTTTATGGTCTGACAGGACGACATCTAAGAATGCTACTGGTCAGACTCCCTATTCACTTGTATTTGGGACAGAATCAGTCATTCCAGCAGACGTTCTCATACCTACTGCCAGATACAGTTTGTTAACGTCTGAGCATAATAAAGACATCTTGACATATGACTTGGATACCGTAGATGAACTAAGGGACATGGCCAAAGTTCGAATGGCAGCATACCAACAAAGGGTAGCCAGGTCTTATAACAAAAATGTAAGGGTTAGAAGGTTTCAAGTAGGAGACTTGGTCCTACTAAAGGCATTCCAAAATACAAAGGAGCTCAATGCAGGCAAGCTCTCCCCAAAGTGGGAAGGACCCTACCTAATTGATGCACAGGCGGGGAAAGGAGCATATCGCCTAACAACCTTGGATGGCCAAATGATCCCACGGAGTTGGAACGCCATTCACCTTAAAAGGTATTACATCTAAACAATGCCTCCCTTAAACTCACCTCCTCCCAGGTATGGACAATCCTTTATTTATTAGGTGTAACCTTTCATTTCCATTTTTTCTGTTTTTTCATTTTACTTCTCTGCAAATTAAGATGTCGCTAACACAACTTGTGGAGGGGCGTCAACATAGTTGACGTCCATCTTTAACATGTTTCTGTCTTGCGAGATGTTGACATACGAGAATGGGGACATATCGAAAGTATTCGAAATCAAAAGGACAACGAATTCTCCTTCGTCAAAGACTGGCCATCTCTTCTTAAGTAAAGGTACACAATCCCTTCTAAGGATTAAAGAGTTAATGACCTCTTTCTTAAGATGTTAGGTTACCACACCTTCGCCTGGAGCGCAAGCTATCTCTTTAATTGAGGTGTGGGGTGGGCCTATATGGGTAAACTCATATAGCTTACCCATTCCCACTCAGTTAAATGATTGATCTTATGTTTTATTCTTGTGGTTATGGCATGTACGTGTTATCTTAAGTATCTACTGCTTTGACATACTATCATGTCACCTTACGAACTTAACACGTGATCATCCAAAGAAAATTTCATCAAAAGTAAACCAAGCCTTGACATGCTTGAAAATTACCAAACCATAATTTTACTAAAAAAGCTACCATAAAGTTAAGGCAGTAATCCAACATCCAAACTACTAAACCTAAAACACAAAAGTGTTGGACCAGCCCAACACTTAAAAGAAATTGTCTTCGGTCCTTACGGACCTATTACATAACCAACAAAATTAAAATTGTCTTTGGGATTCAACCCCAGTAATACCAACAAAAAACAAAACAAGCTTGTTTTACCTTTTTCAGATGGCATCCGCCTCAGGTGTTGCTTTAGGAGTAACATCTCCAACTTCTACTGCTTCCTTTACAACTGCTTCATGTGGGCTTGATGACACCTCACCCTCATCTACTGGTTCACCTGTCAGCTTGGAGAAATGGGCATATTCCTTGTTGATATCCCAATCCTGAGCCTTCCCTTCCTGAAACTCCTTCATCATCTTCATTTTACACTGAGAAACAGTTTTAGCAGCAGCCAATTTGCAAGAACCTTTTACTTCGGCAATCTCCTTAAGGTGATCTTCCTCACTTTTTGCCAAACTCTCCAATAAATCCTTCACGGTCTTCTCTTGCTCCTCCAACGTCTTAGCTTGATGTTCCAAAGACTTTTCATGCCCCTTCACCTTGTTTTCTAGCATAATCTTCTCCTTCTTGACCAAAGCAACATCAGCCTTAGACCTCTTCTTCAACAACTCCATTTCCTTTACCAAATCTTCCAAATACCCTACCGCCTGTAACATAAAAACTTGACATCAAAAGGTGTTATAAAAACTTTTGAATCAGTCAAAATCTAGTTAGTAACATCTTACCCCAGCTGCAAAACTCATACATTTCTTCTTGAACTCTCCTACTGGCATTCCTTCAAAAGTGTTTCCAACATCAATTACCTCCTCCTGAATAGCCTTTATTTTTTTCACCCTAGAGACAATACTCGCGCTCTCATCTAAAACAGGGATCTTCTTAGGAACTGGTGGTGGTTTCGTATCTATCTTAAGAGGGGAGTCTCCAAACATGGCCTCAATGTCATCCAGATCAAAGTCTGATCCTGAGACAACTGGTTTGGAAACTCCATCAACATATGAAAAATGTCAAGAAATATAATGCAACATATTGATCAAATAAAATAAAAAGATAACATGCTTACCTGTAGACATAATGACGGAGGTTGATGCTTTTTGATCTTCCTGAGCAACCAGAGGTGATTCCAACAGTCCCCTAGGAGATCTCTTGTCCAAGGGAAGTTTGAAGAATTCGTCAATTTTTGCCAAGGTGTCTTCTGCCGGTGGGAATAATTCTCCCCAATCAATATCTGAAAAAAGGTAAGAGCAATTACGATTTCAGTTTGTCTCAAGAACAGAAAATCACAAAGTTAGGAATTAAAAGTACCTCCCTTGTTCCACTCGCTTGGTACCTCATTCCCTCCTTCAATGGATGCCCTATCAATAAAGAAAAACCTATTTTTCCACCCCCTATCACTCGAAGATGTGGTGCTCATTAGGGAATTCCTACCTGATCTCTTCTTAAAAAGATATCTTTTTGAGCCAAAAGGTTGAAGATCGTACGAATAGGCTATTTCTTGGAGACCTAGGTCTAAACCATTCTCCCTGTTCACTTTGATAACGAAGGCAAAAATTCTCCAAGCCATAGGCATCAGTTGAGGATAAGCAAGTTGAGTCTTTTGAAAAAATTCAGAAACCAACGAAGGAAAGGGATAGCTAAACCCTAGAAGAAAGGGGTACTCAAGAAAATAAATCCATTTGTTAGAAACAAAGTCGGACCTAAGATTTACAGAAAAAGGGTGAAAGATTGCACCTTTAGGGAAGTAGCATTGTTGTTTTAATGAATCGATTTGGGCGTCGCTAAACACGCACGTTTCCTCGTCTGGTTTAGCAAGGAGATTTTCAAAAACGAAATCCTCAAGGCTAATTTCTATGGGACCTTGTGGATTCGGAGCACTCTTAGTTTTGAATGAACTCCACCTACTCGTACCCATGGTTGACAAACAAAAGAGAGAAGCAAACAATGGAGGAAAGCAAGAACAAAGAATTTTACCTTACAGAGAGCAGCGCCGTAGTGAGGAGGGATGGAATGGAAGGTTTGAGAACTTATTAAGGAACCATCCAAGTGATTATCTAATTTGAAAAGAGCTCTATTTCCAAAAAACTACTTTTTCCCTAAATTAACTCCCCAACCGTCTATTACCTCCACATATCATTTTACCCGTCCAATCATGCAAGCTGGCAGTTGAGTATTTATTGAGAAAAACATTTGTCTCTTCAGTTGCCAGACAGACAAATATTTTTGGGGACAAATTATTGTGGGTATTTTTCAGCATGGTGACATCTTCAGTTGCTCCTGCATGTCAAGATGTTATTCCACTGTAAGTATTACTTAATATTTACTAATTTATTTTCTATTATTTCTATTACTATTTTACAGTAAATGAGAGAGAGAAACACGGGATATTTCCAAGCACGTTCAAACTCTTCAACGGCAAAGATGACTTGGTCTCGTGGAAGTTGGGAGGATAAGCTTGGATGCCGAGATTGTAGGAACTACTTCTTACCCGTTCTTAGTTGTTCTTATTTAAGGGGAGATGGAGACGGAAAAATACACGCTCCTTTTACACACACTACACACATCATTTGTAATCCTCTCCATCATCTTTCGAAGTTGTAACCTCAATTATCATAGTGAAACTTTTAAGGTTGGAGACCTAACTCCCGGGGTTTTTTCCAAAGAGATTATTATCTCTAAGGTTTTCCTCGTTAACAAATCTTGGTGTCATTTTTACTTCCATGTCTTTGATCCTTTTAACCGAATTCCATAGTCTCCTCCTACTATTTAATCCATACACTTGACAAAGTTAAGATTCTACATTATTATTTTTTCTACCAAAATAGGTTATTTGTTAAATGACCAAATTGAATGTGAGTTTGTGTTATGCTACATGAGAATATTGAAATAAAATATTTATTTGTCCAAAATGGTTAATGGATGAATGATATATTAAGGCTCAAAGTTAGTGAATTGAAAGTGGGAAAATGTGGTTATCTCACATAGAATGGGAATGTAAAATCTAGCAAGTTTAAATGCTCCTACACTTTGATAAGGGGTATGAATGTGTGTCATAGAGGCTCTCTCTTGCGCACAGGTGCGCAGGGGGAGTGCAAATCATGGACCGAACTCATGTGCATGCGCATCCTACGTACACGAATGTGGCTCCGAATTGGCCTGCTCGCGCTAGCCCACCTTTTGCTATTTTTTTTAATTCCAAATCAGAAACCATGAAAAGACTGTAACTGACTAACACTTAATAATCATATTTGATTCGTTTGTAACAGTTGAATCAGGATTAATACAAATTAAATTTGTGTTAATTTCATGATTAATTATAATTGTTCATTTTGGCCAGTTATGTTTATTATATGGAGCCATCACAAACCATTTTGAACACACCAAAAAATTTCTACCCTCTCTCTCTCGTTGCATATTGTAGCATCTTTTCTTTGGTCTCCTTGCATTTCTGCATCTTGGTGATACTGTACAGGCAAACTGCCAATTCGCCAGAAAATTTTGGTGCAAAGTGCCCCCGATCCGCACATTTTATATTGGTAGACTCGCGTCCAATGCAGCCTCAAGCACTATCAGTGATAGGACGAATAAGTATTAAGGATACTGATTTATCAGGACTTGTGCATAACAAGATTGTTACTGTCGTTTTGTTTCTTTACAATTTATTGTTCAATAATTGTATTTTTAATTTCTTTAATTATTTTCCTTCTATTATTGTAATTTTGCCAACAAACTGCATATACATTTTCTCAAAAACTCAAAATCACTTTCAAAGCTTCTAATATGTCATGCCAAAGCTATTTGGGTGCTGAATTGCAATGTTCCCTTCCTTTTATACAGAATAAATTCAGATTGGACGCAGGAAAGAAACAAGGACCAGTCAAAGAGACGCAATGCTCACTAGTTTTCATGCTTAATTGTGTATATACAATCTAAATCTTCTTAAGTACTGTTTAGGGTAGAAAATTCAGTTCAACATGTTCGATATCTTGACCGTAAGCCTTGAGGTAACGTCTTGGCCTTACGTCTTAGATTAACGCCTTACAAATTATCTTGTTATTTCTTTCCTATTTTACATGGATAAGAATATATGTGGAAGACTCGGTCAAACAATAAGCTATTCCTCAATGAATATCCAGAGACTCATTTCAAAAACATGAATTCCATAACGGTTGCAGTCATCAACAAAGAGCATGATTCTAGGCAAAGAAAGAGGGATGTCATTTATGTTGTTATTTTCGTTACATCTCTAGTATATAAACAAAAAAGAAAGCACTTGTACAGACACGTGACACCATTACTCTGTACTTTGTACCCGAAAATACCAAGATCAATAAAAATACATTTTTGGTTAAGGTAGGCTTTTCCTAAAGCCTCCCGAGGTTTTGTGCCGGCGAACGATTATTCAAGGGCTCTCCTCGTTACATCCTTTTGTCCATCTTGATAGTGAATTATATTCCATTTGCTCCCAAAGTTCTTCAATATAAATTCACCTTGTTGAAAATTGTCCAAAACAATTTGGCGCCGTCCGTGAGAACTTTTGTTTTTTAGATTCCGATCAAGATGACCAATCCTACTTCTGCAATGCCTACATCCACAGTTTCAGCTGGAATAAGGACCAGTGCCTCCAGCTCACCCATGGCGTCCGGTGTGCTTACAACCGTTGGGTTAAGCGCAGGGATACCTCAGAGCCAGCGTCCCAACCAAGAAGATTCTTCATCCATGATGCTAACTGTAATCTCACTGGAAATTGTGACCAACATGACGACCATGATGCAACAGTTGAAGAATCAGATGGACGCACAACAGTATACCAATCAAATGATATTCCATTCAATCGACAGGATGCAACATGAGATATTAGCCTCAAGGAGCAGTGGTCCAACATTCAGCGTGCCTGAGACCTCACCTCTGCAACCTAGGACTCTTTTCTCGGATGTCAGACCAAGTACGAGAAACGATCAAGGCAATATCTTAATGGCCAGCAATGTTAAAACTGAAAGCACCACTATTGCGTCCAGCCCAATTCCGCTATTAACATGTTTCACCTTTGCAACCCGACCTCTTATGGGGTAAAAAGGGAGTTTTGGTACTACTCTGAATCAATTTATTGCCACTAACCCTGTTGCAGATAACCCCCTCGTAAGAGAATTGCAGCAGATCAAAGAGATTCTCATGAAGGTCCCAGGAATCACCTTACCCTTCAATCAAGCGTCTCCAACCAGTCATCATGATTCACATTTCGTTCTTGCCATAGCCAGGGTGGAGATCACCAAAAGATTCCAAGTACCTCCAATGAAGCCATATGATGGCACGACGGATGCTGCAGAACATATAGCCCTATACCAAGAGAAGATTGACATAATTAGCATCCCCCACCATCTCAAAGAAGTTTGTTTGTGTAGAGGCTTTGGGTCAACCTTATCTGGTCCTGCCTTGATGTGGCTAACCAATCAGCCTATGAACTCTATCTCCTCCTACTCTCAATTACTTAACATGTTTCTTAATCAGTTTTCTTGTAATCGTGTGTTTGAAAAACTAACGAGTGACCTCTACTGGGTGGTGCAATATCCTGACAAAACATTGAATGATTACGTGTTTAGATTCAATAAGGAGGCCATAAGCATCCCTCATATTGATGTGTCAACCGCGACATAAGCCTTTAGGATGGGCCTGAGGAGAGAGTCACTATTCTACCAAGATTTAGTCATGTATCCGTCTAAGAGCTTGGACGAGATCAAAACAAGGTTTGTTCGTTTCATTAGCCTGGAAGAAGACAAGTTGATTCACAGCAAGGCATCAAAGAAGACACCTACATATGAATATCCTGATAGAAAGGCGGACTCTTCCCATCACCGATCTAATAGGGGAAAACCCTACTCTAAAACTGACTCCTCTAAAATTAATATTGTAGATGAGGATGACGGTGAAGATGATGCAACTTACCCAAAAATTAGTGACTATTGATTTTTTGTTGATGTTTCAGGACTTCTATATGCAATGGACAACTTGGGTAGTAAGGCAAGATGGCCAAAAGCAACTGACAAACCGTTACCTTGGAAGGACAAGTCTAAGTGGTGTGCTTACCAAGAAGATTTTGGTCACATAACCGACAAATGCATCGCCTTAAGGAAAGAAATTTGCCATTTAATTTCTAAAGGACTCCTTAAGGATTTGCTGGGTAAGAGGAAAGGACGTGCTGAGATGAAAGAAGATATAGTTGAAGCTCCACCTTCACCTCGTCCAGCAACCAAGGTGATCAATTATATCACGGGCAGCTCAGAAATTTGTGGCACTACGTACTCTACGACAAAGCATCATGCTAAAGACTCCAAAGAAATAAGTCGGAACTACCAACTAGGCTTCCCGAACAGTCCCCGTGTCAACAAGTTGTTTTTGATGAAGACGATAAGGAGAATATTTTGGATCCAAATCACGACGGACTGGTTATCACTTTGCAAATAGCCAACTGTAAGGTGAAACGCATATTGATCGACAATGGGAGTTCGGTCAACTTGATCACGAAGAACACCCTAGAAGAAATGATGATTCCCCTGACCGAGGTCATGAAAAATTCATCCGTCTTATAAGTGGGGTTCAATGGAGAAACTAAGCAAACGATTGGCGAGATCAAGTTGCCCGTCAACGTTGAAGGATTGAACTCCATGGAAAGATTTTGTGTGATCGATTGTCCATCGTCATATAATGTCATTTTAGGAAGACCATGGATCCATAAAATGAAAGCAGTTCCGTCAACGTATCATCAATGTATCAAGATGCCAACGCCTTGGGGTGTGATCAGGGTGAAAAGTGACCAGCAAGCTGCTAAGGAATGTTACAAAATGGATATGAAAGCATGGACAACATCTCGCCAAGCATAGCAATTAAAGAAGAGCATCAGGGATGTCTTGGAGGCCGTGGAACATGATATGATTGAAGTCTCTGTAGATGCCTCCAACCCTGAAGCTAAAGTTCTAGTTGGAGCTGACTTACCTCCTGAGATTGAGAAGGGATTAATTGAATTTTTGACTAATAGGAAATTGTGTTTTGCCCGGAAACACGAGGATATGACCGGAATTGATAAAAGTGTCATAACTCACAAGCTGAATATTGACCCCACTGTCAAGCCGGTTCATCAAAAAAGAAGAAAATTTGCACAAGAAAGAAACCAAATCATCAAGGAGGAAGTAGAAAGGCTGCTCAAATCCAAGATGATCAGGGAAGTACAATATCCTAGATGGCTTGCCAATGTGGTGGTAGTAGAGAAGAAAAATGGGAAATGGTGTGTATGCGTGGACTTCACTGACTTGAACAGAGCATGTCCCAAAGATCCATTTCCGTTACCCCATATTGACTCTTTAGTAGATGAGACTGCAGGTCATGATGTGCTGACTTTTATGGACGCTTCATCTGGCTATCAGCAAATTTAAATGGAACCCTCAGACCAGAAAGACACTGCCTTCATAACCCCCGAAGGGCTGGAAAATTCCTGGGCTACATGGTGACCAAGAGAGGAATCGAAGCCAGCCCGGAGCAAATCAAGGCCATCATCAACTTGCAATCCCCCAAATCTATTAAAGACGTACAGCGATTGACAGGACATGTAGCAGCCCTGAACAGATTCATCTCAAAGTCTTCAGAAAAGTGCAAGTTGTTCTATGACGTCTTGAGAAAGAATAAGTTATTTCAGTGGACATAACAACATGAAGAAGCTTTCCTTTACCTTAAGAAGTACCATACATCTTCACCACTTCTTGCCAAGCCGGAACCAGGTGAACCTCTGTACCTGTACCTAGCCGTATCAGAAAGCGCAGTAAGTGTCGTCTTGGTTAAAGAAAATCAATGTGAACAACATCTCGTATATTATGTAAGTAAATCTCTTTTAGATGCAGAAACTAGGTACTCCCATCTAGAAAAACTCAATCTTGCTTTAATTACTGCATCTACTAAGTTGCATCATTACTTTGAAATGCATCATATTATTGTAAAAACTAACTATCCTATCTAGACTGTTATGAGAACCCCTTAAATGTCAGGAAGAAAGGAATAATGGTTAGTCAAGTTAAGCAGTTATGAAATTTCCTATGAGCCAAGAAGTGCAATCAAGTCGCAACCACTTGCAGACTTTGTAGCTGATTTCAGTACCACGCTACAACCTGAGGTAGAACTAGAGGTATAACATCTTGAAGGTAATAATTCCCCTAGATATTTAACTTTGTTCACAGATGGGGCATCCAACTCTAGAGGGTCAGGGTTGGGCATTTTGTTGAAGTCACCTCAAGGTGAATTAATCCCTCAAGCTATTTCCAGTGAATTCAAGGCGACAAACAATGAAGCTGAATATGAAGCTTTTTTTATCATGGGTTTATCTACTACTCTTAGTATAAGTATCACTCATATTAATGTCTTTACTGATTCCTTGTTATTGGTTAACCATTTTAATGGGTCTTATGCAGCTAAGAGTTCCAGAATGACACTCTATCTTCAACATGTTAAAGCTCTTGCAGCACATTTTGTTAGTTTTTCTTTGGAACAGGTACCTCATGAAGAAAACGCTGAAGCTGACGCTTTGGCCAACCTGGGATCAGCGTGTGGAGCTATGATGAATACCAATATTCCGATCATCTACGTCCAATATCCAACCATTGACCAAACTGAAGAGTGTGCAGCCATAGATCAATCAGACGCACCTGTTCAAAGCCAAGATGCAGACCCAACATGGATCCAAACGATCGTGAAATACTTGCAAGATGGAACCATCCCTCCGGATGTCAAGAACCAAAGATCATTCAGGATGAAGGTATCTAGATTCATTTTAATTGATAATATCTTGTTCAAAAAATCTGCAACAGGTCTATACATGAGGTGCTTTGGGCCGAAAGAAGTCAAGGAGGTGCTAAGAGATCTACATGCTGGTGAATGTAGAAACCATTCTGAGGGCAAGTCGTTATCCTCAAAAGCACTCAAGACGAGATACTATTGGCCTACAATGAGACAAGATGCGATGAATTACACCTTGAAATGTGACGCCTGCCAGAGACATAGCAACATCCTGCATCAGCGTGCAGAACCTCTACACCCTGTCTTCCCATCTTGGCCATTCATGCAGTGGGGCGTGGATATAGTTGGGAAATTGCCAAAAGCTTCCGGAGGAAGAGTATTCATGCTAGCCATGATAGACTACTTTTCTAAATGGATAAAAGCAGAATTATACGTACAAGTGAGAGACAAGGAAGTCATTTCCTTCTTGAAGAAGAACATCTTGAGTAGATTTGGTATCCCATCAGAAATCATCTGTGACAATGATTCCCAATTTATCAGCAAAAAGACTAGAGATTTCTGCTCAAGATGGGGAATCAAATTGATAACTTCCACACATGTGCACCCTCAAGCTAACAGTTAAGTTGAATCAAGCAACAAGTTGATCATCAACAACCTGAAGAAACGTCTAGACCATAAAAAGGGAAGATGGGTGATGGATGTGGTTTTACCAATCCAAAAGATACGTTCCTAGCTTATTTTCTGCTCGAAACATTGAGAATTTAATGTGTATTTTAGTGTTTTATAAGTACAGGGACTGAAGTACAACAACGTTGAAAATAGAAGATTTGTGCCTACTTTGGATGATTTGGGACCAAATTGCAATTCTGGAAAATGTGGGACGAAACTGATATTTCAAAGTTCAAGGGCCAAAATGTAAATCTTGGAAATTCAGGGACCAAACTAAAATTATGAGAAATTGGATGAAAATTGAGATTATAAAGTTCAGGGGTCAAAGTGAAAATATAATAATTCAAGGACAAAGGTGCGAAAGAGAAAATTATAATGACCAAAGTGCGTCTGTGCAATTAGAGCGAGACGAATCCAAAATGGGCCAAGGATGAAGGTGGCTGGCCGAAGATGCTGGCCAAAGATGGGCAAGACTGGGCCGGCCAAGGCAGGAAATGGGGCCAAGGGAGGCATGGCCTAAGCAAGGAATACATGGCTGAAGCTGACAGTTGGCAGAGGAAACAATGCAATTGATCAGAACGACTTGGGCCATATAGAACGACTCGTGCCACGACTTGGCCCGAATGGCGTCACCATCCACCCACTTGTGTCGTTCCTTTTTACATGGTTTTAGAACCTTTTATTATTATTATTATTATTATTATTATTATTATTATTATTATTATTATTATTATTATTATTATTATTATTATTATTATTATTATTATTATTATTATTATTATTATTATTATTATTATTATTATTATTATTATTATTATTATTATTATTTTCTTTTCTTTTCTTTTCCTTTTAGGATTAGTATTATAGGGTGGAGTATAAATACTTCCTTCTTCATAATATTTAGGGTTCCAACTTTACTTTTCTTTTGGAGGCTTCAAGCCTTAGCAAGATTGGAAGCTTTTTATCAAAATTTCAGGTTTTATTATTTTTGATTTATTATTTGTGATTTCGACAATGAATATGAGTAGCTAAATATTTGATTCGTGGATTGAGGTGAGTAACAATTTGATCTTTATGCTAGGATTTTAATTCTTCCTATATCTTTTTCGTTCTTGTTCTTCTCAACGGTTTTAATTATTGTCTTGAGATCAATTGTATTGACCTTGCGGAATATACTTTTGATATCTTGAATTTATTTGGATATAAACCATTGCACTTGCGTGGACGATTTGTAATTTGACCATTGTTGAGAAGAATAGATTCAATTGGGGACCTTGCGTAAATCAAACGAATCTAGGTTCAATTGTTCTTAAGCTTTTAATTGAAATTCTTGAATGTTTATATTGACCTAGTGGAATATATAAACGAGATAGAGTTATTAGGGTTCTAATGTTCTTATTGACCTAGTGGAATATATGAACATCTTAACCCTATAATTTTGTGAACGAACCCAAGAATGAGATTGAAACCTTTTTACATGAAATAAAAGCATAAAGTGATAATTGTTATGATCCCCAATCCATGAATCCCTTGTCTCTTGATATCTTTAATTTATTTATTTTGCTTTTTTAGTTTAATAGTTCAACAAATCAAAACCCTTTTCCTTTGTTACTTTTTACACTAATTAAATCAATTTGTTCAACACATAAATCTCTGTGGTTCGACCCTTACTTTTGTATATTGCTACTTCGGTAACTTGTACACTTGCAAGGTTTTTATTACAAGAGGATTTTTATCCATCAATGGGCTGATGAGTTACCACTCGTATTATGGGCTGACAGGACAACATCCAAGAATGCTACTGGACAAACGCGTTACTCATTAGTAATTGGCACTGAAGCTGTGATTCCAATAGAGGTAACGATTCCAACTGCAAGATATGGATTGTTAACTCAAGACGACAACAATCAACTCTTGGCCCAAGATTTGGATACAGTAGATGAGCTTAGAGATATAGCCAAGATTAGGATGGCAGCCTATCAACAAAGGATGGCCAAGTCGTATAATAAAAATGTAAGGATAAGAAGGTTTCAAGTTGGGGATTTGGTATTGAGAAAAGTGTTCCAAAACACCAGAGAATTGAATGCGGGCAAACTGGCTCTAAAGTGGGAAGGCTACCTCATTGATGCTGAAGCCGAAAAAGGAGCATATTGGTTGTCCACCCCAGATGGCGTCAGAATACCCAGAAGTTGGAATGCAGTACATCTTAAAGCAATACTACATGTAAGTCGAGAATTATGTAATTTTTCGACAAAATCAGGTACGAACCTCTACTTTACATCTTTTTCAATACTTGTCTTGTTTATTTTATTAAAAACCCTTACAGACTTAAGCATCGGATGGGTGTTAGCTAAGTTAACACCCAACCCTAACATGTTCCTGTTTTGCAAAATAAAAAACCTTCAAACGTCTCAATTGAAGGAACACCTGGAACAACCAGTTGACATCCTAAAAACGAAAGTCAAAACTTTACCTAATGATGAAAGGTACACAAAACTTTTTTCACACTTGATAGCAATATGTATCATGTATCTAAGACTCTGATCCAAGTATCACCTGGGCGCACGGTTTTCACCCTTAATTTAAAAGTAAGACTTAACTCATCTTGGTGCGTAAGTAGTTATGTCTTACATTTAAATGACGTCATGAACAAAGGATTGTAACATTATACATGTTACCAAATGATCATAAGATTATGACATTCCTACATGTTATCATCAACCTGATTATAACACAGTTACGTGTTATCTTTACATCCTGGTTATAACACAGTTACGTGTTATCTTTACATCCTGGTTACAACACTGGTTATAATACAGTTACGTGTTACCTTTACATCCTGGTTATAACACAGTTACGTGTTATCTTTACATCCTGGTTACAACACTGTTATGTGTTATCTTCTGTTTATAGCATATAGATAGTTCTAAGAATAAAGGCACTGATAGGTTCAAAATACCGTCATACTGCGAAAAACCTAAGGTTATCTTAAGAGTTTATAGAGCACTTAGGAGCACCCCACCAAAAGACTGAGTGCTGGACCAACCCAACATCTTCAAAAAAAATGTATTGACTCTTATAAGTCCATTACAAACCAAAAACTTGTTCTCGAGGACATCCCCCTCATAAAATAAAATTAAAGTAAATTGTTTTTTCAGATTCCTGCTGCAGGTACATCGGCTACTTCACTTTCCTTCTTGCCCTCTTCTTTTGCTTCACCTTGATCAGTCACCTTGACTTCCTGCACTCTGGAACTAACTTCACCAACATCAGGAGCCTCACCAAAGAACGCATTCAACATAGCCACTTCTTCCGCAATCTTCCAGTTGACATGTTGACCATTCTCGAACTCTCTCATCATTTCAATCCTACACTCCATCACAGATTAGGTCGCATCCATCATGTAACCTTCCTTTGCCCCTTCCAGTTCCTTGATATGTTCTTCCTCAACCTTCAACATCCTGTCCGTCAGACTCTCGAGATCTTCACTCATCTTAATAAGTTCGCTAGCATGTTTCTCCACTTGATCTTCAGCCTTCGTGGCTCTAAAGGCTTCAAACTTATGCTTTTGATCAAGGATTTTGATCCTATCATCTCTGATCCCTATCTCTCTCAGAAAAAAGGCCACAAAATCCGTGGACTGCGTTGGCAACAAGTATCGTGTCAAATCCGTATAATAAAAATTTCTAAGGCAAACTTGAAAGACACTAAGATTTTACCTTCTTTGATGCATCTTCTGCTACCTTCTCCATACTGGCCAAAGCTATTTCAACCAGCCATTCATCTTTTCTAGAAACCTTCGTGATCTCCACATCCTCAAACTTTCTTTTCTTGTCAATCTTCACACTCTTTGAACATTCTACCTTTGGGAGAAAAGGTTTACCTTCTTCAGTGTTCACCCCAACCTTTGCTCTAATACCAGACATAATGTCCTTCACACCAAAGCTAGCCCTGGAATGAGACACTACACAAAAGAGAATATCAAAGGTAGATACTAAGATCAAGGTGGAGAGGAGAAATACAAGTAAAGAAAAGGAACGTACCAGACGACATCTTGCTCAAGCTAGTACTATTAGAAACCTTTTCCCCTTTTCCTCCTCCTCCTCCTTCTTCTTCTCTGACACTATCCTCGACGAGCTCTGCAAATGGTGGCTCAAATTTTTGAAGATCCTCAGGAAATAAGTAAAGGATCCAATCGACGTTGGCAGACATATCTTCAAGCGGTGGAAATAAATCTCCCAACCTGCTAACTGCAAGAAGCACGTTACCGACATGTCAGGGTAAGAGTGAGAAGGACGCGAAAGTTTAGCGTAGAACTAAAACGACTACCTGTAGGATTCCAAGTTGACACCAAATCTTTGCTTCCCTCTAAGCTACTTTTCTTCACATAGAAAAAAATATGTTTCCAACCTCTATCAGCCACGTCATGTCCCAAAACCAAAGGACCTTTATCCGGCCTAACCCTAAAATTGTACCTACCGTTACCATGAGCCCTAATTTCGGTGACAAACGCTAATTTCTCCAAACCGGCCACTACGCCATGCTCGACTGCATTCCTATCTAAAGTAAGCAAGATGCGCCACCCTATGGGCATTAGTTGGCAGTAGGACAAACGAGTTGCCTTGAAAAAGCGAGTAATGGAAGGGGAGAAAGGTAATTTCAAACCTACGTTAAATGGGTACTCGTAAAACCCTACCCACTCATCAGATACGCAATCAGCGCTAAAAGCCTTAGTTGGGATTAGAAATTCGGCACCTAGAGGGAAGGCATTGTTCCTCTTCAAAGCATGAACATTGGACGCATTGAAGCCACACCGTTCATCTTCCCTGTTACGTATAAACCCTAAGCACCTTAAATCTTCAGGCAAAGTCACATCTACGTCTATTACCTTTTTCTTACTCTTCCCCATTGATACGATCAAACGAGATAAAAAGGAAAAGGGAAGAAGGAGGAACTCACCAGAAAATAACGGAGACCTAGCACCGGACTTGGAAGAGATTTTGGGAAGATTTGTGACCTTTCTAAACCGCAGAGACATATTTATGTAAGGTGGCGTTTATAGACCTCTAGCCCCATAATTACCACTTACCACCTATTAACCATCTATAACCAGCCACCTCATTAAACCCGTGGAATTGAATCGACACATGGCAAAATATTGGACTCTCCGTGTCCCACTTGGTGATTCAAATATTTTGGGGGCAATTGTTTGGGGTAGAAAATTCAGTTCAACATGTTCGACGTCTTGATCATACGCCTTGAGGTAACGTCATTGTCTTACGTCTTAGATTAACGCCTTACAAATTATCTTGTTATTTCGTTCCTATTTTACAGGGATAAGAATATACGTGGAAGACTCGGTCAAACAATAACCCTATTCCTCAACTAATATCCAGAGACTCATTTCAAAAACATGAGTTCCATAACGGTTGCAGTCATCAACAAAGAGCGTGATTCTAGGGGAAGAAAGAGGGATGTCATTTATGTTGTTATTTCCGTTATATCTCTAGTACATAAACAAAACAGAAAGCAGTTGTACAGGCACGTGACACCATTACTCTGCACTTTGTACCCGAAAATACCAAGATCAATAAAAATACATTTTTGGTTAAGGTAGGCTTTTCCTAAAGCCTCCCGAGGTTTTGTGCCGGCGAACGATTATTCAAGGGCTTTCCTCGTTACATCCTTGTGTCCATCTTGATAGTGAATTATATTCCATTTACGCCCAAAGTTCTTCAATATAAATTCACCTTGTTGAAAATTGTCCAAAACAAGTACAAAGTTATGAATACTGAGTAACCATTTCAAATAATCTGACCCCGTTAAAAAGTAGTTTTTGAATGCTCAACACTGAATTATTTGGAACATTCAATAACCCAACTCATTGGAATCTTGAAGATTGTGTATTTCCCTTTAGTTGGTTCATTTTTTATCCCCAATGGTTGATTGTGCGGTGCGAGTTCTTTAATCCTTAATTCTTTCCCACCTATTTTTGTCTCTCGCCATTTAGGTCTCTCTTTCTATCTTTCCTTAGGTTTTAGCGGTTCTTTCTTTTTATTCGAGGTCTCACTTTCCATTTTTACTTAGGTTTTAGCAGATTTGAAAGGGTGGACCTTAAACGTAGAATAACAACGGTAATTCTGTATTTTGCTAATAAAAGGATTGAGATTTAGACTTCGATGGTTGAGTTTGGTAATTAGGTTGGGTTGAAATTTTTGGATTGAGATAATTGCAAGGAATTTAAAGAAATATTGAAGGTAATTTTTTTATTGATAATTGAAAAATTATTTTTTAAAATGATAACTGAAAAATATCCAAAGAATTAATAAAATGATAATTTAAATAAATATTGCAAGAAGAAAATCCAAAATTAGGAGAATCGAGAAAAACAAATATGATTGTTTTGGACAAATTTCAACAATTTATACTTGTACTAATGAACTTTGGGCACAAATGAAATATGATTTCTCTACCAAGATGAACACGTTTATGTAACGAGAAAAGCCCTTGAACAATCGTTCTCCGGCACAAAACCTCGGGAGGTTTTAGGAAAAACCTACCTCAACCAAAGAATGAGTTTTATTGATGTTTGAGTTTTTGTGTACAGAGTAATGGCGAATGAAAATGGTATCTAAGAGTGCGTGTGTGTACATGTGTTCTCTTTTCCTTTAAATACAAAGAAAAAGATAACGGAAATGACAAACTTAATGTTGTCCTAATATTGCGCCTAGAATCATGCTTTCTTGATGATTACGACTGTTACAGAGCGTATAATTGGGAGGAGTCTTTATGCAGTTATAATTTGAGTAAAGTCACCATCTGACCAAGTCTTTAATGCATAATCTCATCCCTGAAAAGTAGGAAGAAAATAACAAACTGCTGCAAGACGTTAGTTCAAGGCATAATTTCAAGATGTAAGACGCAAGGCGTAATTTCAAGATGTAAGACCCAAGGCATAATTTCAAGATGTAAGACGTAAGCCCAAAATGTAAAGCCAGGATGCTGAGTTTTCTACCCCAAACAATTTCCCCCCAAAATATTTGAATCTCCTACAGGAATACGGAGAGTCAAATATTTTGCCAACTGCCACCCACTTCTGAGGAGTTAATGAGGTGGTTGTGATATACATTAGTCTAAAGATAACATGTAGAAATGTTATAACCATATGATTAAAGATAACATGTAAATGTTATAACCAACTTTGTAAAGATAACATGTATCAATGTTATAACTAATTTGTAAAGATAACATGTAACAATGTTATAACCAATTTGTAAAGATAACATGTAACAATGTTATAACCAATTTGTAAAGATAACATTTGACAATGTTATAACCTGATGATTGAAGGTGACATGTAGAAATGTCACAATCTTTTGGTAACATGTAAAATGTTACGTCGTTAGTTCACAACTTGATCTAAACGCAAGACGTAATTAATCACACAACATGATGAATTAAGTCCAACTTTTGAATTAAGTGTGAAAATTGTGCGCCCAAGCGATAATACGATCAAAGTTATAAATAAAGATTGACTTTAGTATCCAAGGTGTCAATAGGTTGCTCCATATGTCTTTGACTAACATGTTGAAAATTTCCATCTTGCAAAACAGAAACATGTTAGGGTTGGGTGTTAGTTTAGCTAACAGCCCTCCGATGCTTAAGTCAGTAAGGGGTTTATTAAATAAAATAGACAAGACAAGAAATTGAAAGATGTTAAGAAGAGATTCATACGTTATTGTCAAAATTCGAATAAACTTTGACTTACATGTAGTATCGTTTAAGATCTATGATATGAAGATTCCGCTTTTCTGTCAGGATGTTCATATAGAGGTGTCTTCTTTGACGCTTTGCCATGGACCATGTCATCTTCTTCTAGCCTGATGAAACGAACAAATCTTGTTCTGATTTCCTCCAAGCTCTTAGATTGATACATTACCAAATCTTGGTTGTACAGTGATCCTATCCTCAGTCCCATCCTTAAGGCCTCTATTGCAGTCGACATGTCAATATGGGGAACGCTCACAGCCTCCTTGTTGAACCTAGACACATAATCCTTAAGCATCTCTTCAGGATGTTGTACCACCCTGTAAAGGTCACTTGTTAGCTTCTCAAATACATGGTTACATGAAAATTGATTTAGAAACATATTGAGTAATTGAGAATAAGATGAGATTGAGTTCAGAGGCTGATTGGTTAGCCACATCAAGGCTGGACCAGCTAGGGTCGATCCAAAGCACCTGCACAAATAAACTTCTTTAAGATGGTGAGGGATACTAATAATATCCATCTTCTCTTGGTATAGGGCTATGTGTTCTGCTGGATCCGTAGTGCCATCATAATGCTTCATTGTAGGCACTTGAAACCACTTGGGGATCTCCACACTGGCTATAGCAGGAACAAAACGAGAGTCATGGTGACTATTGGAGATGCTTGATTGTAAGGCAAGGTGATTCGTGGAACATTCATGAGAATCTCCTTGGTTTGCTACAACTCTCTTGCCAAGGAGTTATCTGCAAAAGTGTTAATGACATTGAATTGATTCATAGGAGTACTAAACATATTAAAACTCCCTGTTTGATCCCTATGTGGTGGAGTTGCAAAGGTGAAGCATGTTGACAGTGGAATCTGGCTAGATGTAACGGTGATGCTTTCAGTTTGAACGGTGCTAGCCATCGGAATAAAGCCACGATTGCCCCCTGAATTCGTCCCGACATCTGAAAAAAGAATCCTAGGTTGCAATGGCGAAGTCTCAGGCATGCTGATTGTTGGACCACTATGCCTTGAGGATGCTAGCTCTTGCTGCACCCTAGTGACTGCATTGATTAACATTTGATTGGTATGCTGTTGTACATCTATCTGATTCTTCATCTGCTGCATCATGGTTGCCATGTTGGAAACAACGTCAAGCGAGATTTCAGACATCGTCATGGATGAAGAATCTCCCAGGTTGAGACGTTGGCTTTGAGGCGTCACAGTACTGGACCCAACAGTTGAATGTGTACCTGTGGTCATGGGCAAGCTTGATGTGCTGGTCCTTGTTCTAGCTGAAATTGCGGACGTAAGAATTGCAGAGGTAGGATTGCTCATCTTGATTTAAACCTAAAAAACCAAAGTTCCTACAGACGGTGCCAAATTGTTTTGGACAAATTTTAACAATTTATACTTGTACTATTGAACTTTGGGCACAAATGGAATATGATTTCTCTACCAAGATGAACACATTTATGTAATGAGGAAAGCCCTTGGACAATCGTTCTCCGGCACAAAACCTCGGGAGGTTTTAGGAAAAACCTACCTCAACCAAAGAATGAGTTTTATTGATGTTTGAGTTCTTGTGTACAGAGTAATGGCAAATGAAAATGGTAGCTAAGAGTGCGTGTGTGTACATGTGTTCTCTTTTCCTTTAAATACTAAGAAAAATATAACGGAAATGACAAAATTAATGTTTTCATAATATTGCACCTAGTACCATGCTTTGTTGATGATTACGACCGTTACAGAGCGTATAATTGGGAGGAGTCTTTATGCAGTTATAATTTGAGTAAAGTCACCATCTGACCAAGTCTTTAATGCATAATCTCATCCCTGAAAAGTAGGAAGAAAATAACAAACTGTTGCAAGACGTTAGTTCATGGCGTAATTTCAAGATGTAAGACGCAAGGCGTAATTTTAAGATGTAAGACGCAAGGCCAAAATGTAAAGCCAGGATGCTGAGTTTTCTACCCCAAACAATGATGTTCATAACATGATTCGAACCTGATAAACAGAGCATAAGAGATCTTTAGCTGTAAAATGCGAGGTCATAATAACTAAAGAATTAAAATTTTAGGGACCAAATAGAGCTAGTATTTTTAGGGCCCAAGGCGTTTGACTCATTGGCCTTGCCTTAAGTCCGGCCCTGATGAAAGGGAAGTCCTGCAATGATATCCCACTTTTATTTTGCTGTTACAACAGGATCAAAACAACCACCCAATCAGTCTTTTGTTTCCAAATGATGACAAGGGGAAAATATTGAAAGTTTCAAAAGTCAAAGGGAAAATAATACTCCCTCCGTCTAAGGTTCATTTTTCCTAAAATGGAAATAGGAACCACTTGTTATACTCACAATAATTACTCGCTTACTCCGCTTTCTCTCTCCTACCCAACTATCTGAATTTTACACTCACAACACATCACTTTTTTTCTTAAATCTTGTGCCCGCTCAAATGGTGAACCATCAAATGGGACGGACAGCCTACACAATAACCTTCAGCTGAGTGCTATCTTCCCAAAGGCCTAGTGGTGCACTCATACTCAGTTCGTGCATGGGAGGAAAATCTTAATCCAGAACATATAAGTCGAAGCTCAGGACACTTGCTACAATCTTAACCATAGTTTACGAAGATCAACAATTAGTTGTCATATTATCCATGACATAGAGGACTGCAAACACCTTGAAAAAAGAAAAGCCATCTTCAAAACAAATTGGAGAAAACTGATGGATAGGAGTTGGTACTGACCGTTGGCTAATTCCCCTTAGTTTTTGTTTATGTACTACTATGCACTGTTGGGTTGTAGAGCCAAAACAAATAAGGAATAGGATATTGAATTTGAGTGATTATGGTTTTATTTTGGGATTCCTTGTTTGACTAGGTTTAGGGAGTTATGTTCCCTTATTTTTCCCGGGTTTCCTACTCAGTTTAGGTTTAGGGATTTTGTGTAAATCCTATATAAACATGTGTGACAGTCATATACATTGTGTGCTTGAGGGAAAGATCCAAGATGTAAGGGAGAGAGCCACAAAAGAGTGTCTAGAGAGGCCGGGGTCCTAGGAGAGCCAGAAGGGGCACTCTTACAATGCATTGCCATGACCGAGATGTGTGTGTTCTTCTAGAGAGAAGAGATATATGAGAGAAAGTGTTTTACGTAGAGAGTGGCTATGCTCGAACTTGTGAGGATCGCATTTGCAAAGTTGTTATCACCATCATATATTAATTATATAGTGAATATTCCGGCTTGGCAATGGCCCCATATGTAGTCATGAGTTGACTGGTTACCAAATCTTAATGTTATCTCTTTCATCTTATTTTTTGCGTGTATTTATTAATTCTCCGTATAGTTGGGACTGTTAGTATGGGCTAGGTGGGAGTGAACCTGTTGGAAATGGATAACGGAAAGTTAGGTTTAACTTAACGTTGATCTAGTTTCTAACGGAAGTTCGTTATGTGTTAACGGAACTAGTTACAAATTGTATTCTACATTTGTTGTAGATTACTAAAATCATTGAATATCTCAAAACCATTTAGGGTGAATGAGAATTAATGACAATAGTCTTTTGTAACTTAACAAGAAGTTAGTTAAAAGGTCAATTTGATCGTGTAGATCAAATTGGGTTTGAACAAAGGTTTTTGGGTGATGAGTTTTTGGCTCAAACCGATCGTAACGAGTGGGGACTCTGAGCACGAGTCGTGAGCACGAGTGGGATTCTGATGACCATTTGCTCAAATCTGATCAGAACGAGTGGAATGCTTGGGAACGAGTCGTGGGCACGACTCGTGCCAATTAGCACGACTCGTGCCCTTCACAGCTGTTCGAAAGTTTGCACCTTTTCAAGGGAAAATGCACAAAACCTTTTGACTCTCCTTATATACTTCCCCCTCCGAATTTCAATTCACTCATACTATATTTCTACCCTTCCTACCCTCTAGTGAGATAGAAAAACATACCCAAATCATTGGCATCTTGTTGCATCAAATCTTTCAAAGTCCAAAGTTCTAAATAGTGATTAGTTCGTAGAGTTACCAATTTGGAGTGCTCCTATTGGTGATTATAGGTCGTTTTATCTAACGAGAAGTTTGCCATTTAAACCGTAAGCACCTGTGCGGGGCAAATACTTCTTACAGAAATTGTGCTACACAAGACTCGACTTCCTAAATTGTTCTTCCCAATTTCCGTTAGTTTTTCTGTCAAGTTTTCCGTTAAGTTTGAAGAAGCCACACATAAGATCCAACAATCGTAAGAAGTATTTTACGCTTCTTCAAGATTATCATGATGACAAACGAGAAAGACTCCACCGAATCAAGTCAAGGGAATGTGACGCCTCCATCGCAAGGTGATACTACATTCAACAATGTTGCTCCCGCTCCTACAACTCATCACATAGGTCATGGTGAGAAACCCGCGAAATTCACTGGTGTGGATTTCAAGATATGGCAACAGAAGATGCTCTTCTACTTGACCACCCTAAGCTTGCACCGCTTCTTAAAGAAAGATCCTCCGGCGGTAGAAAAAGGTGATCCGGACCCCCAAAGGCAAATGGCAAAGGAGGCTTGGGCTCACGGTAATTTTCTTTGTAAGAACTATATCTTGAATGGACTTGACGATGCACTATACAATGTGTATAGTACAGTCGAGTTAGCCAAGGCGTTGTGGGACACCTTGGAAAGGAAGTACAAGATCGAGGATGCCGGGTCAAAGAAATTTATCGTCGGTAAGTATCTTGACTTTATGATGGTCGATTCCAAATCGGTAACAACTCAAGTAGATGAATTCCAAATCATTCTACATGGGCTTGATGCCGAGGGGATGATCATGAATGATCCATTTAAGGTGGCTTCTATCATTAAAAAGTTGCCTCCTTCGTGGAAGGATTTCAAGAACTATCTCAAGCATAAACGCAAGGAGATGTCCTTGGAAGACATTGTTGTTCGTCTTCAAATAGAAGAGAACAATAGAATGAATGAGGCCAAAGTTGCTAAGGGCAAGATGGAGGCTAAGGTCAATCTCGCCGAGGCTAGCACGAGTGGTACAAAGAGAAAGCATTCCGAAACTGCCGGGAATGCTAAGAAAGGGAAGAAGAAGACCTCTAAGAAGTTCAAGGGTCTTGCTATAATTGTGGCAAACCGGGCCACTTGTCAAGGGATTGTCGTCTCCCGAAGAAAGAGGCGAACAATGTTGACCACATGGACCTAGACTTTGCAGCGGTTGTCTTTGAAGCCAACGTTGCAAATTTGGAGGAGAACCCTAAAGCGTGGTGGATAGATACCGGTGCTACCCGCCATATTTGTGGTAACAAGGAAAGTTTCTCCTCCTATACTCCCATCTCCGGAAGAAAGCTTTACATGGGAAATGCGACCTCCGATGTTCAAGGCATTGGAAACATGATTTTGAAGATGACTTCCGGAAAGAAGTAACCTTGTTGGATGTCTTTGCATGTTCCAGACATCCGTAAAAATTTGGTGTCCGGCGCTTTGCTTAGTAAGGCCGGCTTTAGACTAGTATTTGAATCCGACAAATTTGTACTAACCAAGAATGGTTTGTTTCTTGGAAAGGGTTACCTCGAGGAGGGCCTTTTTAAAATGAATGTAATGACTGTGATCCGCCAAGGTGCGATGAATAAAAGTTGTGTTCCTTATGTTTACTTGTCGGAAAGTTCTAATTTATGGCATGATAGATTAGGACATGTAAACCTCGACACCATTAAGAAATTAGCGAGGCAAGATTTAATCAAAATGACTAAATCCGACTCGACTAATAGGTGCGAAGTTTGTGTTGAGGCAAAAATGACAAAGTCGCCATTTAATGCCATACAAAGAGACACAACTCCTCTCGAGTTAATTCACACCGACATATGTGATTTAAAACTAGTGCAAACTCGAGGAGGTAAAAAGTATTTCATTACATTTATAGATGATTGCACTAAGTATTGCTATGTCTATCTCTTAAGAAGTAAGGATGAAGCCTTAGGGGCTTTTGAGACTTATAAGAAAGAAGTTGAGAATCAACTTAACTTGAAAATTAAGAAAATTAGAAGCGATAGAGGTGGAGAATATGAAGCACCGTTTGAAGGATTATGTTGGGAATCCGGCATAATTCATCAAACAACGGCTCCTTATACCCCTCAATCTAATGGAGTTGCTGAACGCAAAAACCGTACTCTCAAAGAGATGATGAACGCGCTTTTAATCAGTTCAGGCTTACCCGACAACTTGTGGGGGGAAGCAATACTCACTTCTAATTATGTTCTTAATAAAATACCCAAGAAAGGTATTGATAAAACGCCCTATGAATTATGGCATAATCGTAGGCCATGTTTTAAATACCTTAAAGTGTGGGGGTGTTTGGCCAAGGTTGAAGTACCTAAGCCTAAACAAGTCAAGATTGGCCCAAAGACCATTGACTGTGTTTTTATTGGATATGCCAATAATAGTAGTGCCTATCGGTTTATAGTGCACAAATCGGACATTCCGGATATGCACGTAGGAACTACTATAGAATCAAGGAATGCGGTATTCTTTGAAAACATTTTTCCGGTTAAGGACAAGAAAGATGTAGGTTCTAATAAGAGAACACATGAGTCTACAACCGGTCCTTCTCAAATAGAAGATGAAGAACCGAGACGTAGCAAAAGAGCAAGAGTGGAAAAGACTTTTGGTCCTGATTTTCTATCTTACATGTTAGAAAACGAACCATCAACTGTTAAAGAAGCTTTATCCGGTCCGGATAGTTCGTTCTGGAAAGAGACCATTAACAGTGAAATAGAATCCATAATGCTCAACAATACTTGGGAATTAGTTGATCTCCCTCCAGGTTGCAAACCATTGGGTTGCAAATGGATCCTTAAAAGGAAGTATAAGGCGGATGGATCCGTCGATAAGTACAAAGCTAGGCTAGTTGCCAAAGGCTTTAGACAGAAAGAGGGATATGATTTCTTTGATACATACTCCCCTGTCACAAGGATCACATCCATTCGTGTTCTCATAGCTATTACAGCAGTGCATAATCTTGAGATACACCAAATGGATGTGAAGAATGCTTTCCTAAATGGAGAACTTGATGAAGAAATTTACATGGAACAACCCGAAGGGTTCCTGGTTCCTGGTAAAGAAAGAAAGGTGTGTAAACTTGTAAAATCCTTGTATGGACTAAAACAAGCACCTAAACAATGGCATGAGAAGTTCGATAGAACCATGTTATCGAATGGATTCAAGATTAATGAATGTGACAAATGTGTCTACATTAAAGGAACATCTGAATCATTCGTTATCGTTTGTCTTTATGTAGACGACATGCTCATAATGGGAAGTAATCATGATTTGATCATGAATACCAAAGGCATGTTAAAGAAGAACTTTGACATGAAAGACATGGGATTAGCTGATGTAATATTAGGGATAAAGATCTCTAGAACATCTGAAGGATTAGTTCTTTCACAATCCCATTACCCAGAGAATGTTCTTCGGAGATTCAATGTCTTTGATGACCCTCGGCTAAAACACTGTAGACTTGGCTCTACATTTAGTCAAGAACAAAGGGGAACCGGTTTCTCAAGCTGGAATATGCAAGAATAATTGGCGATGCGATGTACTTAACGAATTGTACTCGTCCGGACATTGCATATTCGGTGAGCAAACTAAGTAGGTTCACAAGCAATCCTAGTGCTGATCATTGGAAAGCACTAATGAGAGTACTAAGATATTTAAAGTATACATTAAACCATGGGATACTTTACAATAAATATCCAGTATTAGAAGGATACTGTGATGCCAACTGGATATCGGACATGAAAGACTCTAAATCCACAAGTGGATATGTATTCACAATAGGTGGAGGAGCAGTATCATGGAAATCCTCCAAACAAACATGTATAGCCAGATCCATGATGGAATACGAGTTTATAGCTTTGGATAAAGGCTGGGAAGAAGCAGAATGGCTTAAGAACTTCCTGGAGGATATTCCTTGTTGGAGTAAACATGTGCCTGCTGTTATGATACATTGTGATAGTCAATCAGCAATAGGAAGGGCACAGAGTAGTATGTATAATGGTAAGTCTAGACATATTCGTCGTAGACACAATACCATTAGACAGTTGATCAAGAATGGCGTTATCACTATTGATTATGTAAAATCATGTGATAACTTAGCGGATCCGTTTACCAAAGGTATAAATCGAGATCAACAGTTTAAACTATTATGGGGAATGAGTTTAAAACCCACAACAAAAGAACTTATAGCGGACACTCAACCTTGAGAAATGGAGATCCCAGGCCCTTGGTTCAATGAGACAACCAAGTTATAAGTTCTAGTAGAGTTACTTGGAAACAACAACTCGGTTTATTAACCTGGAGATGTTGAATACTCATTCCCAGAACATCCAAGTACAAGCACATGCAGCAGTGGTAAGGATAAGTTGAGAAAACTTTTAATGATTTCTATACCTTCGGGTGGAGTAGTGCATGATACTCCTTATAGTGAGAATCACCTATATAAAGCGAGAGGTAATTAGGCCGCCTCTAAATGAACGCTTATGAATGAGATACGGTCCAGGGCCGAAATGGACAAAACCGTGAGAATGAAAAACTATTAGAGCTATTATTATGTGAGTATTATTGTCTTGGTATACAACCTACAGTCACTGGTTCAAAGCGACTCGCTACCAAATGGCTAGTATATCCGATAATATTTCACTAGGGAAGATTCAAGGCCACAAGCTATCTATCCCGATGTAATAATAGTTCGCCGGAACTTTGGACGAAATTGCATACATGCATTAATTGTCATTCATGTGGGGGATTGTTGGAAATGGATAACGGAAAGTTAGGTTTAACTTAACGTTGATCTAGTTTCTAACGGAAGTTCGTTATGTGTTAACGGAACTAGTTACAAATTGTATTCTACATTTGTTGTAGATTACTAAAATCATTGAATATCTCAAAACCATTTAGGGTGAATGAGAATTAATGACAATAGTCTTTTGTAACTTAACAAGAAGTTAGTTAAAAGGTCAATTTGATCGTGTAGATCAAATTGGGTTTGAACAGTGTTTTTGGGTGATGAGTTTTTGGCTCAAGGCGGTCGAGCAGTGGGGACTCTGAGCACGAGTCGTGAGCACGAGTGGGATTCTGATGACCATTTGCTCAAATCTGATCAGAACGAGTGGAATGCTTGGGAACGAGTCGTGGGCACGACTCGTGCCAATTAGCACGACTCGTGCCCTTCACAGCTGTTCGAAAGTTTGCACCTTTTCAAGGGAAAAGGCACAAAACCTTTTGACTCTCCTTATATACTTCTCCCTCCGAATTTCAATTCACTCATACTGTATTTCTACCCTTCCTACCCTCTAGTGAGATAGAAAAACATACCCAAATCATTGGCATCTTGTTGCATCAAATCTTTCAAAGTCCAAAGTTCTAAATAGTGATTAGTTCGTAGAGTTACCAATTTGGAGTGCTCCTATTGGTGATTATAAGTCGTTTTATCTCACGAGAAGTTTGCCATTTAAACCGTAAGCACCTGTGCGGGGCAAATACTTCTTACGGAAATTGTGCTACACAAGACTCGACTTCCTAAATTGTTCTTCCCAATTTCCGTTAGTTTTTCTGTCAAGTTTTCCGTTAAGTTTGAAGAAGCCACACATAAGATCCAACAGAACTCCCCCCCCCCCAAAATCCCTAACATGCCCAAGCCAAGTTCCATCATGTTTTCTAACCACCATCAATGAAACATATGTTGAACTTCAAGATAGTACCGAAAAACAACATTAGCTATTAATAGGTCAGAAATGAACAATTTGGTAAAACTCTAATTAGAGCGTAGTTGGTTCTTCATTTTGACTTTGATTACTCCTCTTTAAAAATAAAATATAAAAATATTGGCGTGGTTTGTGAGCTCATGTTTCTATAATCTCCTTGCTAAGGTCATTTTGTTTTTAGAAATGATCTGCATATTAAACTGTTGGAAATGGGTAACGGAAAGTTAAGTTTGACTTAACGTTGACCTAGATTTCTAACGGAAGTTCGTTATGCGTTAACGGAACTAGTTACAAAATGTATTCTACATTTGTTGTAGATTATTAAACTCATTTAATGTCTCAAAACCATTTAGGGTGAATGAGAATTAATGACAATGGTCTTTTGTAACTTAACGAGAGTTAATTAAAGGGTGTTTAGTTTTGTTTGATGTGCTCGGCCGAGCAGAGTCCTTGACTCGGCCGAGCAGAGCACATAAATTGGCCAAAGTCTCTGGAGTGATTTGCACGGCCGTGCAAGTCTCTTGACTCGGCCGTGCAGCCTGGTGCTCGGCCGTGCGAGTTCCTTGACTCGGCGAGCGAGATCTGAACGAGCACTATTTCAAACAGAAAGTTGTGTCTCTTCGTGGGAAAAGACACAAACCCCTTGGCTCTCTATATATACCTCCTCCTCCGAATTTCAATTAACATATACAGTATTTTGACCCTTCCTACCCTCTAGTAAGATAGATTAACATACCCAAATCATTGCATATTGTTGCATTAAATCCTTCAAAGTCCAAAGTTTCAAACATTGTGTTGTTCGCTAGAGTATTTGATTTGGAGTGCTCCTATCATTTACTTATAAGTCGTTTTATCTTACTAGAAGATTGCCATATAAACCGTAAGCACCTGTGCGGGGCAATAACTTCTTACGGAGATTGTATTAAATACAAGACTCGACTTGAATTCTTTTGTTTCCAATCTCCGTTATCTTTTTTCTGTTAAGTTTCTAGTTAAGTTCTTGAGAAGCCTACAAAATTGTCCAACAATCGTAAGAAGTTATTTTACGCTTCTTCAGGATGGCAAATGAGAAAGACGTCTCCTCCTCCAGTCAAGGGAATGTTACGCCTCCTTCTCAAAGTGACGCTACGTTCAACAATGCCACACCGTCTCACCCGGTTCATGGTAAGAAACCTCCTTCACGTACAACCTCAAGGGTTGCACCTCTTAATGCTCTCCCTCCGTCTCATGTGTTCGTACATGCGGAAAGACCGGGTATTCTTACCGGGATGAACTTTAAGAGGTGGCAACAGGAAATGTTGGTCTATTTGACAACATTAAAATTGGTGCATTTTCTTTGGGAATATCCACCATTGATATTCGACGAGGATGAATCCAAAGCAAAGAATGATTTGGATACATGGAATCACAGCGATTTCTTGTGTCGCAATTATATTCTTAATGGCTTGGATTATGCACAATACAAAGTGTGTTGTGGCATAAAGACCGCAAGAGAACTTTGGGACTTTCTCGAGATGCACAATACTATGTGTATTGTGACTAAAAGACCGAAAGTGAACTTGGTGGAAAGAAGTACCGAAAACAAGAGAAAGAACACCGGGAAAGTGAAGAGGACCGCCAAGAAGGTTAAAGGTGGTTGTTTTAATTGTGGCAAACCCGGGCATATGGCTAGGGAATGTCGACATCCTAGAATCAACAACCAAGATGGAAACCCTCTTCAAGCCAATGTGAATGAAGATAGAAACATTCCATTGAACTTCGAGCAACTTAGTCTATCGGGATAAGTGTTGAACTGACCAAATGTGGTTGTTGTGTTAGTAAAGGGTACCTTGTTGAAGGACTCCTTAGCTTAAATTGTAATTGTTTATCCGCCTAAGTGCGAAGAATAAAATTTCAAATTTTATTTACTTGGTTTGAAGTGTTCCAATTGTTATGGCGTGTTCATTTAGGTCGTGTAAATTTAAATTCACTAAGTCGACGAGTTAATTTAAAATTACTACCTAAAATGAAATTTGATTCGCAAAATCAATTGTGATTTCTTTTGTAGAAATCAGTTCAAACCGAGAGCTTGATAAATAGATAGTTCTTTACTTCTATTAATGATTGCATTTGATAATGCAAAGTTCATCTTTTGGAAAAGTAAAAGTAAAACCTTAAAGTTTTGAGTAAACAATAAGGTTTGTGATTCATCTTAATGAACAATTAAGAATTTCGTAGTGATAGAGGTGGTTAGTATGTAGTACCGTTTGAAAAATAATTGTTGGGACGCTGATACTTATTTATCAAACGAATGCTTCTTGCTCACTCAATCAATTGAATCACAGAAAAAAGTAAGATAGAACTTTTAAGGAGATGGTGAACTCCTTATTGATAAGTTCCGTCTTATGTGGGTATACCTAGCAAAGGTAGAAATATCTAAACCTAAAGAGGTTAGGATAGGACCCAAAACCATGGATTACGTTTCCATTGGATATGCAAACTAACGATGTGCATATAGATTTGTGACGAACAAATTTGAAATGAAAAATGCAGTATTCTTCAAACGAGTTTCCTTACGGGGAAAAATGGTTGAAGAGACCTCACTTAAACATAGATATGACTATGTCGTCGGTTCATCTCAAGGAGATGAAAGACATTGTAGATAACTTGGTTATTACAATTAAATGACTCCACATAAAAGAAAATATTAAATATGAATTAGGACATTCATAAAATATTTGATATGTGGAGGTACACCTCAAGTGTGGGGGTACAAGCTAAATACATAAGTTCTATTGATATGAACTTCTAGTATTAATGTAAACCCGTTAAACCTGTTAATGTTAAAAGAATGGATCATCATATATGTGAAAGTTATTTGATGATAAAAACTCCTAACGAATTTGAAGTATTCGTAAGTCGTTTTATAAATACCTAAGCTGTGGGGTATTCGGCTAAAGTAGAAATACTTAAGCAAGACATGTTATATTCTTTGAGAATATACTTCCTTGAAATGATAGGAAATGCATAAATTTTAATAAGAAAATTTATAGAAAGCGGTGGTGGTCTTCTTAATAAGAAGAAAAACCAAGATACGAGATTGAAGGACAAATGCATCCTATTCTATTTTGGAAGATGGTTGATCTTCCTATGCGAACCGTTGGGTTGCAAAACTAGATATGCCAAGGATGAAACCTTTAAATATTAGACTACAAACGGTCCATCTCAAAGTTAAGGATGAAGGACTTAGACGTAGTAAAAGGGCAAGAGTGGAAAAGTCTTTTGGTCACGATTTTCTATCATTTATGTTGGAAAACGAATCGGCAAGCTTGTTAAGGAAGCGTTATACGGTTCGGATAATTCATTACGGAAAGAGGCTATTAACGGTAAGATAAAAATTCATAATGCTTAATAATACTTGGGAATTGGTAGATCTCCCTCCAAGTTGCAAACCATTAGGTTGCAATTGGATTCTTAAAAAGAAAGTATAAAGCCTATGGATGCGTTTGATAAGTAGAAAGCCGGGATAGTTGTCAAAAGGACATTATGATTCATGCAAGATTATCCAAAATGACACAATAGAGCGTTCTATGTCGCACAACCGTGTTGGATCTACTTGTGTATTCATATGGACTAAACAAGCAACTAAACGAGTGGCATAAGAAGTTCGATAGAACTATGTTATCAAATGGATTCAAGATTAATGAATGTGACAAATGTGTCTACATACATTAAAAGAACATACGAATCATTTATTAATAGTACGTCACTTACGTGGATAACAATGGTAGTCATGAATTGATCATGAATACCAAAGACATGTTAAAGAAGAACTTTGACATGAAAGATATGGGATTAGACGATGTTATATTAGAGATAAAGATCTCTAGAACATACGAAGGATTAGTTCCTTCACAATCCCATTATCTTGAAAAAGTACTTCGAAAGTTCAAATAAATTCTTGAGAGGTGTACTCTAGTAAGGTAGATTCTTGAGAGGTAATCTCTGTAAAGTAGATCTCTGAAAGGTAGACTCTAAAGAGGTCAAACCACTTAGAGATGCTGAATACTTGGGAAGTACGAACGGTACGGAGATAATAACCACTTGAAGAAACGGCCAGATAGAAGAATTTGATCACTCGAAGGGACGATCATTCTAGATAAACTAAAGGTCTAATTGAAATTGTAATCAATCATCGGAATAGTATAATCATAGTACTTGATGTACTTAAAGATATACTTATGATTAAAGATTACAATTCCTATGTAAGTTGAATGGTCTTTGAAGATATTCCTTCGTGGAATAAGCTTGTGTCTACATGACCTAAGGCATTGTGACGACAATGAAAAATAGGAAAAGGTGTAGAACGTCATGGTAAGTCTAGACATAATGGTCTTAGACACACTACCATAGTACAATTGATCTCAATATGCGACTGTCACAACTAGCCATGTGAAGTCAAAATCGGATCCGTCTACCTAAGGGTAGTAATAAAGATCAACTGTATAAACTTGTTAAGGGGAATGGGTTTAAAAAACCCACAACAAAAGAACTCATAGCGGACACTCAACCTTGAGAAATGGAGATCCCAGGCCCTTGGTTCAATGAGACAACCAAGTTATAAGTTCTAGTAGAGTTACTTGGAAACAACAACTCGGTTTATTAACCCGGAGATGTTGAATACTCATTCCCAGAACGTCCAAGTACAAGCACATGCAGCAGTGGTAAGGATAAGTTGAGAAAACTTTTAATGATTTCTATACCTACGGGTGGAGTAGTGCATGATACTCCTTATAGAAAGAATCACCTATATAAGCGAGAGGTAATAAGGCCGCCTCTAAATGAACGCTTATGAATGAGATACGGTCCAGGGCCAAAATGGACAAAAACGTGAGAACAACAATTGTTAGAGCTGTTATTATGTGAGTATTATTGTCTTGGTATACACCCGACAGTCACTGGTTCAAAGCGACTCGCTACCAAATGGCTAGTATATCCGATAATATTTCACTAGGGAAGATTCAAGGCCACAAGCTATCTATCCCGATGTAATAATAGTTCGCCGGAACTTTGGACGAAATTGCATTCATGCATTAATTGTCATTCATGTGGGGGATTGTTGGAAATGGGTAACGGAAAGTTAAGTTTGACTTAACGGTGACCTAGATTTCTAACAGAAGTTCGTTATGCGTTAACGGAACTAGTTACAAAATGTATTCTACATTTGTTGTAGATTATTAAACTCATTTAATGTCTCAAAACCATTTAGGGTGAATGAGAATTAATGACAATGGTCTTTTGTAACTTAACGAGAGTTAATTAAAGGGTGTTTAGTTTTGTTTGATGTGCTCGGCCGAGCAGAGTCCTTGACTCGGCCGAGCAGAGCACATAAATTGGCCAAAGTCTCTGGAGTGATTTGCACGGCCGTGCAAGTCTCTTGACTCGGCCGTGCAGCCTGGTGCTCGGCCGTGCGAGTTCCTTGACTCGGCCGAGCAGATCCTGAACAGGCACTATTTCAAACAGAAAGTTGTGTCTCTTCGTGGGAAAAGACACAAACCCCTTGGCTCTCTATATATACCTCCTCCTCCGAATTTCAATTAACATATACAGTATTTTGACCCTTCCTACCCTCTAGTAAGATAGATTAACATACCCAAATCATTGCATATTGTTGCATTAAATCCTTCAAAGTCCAAAGTTCCAAACATTGTGTTGTTCGCTAGAGTATTTGATTTGGAGTGCTCCTATCATTTACTTATAAGTCGTTTTATCTTACTAGAAGATTGCCATATAAACCGTAAGCACCTGTGCGGGGCAATAACTTCTTACGGAGATTGTATTAAATACAAGACTTGACTTGAATTCTTTTGTTTCCAATCTCCGTTATCTTTTTTCTGTTAAGTTTCTAGTTAAGTTCTTGAGAAGCCTACACAATTGTCCAACATAAACAATTTCAGTTGTTCATGTTTGGAAAATTTAGGCAAGCTGAAGAGAGAGAAGTTTGATGATGGTTTTGAGAAGGATTCTGCAAGAACATATCAAGCAGTATTTGTGATAACCCTGAAACTTTAATTCCTTTTCTATTTTATTTATTAATTAAATGTGTTAGTTAATTAATGGAGTTACTAAATAAATGTATTACCTTTTCCTAGATGAACTAGGTTAAGTGGATTTAGTTTTTTAAAATTGGGTTACCTTTTATGAGTTGGACTTTTAACTTTATGGGCTTTGGTTTAAGAAACCCATTTATATATATCTTTTATAAACCTAGAAGCCTCATTGTTATTTCAAAAACCTTAGAGAGAAAGAGAGGGGCAGCCGTGAACCAAGAGAGAGAACCGAGAGAGAGAAAGTGACGGAAAGAGAGAGAGGGCGGTAGGAAGAAGGGAGTTTCTTCATTGATTTGGGATTCAACACCTGAGATAAGGATTTAATTTTCTTTTCTTTTTATTCCGAAGGCCTAGAACTCTTTGCAATGAAATAGGGTTGGGTTATTAATATTATTGATGCCTAAACTGAGAATTAGTTTAAGGATATTGTGAAGAACGGATTAATATATTGTTGTAACTTAATGTTAATTAGGGTTTATAGTTTGATATTAAGGATTATTTAATATTGATCTAATGATATTAGGATAAAAAGGATTAAAAAGGATTAAAGGTACTAAGTAAATAGAAGTTAATGGTACCTAAGGTAAGGTTGAGAAACCCTTTTTGCAATGATTGTAGATTCGGGCGCGTGAAGCATTGTTGGAAGTACTAAGCAACGCTGAGGTAAGGGATTATACATCTTTAAGTTAATTGATTTTCGCTCCGTTTCATTATTTAGGCTTTCGCATATTTCTTGGCGATATACGTTCCTTTGATACGTAAAAGCTGATCTCGCGTCAGTATTTGTTTTGACTCTCCCTTTTTACCGTTATTTGCTAATCTTTTGTTATTCGTTTGCTAAATCATTCTTTTGGTTTCGTAAATACGGAATTTTATTGTCATTGTGAAAGTTCGTATTCTGTATAAAAATGAGTTTTGATATGATATGATTTTGTGTTCCATCAATGATCGCTAAGTTAGACAACCTACTTCGGTGGGGCATATTTGATAGTTGGTCTTCGGGCAAACTTAGTTCACCGCTTCAAAATTAGTGGTGTTGTGTTCCGGATACACTATTTAGGACTCTGCGGAGTCATTTTGTTCCCTCTATGGGATTTTGGTTTGATAAGGTCAGTGGACCACTTATGTGATCATGATGTCTATGAATGATTTGATTATCTACAGCTGGTATGGGACGGTTGTAGATAACTAGATCATCCGAGTTAATTTTGTTCAGCTTATCAGTCCTTTTGAAATTCCTAAAAATCTGTGAGTAGTTTAGTTAGTTAAAGCTGGTATGTGACAGTTTTAAATAAGTAAACCATTCAGGTCAGTTTGATTCGATTTTGTCATCATTTGAACCTCCAAAATATTGTCAACTCAGTTAGTGCAACCGCTGAGATATTTTTGAAAGATATGTGGTTTTGAGATTTGTTAGATAATGATTTCGAATTTGTACTTTGTTATGTCTTCGATTGTTATTTGGAATTTGTATCATTTGATATTCCTTCAGGTCAACTCCTCCTTAGTAACCAGAGGGGCTGTATATGAACTTACTGGGCATTGTTCGCTCACCCTTTCATCTTCTTTTCTTCCCGATTTCAAATAGGAAGAATGTGATTCGGTTCAGGAGCATTACATAAGGAGTTCAAGGATCATTTTAGTTTATTTCATTTTAGACTCTTCAGTCAATTATTTCTGTTATTTGAGAGTTGGTAAGACTTTAAAGATTTCGTTGGGTTTTAGTTACCGTTATTTGGTTTTGAATTATTCTTTATATTGCAGAATTACTATTATTATTGTTTTGGAAATTTTGGGTCGTTACAGTATTTGGGAATAAATGGTATACTTGGTCATTTGGGAAACAACGGGAGGAATCTCATTTCCTAGATTCTACTACTTGATTCGAATGGAGAGAGAATTCAAACAGAACATGCAGTAGAAATGGTAAATGGGATAATGAAAGTGATGCAGAGTCTGACAACGAGTCATACTCATATGTTGTAGGTTCATCTTTTGACAGAACATTACTGGGTCTGCCTGCTAGTGGACCTTTGAAAATTGAGGACGTAAAAAATGCGTAAATTCTACCTTGTTATCTGCCTTTTATGGACTCTTTGAAAAGAGTAATACTAAAGTCACAAAAAATGTTCACAGAATTTTGAGTACAAAATGATTTGAAACTGTTTGATTGGATGCTGTGGTTATATAGACTTATAGGTCCCAATCCTCATTAATTTACTATCCAATCAAACAGTGTCAAATCATGTTTTGTCCAAAATTTTGTGAGCATTTTTTGTGCCCCTAGCATTGCTTCTCTTTGAAATGCATTATGTTCTTTTGATTGATGTTCAGTAATCAGAACAAGTTTTGGTAAACCTCTTTTGGAAGTAAATCAAGTTAGATGTAATACACTGGTTTCAGTCTTATAGTTCTATTTTAAACTGACGAATCTGCTCTTTTTTGGACACTGAAGTGCTAAAAAACACAACTTTCATTACATATTAAAGACAATTGACAGAAAAGAAAAAAAAAAGAAAGAAAGAGAAAAGCCTATCCATCATATATATTCAACAATGTGATCGAAGAATAGATTGTAGATTAAATTTTTGAGGCGGAAAATGTAATTTTAACAGAATGCCGTGTGTGTCTACTCTGGTTGCAGGTTCCGGTTGTCAGCTATGAAATGGCATCCAGATAAGCTTCAAGGCTCCGGGCAGGTTAGTTTTTAGTTTTTTTTTCCAGTCCCAGTCCATTCGGTCGAGGGAGCAAGTAGACCATAATTGTTTGTTTGTGTTGTGAATTCATAAGATAAATCTGCACTTTTTTTGCAGGCGGTTGCTGAAGAGAAATTCAAATGCTTTGTATCTGCATATAGGGGCAGATCTACGTTAGAGGGGGAGGGGTCAGCTGACCCCCTGATCTTTTCCCTTTTTCCCACTTTTACCCTTGAACACATTATAAATTTTGTGCCTTGATCCCCCCCTGAAAAATTGCAAATGAGCCCCCTCAAGTTTTACTTTTAAACCTACATATATAAACAAGTGTAGAGGATAAAATACAATCACAATTACAATTACACAACACCACCCTCTCTCCCTTCACGCAGCGTAGTTCGCCCGCAATCCGCGAACGAGAGTTGCCTAGTTCAAAGATGACGTCAACGCCACCCCTCACCATGATTGTAGCTGGCATTTGGTATGGCTGAAACTTAGGTATCTCTTTCTCTCCATTCATCATCTCTCCTTCTTCTGATTCTAATTTCAAATCCCCAAAAATTCTAAATCCCTAACAAATTCAAATTTAAGGCTTTGAAATTGAATCGAATTCCTGTTGATTTCTAGCAATCGTATTTGAAATAATTGTTTAAATGTATGATCAGAAGCATAAATTTAAGCTCATTGTGCACTTGAACCTCTTAGCCACCACCGAACTGCTAAATCACATATAAATTTTGATTCTTTTTTTTTTGTTCAATTGTGAATTCTAATATTTAAAGTTTGGTGTTGTAGTTTAGGCGAACTTGGATTTGGATGTTAGGTTTTGGAATGGTAGCTTTACTAGCCTGCAACTTTTATTGGTGAATGCTGAGTATGTGAAATTAAGGTCTTGTTTCAATGAATTATAACCCCTCCGTCCCAATTTTTCTAAAACATAGACATTCATTTTGGGGGCAGAGGGAGAGGGAGTAAATGATTAGCCAATTTGAAATTGAAAAGGAAATATTTTTGGTTGTTTTTCAATTTTGCTGCCTGCTGGTATACATAGTTAAGTGTATCAATTAGTAAATTTATGCTGAATTATTTTATTTAAGCTTATTTGAAGTTGAAAAATAGTTTTCGCTTAGTGCTACTATGCCCTTTAAATTTAGTTTTATAAAGTGTTTTTAGGGCCAAATCTTAAAAAATCTTAATGATTTAAGTGTTTTTCTGTGTAAATCTGCTGATTTAAGTGTTAGTTTATCTATGTTTTTAGCTCGATTTCTAGATCTTGTTCCTAGTACTTTTGTTTATGGCCGATGGGCTGCGTGTTTGTAAATAATTAATGACCTTGTTGGTATGTTTCTTTACCGTCGGTGGCCTTATCGGTGTGTTTCAAAATTTGAATGATAATGAAAAATAGGCTTTGTATGTTTTGTTTTGCTTTATTCTATTTAATGTAAGTTGTTATTTTTTTCGTTATGTAAAATTTTGACCCCCGAACTTAAATCCTAGATCTGCCACTGTTTGCATACAAATCACTGTGTATAGCTCTTTCCTCAGTGTAGCCTTCTCATTTCAAACAAGTTAATGAGGTTAGCTTAATTACTTTAGGGGGTAGTTTGTTCTTCTCTAGATCAACACTAATATATTGGACTTATCCTTGATAGGTCTTTTTTTTTTTTGCTTATAGTATAAAGTAATTAATCTGATAAAAATAACACTTTTAGTTGTTTAAAACCTAACATCAAGCATATTATTTTACAACAGATTTAATATTGTATGAAATTAATTTTGTTACCCGAAAATATGAAGGGATTGTATGAACATGAACATAGTCGTTGTGGAAGTTTAGAATAGGTTTTTGGTGTAAACCTAATATTTCCTTAATAAATGACAAATTAAGTGTTATGCACTTTGGTTCGTCCCGAAATAAGGTTGTAGGAGTATTTCAAAATTAGAATATAATCTTAGTGAAATTTATCATAATACAAGCAATATACACATATGATGCTGCAAGGAACGTGTTGATCAGCCTTAGTCTAGCAATTAGGTTGATCTCCTAGCTTTGACCTGAAACCAGTGAACGCACGACTAGTCGGGATGGTCTCCGGCTAAGACCCTCCGGCGTGTTGATGAGATATCACGTAGCTTATAAACTATAATTGAATGTATTGAAATCAATTGAATAGCAAATAAGGCATTACCTTCTAACATTGGATGTTGTGAGGTATTTATAGTCTTGATAAGAGATAGTGTTGTAGTAGGATTGTATTGAATCCCTAGGATCGTGTCGAATCCCGTAAATCGTGGAGATAATATCGGCATAACGTACTCCGAGATTGTAGGAAGCAGTTATGGAAAGAGTCTTTGGTCGACGTATGTCTCTGTAGATCGAGGTCGTCTGAATAGATCAAGGTCGACCTGAGTTTGTATCATAGCCAGAAAGAATTTGTATAAGGAGAAGATCGTATGTCGGACGAAGCTAGATCAGGACCAATGATGATCGGACAATGAGCTAGTTCGACTGATCTTTGTTGTCGGGCCATGGGCCTTCTAATAACTGGGCCGGTCCACTTGATGATGTTGCTGTAATAATGTCTGAATAATTGGGCCTCGTACGTTGGGCCTAGTCCGTCACTTTTATTTCGTTCAGTGGCCCCCAACTTTCTGAGTTGATTTTGTCGATCAGGAAGTTATGAAAAATTTGTGGACTCTTAAGTAGCTCGTAGTTGGATGATTGACGTTGTTGATCGATCAACGTTGTTGAATGATCGACTGAGTTGACGTGGCTTGATCTCGACCATTGACTTTTTTGACGGTTGGATCCGTTAGAGAGCCGTAATGATTTATAAGGTACGGCATTTGGACATTCTCCTTGGGAACCATTTTTGGCAATAATTGAAGGATTGAACCGTTATGCCCCCAAACCTTTCCAATTCAGGAAAGGATAAAGAGTAGGTATAAAAGGGAATTCTCACACTTTACAAACCCCTAAATATTCAAGCAATCAGCAAGAGTAAAAGCAAATCAAACAATTTCCCAGCATAGTCGAAGGTTTCGCTTCGTTTCTGAACTTCCCCTTCTTCGAATTAACCAAGGTACCCTTCGATTTCTCTATACGTAGGCTAAATTTCAAGCTTTTTTGTAAATTCTGTCATGGCTAGGACCTTCGATTGTGAGAGGGGTGTTAGGTATGGGTATTGTTCCGCTAACCTTAGGGTTTATAAGCGAGTAGAGGGACCTTGGAGAGAGATGAGTAGGGATGAGTGTATCACCATTCTGAAAGCATGGGGTCTGTGTTATGGTATTGTGGAGGTCCCAAGTAGAGAAAGTATAGGAGATTTAGAGGTGGACAACCCACGGATTGTCCGCTTCCGTCTCTTCAATAAGCTGATAGATCACTTCATTATATTTTACATTAGAGGGGTCCAATAACCCGCCCTTCCCTAGAGATAGGTTAGAATTCCCAGGGGAATCTAGGTCGCCCATAGATAGCTCTGATGAAACTCCATCTAGTTCTGATTCCCCTGTTTCCTCTTCTTCTGTAGATATGTCAACTCAACATTCAACGAGCTCTACCTCTGGCAACATAGTGGATGTGTTCTGCTCGACGGTCGTTCCAGGTCGGAACAAAAGAGGATACGTGGCTCCTAGGCCGGCTGTTGGAAGGAAAGGTGCTGAATCAAGAATTGAGATCCTCCACAACTTTTGCGAGATAATCAGAGATGATTTTAGGCTGACCCATTTCACAGAGGCCCAAAGGAAGGTTCAGACTTGGGCTCACTGGGCCTTGAACAAATCTAGGGTAGCTTTCTTTTACGGCCAATTCGAGGCCGGGTTATGACTTCCATTAGATCCCTACATATGTGAGTTCTTAGAATGTATGGCCGCGGTCCCCATGCAATTAGGAGCCAACACTGTGAGGGTTTTAGTGTGATTTGCAATGGTCTGCCGGTTTGTTGGGTACGAACCGTGCGTGAACGTGTTTAGGAGATTCTTCAAAGTAGTAGTTAATGATAGAACCTTAGGTATCAGCACTCCGGCCAAAGCCAAGGCCCTCAAGTTGTTTGTGAATTTGCCTGACAAGGTGGTTGGATGGAACTCCCATCTGATCTTGGTCGAAAGTAGAAAATGATGGACCTTTCCATTGCCAGAGATGAGTACCATTCCGATGAAATAAGAGGAATACTGGGTCCAGGATTGGAGTGACGAGCTAGCTCGTAGATTAAATTTGGTCGCTCGATGGAGCACGATCAATTGGTTGTGTCTTCAGTCGGACAAGGAAAACTTCATACAGGCTGGTATGATGTTGGGTGGGGACGGAGAAGTAGCTCCCTTAGTACCAATTATACAGTCTCTTAGGTATCAAGACTCGGTCATACATGAGAGAGAGATATTTGAGACCCAATGCCACTCTTGTAAGAAGACCCCCGGCCATTGCAAATCCCAAGACCATTTTGGTGGTAAACTGTTTACCCGCTTTTCTTTTTAACTCATCATTACTTTACTCGCCTGTTTCTTTTGCTAACTGTTCTTTATTTTTGCTTGTGCAGTTCTTACCCCCCAGCAAGAAGCAAACATGGATCGTATCATGAACGTAAGTGACAGGAGGAAGAGCAAGAAGGCTCATGGGGCAGAGAATGCTAGTGCTAGTTGTGAGAAAGAAGCTACTGACAGGAATGCTTTGCTTCCCAAGGCTGGCGTGGGGATGGTCCCCATCGATGGGTCGGGATCATTTGAGCCGATCAAGCCCACCATTGAAGTTCAAGCGGTGAGAGCTGAGGAAGAGGTTGACCCTTCGACCGAACAAGCATCGGGCTCCAGTCCCCACCAAGAATAGGCTAGGGCTGACCCCCCAAATTTTGTAGACCTTGAGCTCGACAATGTCGACCAAGAAGATGAAGACTCACTTCCACTCTCTACCTGGAAGAGGTCGCGGGTCGACAAAGGTAAGGCCATCTCTACCTCCAGCGATCCTCCATCTCAGACTTCTCTAGTTACGAGCCAAGAGTTCGTGCAATCCGAAGTGGAGAAGTTGATTACCGTGCCTCCCCTTACTGGGGTTGACAACTTATGTCGCCAATATCCCGAATTGGGATATGGGCAAGTCGTCATGAGGAGGGCTGTAGATTCTCATCTGGTAGCTCACTTTGTTGAGAGGGGGATCACCCCAGAGGAATTTACAGATAGGTCTGACCTGACTCACTGCGAGGTAACTCTTAGCTTTCCTTTCTTTTTATTTTTCTGTTTAGTCATCCCATTTCTTGGTCGCTTTATATTTTGATCGTTTGTCGGGCTAACCCTTCTCTTTTTTTATGTAGTCTCTCACTCTAGTTGAGCAGGCCAAGAGCAGCTGGAGGGCCGCTATAGAGATGGAAAGGATAGCCACTACCCAATACGCTCGTAAATCCAAAGAGGTTACTGAGTTGAGAGAACAGCTGGTAGACTCTGACTCGGCCAATGACGCCCTGAAGACTGTTCATGCCGATGCTTTGAAGGCCAAGGATCAGGCGCTGGTCAACCTAGAAGCAGCTAGGGTGGAGCTCGCCTCTCTACAAGAGTAGGTCGATCAGTTGAAGGGAGAGGCCGTTGCTGCCAAACTAGAGAAAAACAGGCTGGAGAGTGAAAATGGGGAACTGGCCAAGATGGCCCGAGATCGCAACGACCGGATGATTCAAATGAGTGAGGACCAGAAAGTAGCTCGAGAAAAGTGGGAGGAAGAGGCCCAGGCTAGGGTGATAGCTATCGTGGAGGCTTTCAAGAGGAGGGACGAGTGCTATGACGCTATTTTTAGCCGAGCCAAGGCTTTCTACGCTGTCTGTCGTCAACACATGGCCCGACGGGCTATCGTGGATCCTTCAGTCGATCTAGCCATTGAGCAACTAGCCAAATGGGCCTCTGAGGAGTAGTATGACATGGCTGCTCAGGCTGGCCACCCACTCGTTCCCTTCAATGCCAATGATCTAGTTGCGATAGCTCAACAAGATAAGGAAGATGGTGCAGAACCATGGGTCGCCCCTCCCATTGAGCCAGTAAGCTTCAACACAATCCTCGAGGAGCTCGAGGAAGATTATGAGATGGAAGAAGACGAAGAAAAAGAAGTTACTCAGGATCAAATCTTTACTGAAGTTGAACAGGGCGAGCAACAGCAGCAAGAACAAGGGCAGGATCGAGCTGAGCATCAGGACAACTGATTTTTTCCTTTTTTTGATTTATCTCTGTAATCGAACAAGTTCCACCACAATTTGTCACTTTATTTCTGTAATCAATGCCTTGGCCCGGTTTGGGAGGCATTTAACTCACTATTTTGATCTGCATAAGTCTTGGCCCGTTTTTGGGGGACTTTCATTTAATACTAGTTGACTGTTTAAATCATTTTTCTCTGATTTATGCTTCTATTTGTTTATCGAACTAGATTAAATAAGAGATTTATTTAAAGAATGAGACAGAAATAACTGTTTGGTCCAACCTGTTTAAGAACGAGGTCGATCTGAGTTTTAGTCGAGTCTGTTTAAAGAACGAGATTGACCTAAGGCTTCAGTCGAATCTGCTTAAGGAACGAGATTGACATAAGTCTTCAGTCGGACCTGTTTAAGAATGAGGTCGACTTAGGACTTCAGTCGAATCTGTTAAGGAACTAGATTGACCTCAACCTTCAGTCGGACCTGTTTAAGAATGAGGTCGACTTAGGACTTCAGTCAAATCTGTTTAAACAAAGAGATTGACATAATTATTCAGTCAGACCTGTTTAAGAACGAGGTCGACTTAGGACTTCAGTCGAATTTGTTAAGGAACGAGATTGGCCTTAACCTTCAGTCGCACCTGTTTAAGAACGAGGTCGACTTAGGAATTCAGTCGAATTTGTTTAAAGAACGAGATTGACATAAGTCTTCAGTTGGACATGTTTAAGAATGAGATTGGCCTAAGTCTTCTGTCGGACCTGTTTAAGAATGAGGTCGACTTAGGACTTCATTCGAATCTGTTTACTATGTCGAGATCGACTAAGTGTCGGATCTGAGTTGAATAGAGCATAAGAGTAATACAACTTGTAGATAGAACATTCCATTTTATTGATGAAATAGATCGGTTACATAGAATATTAAATGTTGGGTCTAAAAGTAATATCTAACTAGGTGGCTAGCATGCCACAGATGTTTCAGCTCGTCGCCCCCAGGATGGCCAATCATGTACGTCCCTTCCTTGATAACTCGAGTGATGATATAAGGTCCTTCCCAGTTAGGAGATAACTTGTTCTGTTCTGCCTTTCTACCGGTCACCTCGATTTTCCTTAGAACGTAGTCCCCTACTTTGAACAACCTCTTCTTGACCTTTTTGTCGTGGTAGCTCTTGGTTTTCTGTTTGTAATTCACCATTCTGAGTTGGGCAGTTGTTCATTTCTCTTTGAGCAAATCCAAGTCGAGCAATCTGTTGGAAGTGTTCTATACTTGATCAAAGAAAACCACTCTAGCTGTAGGAACTCGTAGCTCGGCAGGTGCCATGGCCTCCGACCCAAAAGTAAGGGCGAATGGGGTTTCTCCTGTAGGCCCCCGGGTGGTTGTGCGGACTGCCCAAAGAGCAAGGGGCAGTTCGTCCAACCATCTGCCAGCTCGACCCACTAAGTCCGTCTTTAATGCTGATAAGACAAGTTTGTTCGCTGCTTCTGCTTGCCCGTTTCCTTGAGGATAGGCAACTGACGACTTCCAATGTTTGACTCCCAATCTGTTCATTTCTGTTTCAAACCCAGTTGAGAACTGTAGCCCGTTATCTGATAGGATTGCATGAGGCACTCCAAAACGACACCAGATGTAGTCGTGGATAAAATTGATGTCGTTTTCCTCGGTAATCTTTGCTAAAGGCTTAGCTTCGATCCACTTGGTGAATTAGTCAATGGCTACGATCACATACTTTCAATTTCCACGAGCGGGTGGGAAGGGTCCAATCAAATCTACCCCCCACATGTTGAAAGTCCAAGCAGCGACCACTGGAGTTTTCTCATTTGTAGGCAGTCTTGGTAGGTCGGCATACTTCTGGCACTTGTCACATTTCTGAACAAACTATCAAGTGTCTTCTCTCAAGTGAGGCCAATAATAACCCAAAGCGAGTAGTTTTTCCGCCAAAGTTCTGGCCCTTGGGTGTCTACCACATACCCCATAATGAACTTCGTGTAAGAGTTGGGTAAATTCCATTGGATGAACACACCTTAGTAGCGGTTTTACGAATAACCTTCTGAACAATGCATCTCCATGTATGAAAAACCTTAGGGACTTTTTATTGATTGATCTGGCTGCCTGTTCGTCGGTAGGTTGCTCGCCTGTTTCTATGTAGGCCCTTATCTCATCAATCCAGCACTTAGAGCTGTCAACCGAGCATAGAATATGCACTCTTTCGTATGTTGGATGCTCTAAGTAGGAAATTGGCTCTCCATGCTGCTCGTCTGATGTGGCCAATTTGGAGAGTAGGCCGACCAACTCGTTATCTTCACGACCTACCCTTTGAATCTCCCAAAACTCTATGTCTTGGACCAACCTTTTCACTAGATCACAGTATTTGACTAGAACGGGATTGAGCACCTCATATTCTCCCTTGACCTGGTTCACGATCAACTGAGAGTCACAATAGGCAATGAATTTGGTCACCCCAAAGCATTTGGCATATTCAATAGCGGCGATTAAGGCCTTATACTCATCCTGGTTGTTGGAAGATTTTACCCGTCTCAGGCTCGATCAAAACGATTCCAGATCCACTCACACTCTTGGTCACAGACCCATCTGAATAGACTTTTCAGCAATCGTCGGGCAAACATATTATGGGTTGGCTCAATTTTTCCTTCCCCTTCAAACTTTCCTTTGGGGGGCTTTCTCAGCTTTCTTCCTTGGTGACGTGAGCTCGACCAAGAAGTCTGCCAAAGGTTGGACTTTCAAGGCCTTTCAAGGTCTGTACTCAATGTCGAATTCCGTCAATTCAATGGACCAGTTGAGTAGTCGACCTGAACTTTCTGTCTTATGCAGAATCTTCCTCAAAGGAGCGTTAGTCAGTACAACAATAGGGTGAGCTGAGAAATAAGCTCGCAACTTTCTGGCTGCTACTACTAAGACATATGCTACCTTTTCAGTATTGTAGTATCTTCCTTCTACGTCGGACAACGCCATACTCACATAATACACGGGCTTCTGAACTCCGCCTTCTTCACTGACCAACACTGCAGCCACAGCTTGATCCCCAGCAGATAAATATACAAACAAGATTTCTCCTATGATCGGGCTACTCAGCAAAGGGGGAGAGGCTAGGTAATCTTTGAGTTGCTGGAACGACGATGAGCATTCGGTCGTCCATTCAAAACTTTTCATCCCCCTCAATGTTTTGAAGAAGGGGAGAGACCTCTCCGATGACTTTGCTATAAAGCGACCTAGAGCTGTCACTCTACCATTTAGTCGTTATACCTCCTTAATGTAGGTTGGCTCCTGCATCTCAACCAGAGATTTTATTTTTTCTGGATTAGCCTCAGTGCCCTTTTGTGACACCATGAATCCTAAGAACTTGCCAGCTGCTACTCCGAACACATACTTGCTAGGATTCAACTTCAGAACGTTTCCCTTAGGTCGACCACATGACGTCTGGCCTTTGTTTTTATGACCATATCATCGACGTAGGCCTCCGTGTTTCGGTCAATCTGATTTGCAAAGACCTTGTTGACCATCCTCTGATAGTTTGCTCCAGTATTCTTCAGCCCAAAGAGCATCATGTTCTAGCAATACGTACCTCCAGCAGCTTGGAAGGCAGTCTTTTCTATATCGTCCTCATGCATCTTGATATGGTGGTAACCTGAGTAAGCATCGAGGAAACTCAATGTGGCATGTCCAGCTATAGAGTCGACTAACTTGTCAATCCTTAGTAGAGGATAGCTATCTTTGGGGCAAGCTATGTTTAGGTCGGTGAAGCTGACGCACATCCTCCATTTGCCATTTTCTTTCTTTACCATCACCACATTTGCTAGCCAGGTGGTATAGGACGCCTCCTTGATGATACATGCACTAAGGAGTTTGTTTACCTCTAACTTGATGGCTTCTTCTTTGTTGCGAGCAAAAATCCGTAGATTCTGCTCCTTGAATTTGATGGTGGGGTTGACCCCTAAACGATATACAGAGACCTCTTCCTTTATCCCCCTCACGTCTTCTACTCGCCAGGCAAAGAGGTCCGTGCTTTCTTTCAATAACTCGATTATATCTGCCCTTTCTTCAAGTGACAAATGCCTCCCTATTCTGATGAGTTGCTCGGGGTAGGAAGGATTTGCAACTATTTCTTCCAGCTCGTCAACCGGCTCTAGCTCCGAACCATCTCTGAATTATAGGGTTTCAACAATGATCTCTGTCACCCTTCTTCTCTCTTCAGCCTCCAAGTGTGGAGCTTCTTCGACGATCATATCATCTAACTCAGCTGCAATTTGCCCACTGGTGGCCCCCGAGTTGTGGTTGATCTGGAGGCTTAGGTCGCCTATGACGACTTGATCGACCATAACTGTGTCTGTTTCGACCATAGTGTTTTGAGAGGGATGTGTCGGCTCAGTCATGACATGGTCATGTGAGGGATAGGTTGTTGGGTTTTGGGGTTACAAGCGCAGCGGAAGACTTGGAATAATTCACAAAACCCTAGCCATGAATCCGTCTAACATGAAGAGATTAAAACCATGAAATAGATTTACTAACCTTGGTTGCGAGTTTGTCTTTCGTACACGATTCATAATTCACCTTTTGAGTCATAGACGAAACTTTGATATTTTCTTTCTTGTTCTTCCTTGTGATGAATCAACAATGCTAGGCCCAGGGGCGGAGCCAGGAATTGCCCGAGGGGGGGCAAGATTACACGGGGGTTCGGGGGCAGAGCCCCCGAAAAAAAATTTCGGGTCGGACAAGTAAAAAATGGGTCGGATCCATGAAATACAATTTATTTTAGTTAAAAAAATGATAAAAGTAAATAATTCAAAAAACGATTGAAATAATGTTGAAGTATTTAACGCAAACAATTTATTAAAATATATTACTCGTACAAAAAAGAAATTCAAATTTGCTAATTAAACTTTGGATAATAGGAAGAAAGACCAAAAACAAAAAAAAATGGAAAAAAGCCTAACTAATTAATTAAGATTGAAATAATGTGAGGAAATTAGGAGAAAGAGAAAAACAAAACTGTTAAGAGAAAGAAATGGAGAGAGAGAGAGAGAGAATAGCAAAGATGGAGGACAAATAAAATTAATTGAAAATGTAGGTAGCAGGGTTCGAACATGGATGTGAAAGGAAAATTCAAAGGCTTTAACTTTACCCCTTCTACCGCTGAACCACACCACTCACTGGCTTTAATCTTGAAGTTAATTATATATATACATATATAACAAAAAATATGTGGGGGGGGCAAAAAAAAAATTTCCACTGCATTTCCGCCGCTGGGGGGGGGCGAGTGCCCCCTCCTGCCCCCTGGCTCCGCCCCTGGCTAGGCCTTCAAGCTTTAGGTGATAAACCAATCACCCTTAATCGGTAATCCACACGTGAACGAACCAAGATCGAATCTTGTTGGATTGCTAGATTATCCCCGATTATTGAAAACACTTTTCAACAATCTATGACTTAATATGGAATTAAATCTAGGGTGTTTTGATCTTTGATTCGTAATCAAAATCAAGAGATTTGTGTTTCTCAAGCCCTTAATTTCGTGTGTCTTGGCTGGGGAGAAGGGGGCTATTTATACTTTATAAATATCCCTAACACTTAGAGAGAAAAACCCTAATCCAAGCCAAAAACAAAGTTTCAGTAACGAGGCACGACTTGTGCCTATGGACACGACTCGTGATCACAAGTCGTCCCAATGGGCACGAGTCGTTCCTTCCTTAATTCAAGTCATGGCACGACTCGTGATCAGGAATTCACTCGTGCTGATTGATGGCACGAGTAGTGCCTAAGGGAACGAGTCGTGCCAAAGGGCACGAGTCGTGCTCCAGGTCACGAGTCGTGACAATCACCAAATTTTCCAGATTTGAGCCATTTTTTCAATCCGTTCATTGTGTGTGACCCTTTAGGAATTATAGTTTATGTTGGTTGTGAGTTGAAACATCAACCTCACAATTCATAAGTGATCTTTAGCAAGTCATTATGTCCACCCAATTAAATATAACATCAAAGCTTGATTCCTTGATAGATCAATGTCACAATCCCTTTGTCACAAGATGTCATATTGAATAGAAGTCATGGTCCACGTCAACTTATATTGTTCAATGCTTTCTCGATTCCGAATATGTTGATAATTCAAGTGCATTTGATCTCTATCAAATCTCTTGAGTGTGGCCACACATTTCATCAACACAATTCATCGAGGGGCCCAAGCAGACATCTCTCATAACGAGGGACAAATCCCATCTTGACTTATCATTCTTCCCTACAAGAATTCAGTTGTTCCAACATAGCCCTTATTGCTATCCTATTAAAGATAGTGTTAGACTACATCAAACACAACGTTCATCATGTGGAAGACGATGATAATCTCATGTTCTAAGGATTCCAATGACACGACTATCATGAGATTTAATCATGACATATATGACCATAGACCATGTCATAAATCTCATAGATGGGTCAGTCCAGTACATTGTTCTCTAACAAGTATCCATAAGTGTAATGTGCATCCCCATGCATATAATCATCTCCATGATTATCCGTTACCAACTTATACTAGTTATTCACAATAACTAGGGACACAGAATATTATAACAAACATGTAAAGCATATAATACTCAAGATAAACATTCTCTATTATAAATGGTAAAGATGATTACATAACCGTATTAGTTATAAGTCAAAATAACTATACGCCTAGGGCATAACACCAACAATCTCCCACTTGCACTACGCCCAATCTCATATGTATCATATACCCATGGACCTAACATGACCATCACGCTTTGCTTGTGCGAGTGACTTTGTAAGCGGATCCCCTATGTTATCATCGGTTGATACTTTGCATATCTTAACGTCTCCTCTTTCTATGAATTCTCGAATGATGTGGAAATGACTAAGTATGTGTTTAGATCGCTGATGTGACCTTGGTTCCTTTGCTTAAGCAATGGCACCATTATTGTCACAATAAAGTTCTACCGGATTAGTGATACTTGGAACGACTTCCAAATCACTAATGAACTTTTTGATCCAAACTGCCTCCTTACAACAAGATCATCTTCCATCCCTCCAAAGACCAAGAATGCATCCTTAGTCCTTCTTAAGTACTTAAGGATCGTCTTAGCTTCCATCCAATGGTTTTTACCAGGATCAGATTGGTATCGACTCGTCATGCTTAGAACATACGAGACATCAGGTCTAGTACAAATCATGGCATACATGATAGATCTAATAGCCGAAGCGTATGGAATCTCATTCATTCTCTTACGCTCACCAGTTGTCTTAGGACACTGAGTCTTGCTAAGAGTAATACCATGACTCATTGGCAAATTACCTCTCTGAAATTACCCGGATCGCGCGAACTGCGGCGAGCGGTTGTCTTTCGCGGTGTTTGGGACCTCGCTTTTGGGAAGGAGAGGAGTCGCCACGCAGTTATATATTTTAAGCCCAAACGTTGAAAATGGCTTTGAAAAACGTGTCGTTTTGTATTTTGAGCCCAAACTTTGGAAAGGGCTTTGAAAACGTGTCATTTTGTATTTTGAGCCTAAACTTTGGAAATGTCTTTTAGTACCAGAGATTGTTAGGTTCGGAGGTCACGTTACGTTTCGGGAAGAGTATGTTGAGATCACCCGAAACGCCTCGTATGACGAGTCTTTCTACCTTTTTCAAAATTTTGTGTGTGTGTGTGTGTGTGTGTGTGTGTGTGTGTGTGTTGAATTTTGAAAATGGGGGCTTGAATGACAAGCTTAATCTTGATTTGAATGTCGAATGTTGATTTTATGATTCTTGGAAAAAAGCGAGTGTTTGAATGACAAACGTCGGTTTTGGAGTTTTTTAGGAAAAAGGGTGTGAGTGACGAGTTTGAATCTTTAGCTTAAGTGACAAATGTTGACTTTTAAGAAAAGATCGTTTGAATGTCAAACGTCGGGTTTTGAGTTTAAAAATGATCGTTTGGATGCCAAACGTCACTTTTGCGCGTTTTGAAAGGGAGCTCGAATGACGAACTTCGGTTTTGAACCGGGCATTATATTGTTAGCAATTTTATGAAAAAAGGCATTAAATGAGATGCGATCAACGAATCGTTTTGCGACTCGGACTTTGATAAATAAATACTATCACGAGCCAAACGGCTCGGACTTGTAAATGACAGTATTTAAAATGCGGTATCGACGGAATCAAACGATCAGGACATTAAAGATGCGATCAAAATGGCTCGGACTTGTAAATTTGCGTAATTTAAATGACAATATCAACGGATCAAACGATCCGGACTTTGTAAATGACTATCATGAACCAAACGGTTCGGACTGTAAAGTTGCGAATCAACGGATCAAACGATCCGGACTGTAAATGACATAAACGTAAAGAACGGAGCCGGAACGCCGTTTTAACTCGAGATTACTTCTCTTACAGGAGAGAAGATGATCTTGGGGTAAAACGTATCGGACCCCATAGACGGCGTTACGTCTACATTTCAATGATTTTGACCGAAGCGGTTATAGCGTTTAACGCGTAAACCGAGACGGAACAAGTGTTTAGGGAGAGAGAGTGTTACCAATGGCTAGAGGTTGACTCTTTTGGCTCGGTTGATGTATACGGGATACGGTTTAGTGTTTGAAAGGGTTTTTTGAGTTTGTTTGATTCGTGTTCTGTTGAAAAACGAGGTTTTCACGCAAATCGAGACAAAACGGGGCTCGGGAAGGTTGGAAATGATTTATGCCGTGGGCTTTTGTGAAGAGTGATTAATATTTTTCCTCCCTTGAAATGTTTGACAGCCCTTGTATTTATGGGGTGAAATTGTAAAACAGTCCGGACGGACTCTTCCTCAATTTGGGGAGGTTTTTAGGTATTTTGGAAAATTGGGGGACTTGTTGGCAATTCTGATTTTTCATGTAAAACAGTTCGGACGGACTGTCACTCAATCTCAGGGGCATTTTGGTCTTTTCATATGAAATCCGATTGATGTTGATTTGTGGGCCTTGGCATGCGTGCCACGTGCCCCTGTGACTCACCTAGGCTAGGGTTTTCGTCCCGTTATTTTCGGTTTTGTCCGTTTTTTAAATAACTGTCCGGAAAATGTCCAAACCCCCCCGGAAAGTCCCGGAAAGTGCTTTTTTGGGAAAAGCTGTACTTTTACATGTGACATGTGTTGAGTACGCTTTGACGTTGGGATGCATGGGGCAGTCCCGGGACGTCTCGTTGGCTTGAGAACGAGGAGTTTAACGGGTTCCGATTAACCTGGTAAGGGCCAGTTAACGGATTCCGGTTAACTTCTAATGGATTTTGACGATCCGTATTTGGGTACTTACAGTAGCCCCTCGGCGACGTCACTTTCGAAGAAAGTGGGGTCGTCGAAAAAGATAAGGATCCAAATCGGGGGATGCCTTACTTGAAGAGACCTGAGAGGTCAGCTGGCTGGACCCTTAGCGGAAGGATTCCTACGTATCCCGAGCGGGAATCAAGCCGATCGTAGTTCTTAGGTGCAAGGGCCGCTCGTGGGGACCTTGACCTAAGCGAGACTGTTGTGAGGCGTCTGAACCTAAGTGAGACTGTTGTGAGGCGTCTGAACCTAAATGGAGACTATTGTGAGGCGTCTGAACCTAAGTGAGACTATTGTGAGGCGTCTGAACCTAAGTGGAGACAATTGTTAGGCATCTGAACCTAAGTGAGACTGTTGTGAGGCATCTGAACCTAAGTGAGACTTTTGTGAGACGTCTGAACCTAAGTGAGACTGTTGTGAGGCATCTAAACCTAAGTGGAGACTGATCCGGGTTTGACGGAAAGGCTTTCTTGAAAGGTCGTTGTGCGGGCTTACGTTGATTGGCCGCTCGTGTCTTGCCTGCTAGGGATATGGTGTTCGGGCTTACGATGATTGACGAAGAGGGATTGTTGTGCGGGCTTACCTTGATGGCCGCTGAAATGGGATGGTCGGGCTTACGATTGACAGCCGTAGAGGTGAGCGTTCACTTGCTGGAGTGAAAAGATATTCGGGCTTACGATTGGTGACCGAAGAGGGATTTAACGTCCGAAGGCAGAATGTTAGTGAGGACTAACGGGAATTTTTACGTCTGGGGATGGAATTGTGATTTAACGTCCGAAGACGGTTTGAGATTTAACGTCTGAAGACAAAATTGTGATTTAACTTCCCAAGACGGTTTGAGATTTAACGTCTGGAGACGGAATGTTAGTGAGAACTAACGAGAAATTTAACGTCTGGAGACGGTTTGAGATTTAACGTCTGGAGACGGTTTTAGATTTAACGTCTGGAGACGGAATTGTGATTTAACATCCGAAGACGGTTTGAGATTTAACGTCTGGAGACGGAATGTTAGTGAGAACTAACGGGAAATTTAACGTCTGGAGACGGAATGTTAGAAATGTCTAACTGGGATTTAACCTCGTGGGAGGGGGTGTTAGAAAGGTCTAAATTTACACTTTTGAGGGGGTGTTAGAAAGGTCTAACTAGGATTCAAATTGGACAGATTTTAATCAGCACCAGCGCCGACGCCAAACCAGTCCAAATTCTCCATTTCAGGCGAGAAAGAAGAGAGAAAAGAGAGAAATTTCTTCCCCTTTTTGCGAGTTTTGTTCGAATCTTCGCGGGATAATCATTATGGATGCCGGATTAGGGCCACAGGCTCGTCACAGGAGGACCGACAATGAGAGAGCGAGGATGAGGAGGACGGTGCGGACCACCACTCTTCCCATGGATCCAACCGAGTTTTATCCGGCTCGGGACACTCATAAATCCAAGGAAGGGATCGCGAGGCAGGTAAGCATCCTCTAAATTCCGTTAATTTTCAGAATGTGAATTCTTGAATTTTAGGAATTTGATTAGAATTGAGTTAGGGCTTTTGGTGCTCGAATTGGGGCTTTTGACTTTGCGATGTGCCTTTGTCGAAATTGACTAGAGCTTAGTTCAATTGACATTACGGGTAGACAACATAAAAATTTTGGTTGCAAAATTTCATGTCTAGAGGTGTTTTCCGAAATTAAAGTAAGTTTAATTTGGGACGGAGTAATTTTTTGAAATGTTCGAAATGTTTGAAAGTTCCGACTTCGACGGATTTTTCGAGATGTTTTGAAAGTTTCGATTTCGATGGATTTTTCGAGATGTTTTGAAAGTTCCGAATTCGACGGAATTTTCGAAATGTTTTGAAAGTTCCGAGTTCGACTGAGTTTTTGAAATGTTTTGAAAGTTCCGAGTTCGACGGAGTTTTCAAAATGTTTTAAAGTTCCGAGTTCGACGGAGTTTTCAAAATGTTTTTGAAAGTTCTGATTTCGACGGAGTTTTCGAAATGTTTTGAAAGTTCCGAGTTCGACGGAGTTTTCGAAATGTTTTGAAAGTTCCGAATTCGATGGAGTTTTCAAAATGTTTTGAAAGTTCCGAATTCGACGGAGTTTTCGGAATGTTTTGAAAGTTCCAATTTCGACGGAGTGTTCGGCATGTTTTGAAAGTTCCGAGTTCGACGGAGTTTTCGAAATGTTTTGAAAGTTACGAGTTCGACGGAGTTTTCGGAATGTCTTGAAAGTTACGAGTTCGACGGAGTTTTCGAAATGTTTTGAAAGTTCTGAGTTCGGCGGATTTTTTGACATGTTTTGAAAGCTTGAACCGTGATTATTCTGACTGGGACAGGAATATTTTTAGGAGAAAATAGCTATATCTGTGTTTCATCATCTTGATATGAGCCTATGCATTTTGTGGATGTTATCTCTGTAGTAACGTACTTTTGCCGTGTTCACCTGCAGGGGCGAGGGTCGGTTGACGTACATAACTTGAAGAGCAGGGGAGCCTTTGAGACGGTCCGTGCGCTGTGGGAGATACTCCCAAGTACATCGCGTCGCAATGAAGCCCCACCAGCAGCTTCCGCCGACGTGTAACATCCCTAGCAACATGCACTACAAAAGCATCAATCCGAATCCACCAAGTTAGATGGATCCTCGGAGAAAAGCCTCGGCTCATGGATAAATACACCTCCTCGTAAGACAGTCGAGTACTCTCCCTCGACTTTGCCATCTTCCTCGCCGCCTTCTGCCAACAACATGGCAGGGAACAAGGGCGCATACTCCTCTCTGGTCTCCCACCTCTGCGGGTGGAACACCTTCAAGAACCACACATGTCGAACACATGGAAAGTTATATCAGCTACAAAGCAGATACATACGAGTACAAATGAGACAAGGAAGAGAAAAAAAAGAAAGGAACTCACATCCAAGGCAAACTGAAAACAGCGTAAAGTGTTCTCCTCTCCCCGAGAGAACCTATCCAAAGCATGGTAGAGCTAAGCCAGACCGTCCTCTCCCCATGCAAGCCCTCTCACGGTCTCCATGTCGGTTAATGAGCTGAGCAGATGAGCCTCCATTGGCCCGTACCGAATACCCAAGCCCCTGGCATCGGTAATGTCAAAACCAAGCAGCTCCGACAACTGCTCCTAGGTGCAAGTGCTCGTATGAATTTGATTATTATTAGGTGCAAGTGCTCGTACAGTGAATAGTTCCATCCGTGGAAATGACCATTTTGCCCTCATATTGTTGTCCCTTTCCCATTTTGCCCTTAAAAAAAATCTATATTACAGATTCCAGTTCTATAAACATGTCCTCTGTTTTCCTCCTAAAATTTGATTTTTTGTAAAAAAATCCACACCCTATTCTCTCATTTATACAGTGTTCTAAAAATCGGGCTAGGCGGGGCCCAGGCGCCGCGACTTTTCTCTAGGCGGTCAATTAGGCGTTAGGCGGTCTAGGCGGTCCTAGGCGTTCTAGGAGGTCTAGGCGGACCAGGCGGTCTGGGCGGATTTAGGCGGGCCTAGGCGGTCTAAGTAATATTTTTTTTATTTTCTTTTTAATATTTTTAATTTTTTTTTTTAATTTTTTTTAATTTTTTTTAATTTTTTTTTTACCCTTAAATGACGTCGTTTTATAAGGATTGAAAATGAAAACAAATAACACATGGTTGAATTTGACTTAACCTTAGTTTATGTTGTGGATGATGGAATACATTTATAATTTTCATATGCTCTATAACCTTGTGTCAAAAATCTCGGCCCCGCCTATGGAATAAATATTTGAATTTGTCACTATTTATTATGTATGGACATAAACTATGGAATATATATAAAAATGTGTGTAAATTCGCGCCCCCGCCTAGGCCCCGCCTCGGCCCCGCCTAGGCGCTCTAGGCGCTAGGCCCGGCCTCGCCACCTAGGAGCCGCCTAGCGATTTTTAGAACCTTGCATTTATATACGCCACTTCTTTCTACTTTCCAAATGTTTACGCTCCAAACTTCTTTACAGTTCAAATTTCAAAATTCAATTACCTACAAAAAGCATTCAAACTTCCAAAAGGTAATTTTTCAATGTTTAATTTCTTGCTTACTCCTTCATTCAGAGCAAAATCTAAAACTTCACTGTTTCATTTCTCTGTTGAATTTATAATGTTTCATTTTTCAATGTTAATGTTTCATATTTCTCTGTTCAACCGAAAACAACGAAATATGAAACACTTACTGCATATTACCACCATTACTGCATATACCACCATATTTCCCAAAATCTAAACCTCATATTTCCCATACTCCATCGCAAAACTATACCAACCAACAACTATATCTGTTTTAGAAACCACAATCAACACCAACACTAGCAACAATACAACAGTCAAGAAGAATCTCAACACCTTGAAACCGAAAAGAAAAGGAAAAACTTGAAACACTTACTGCATATACCACCATTGAATTGATTTTGAATGAGCAAACCAACCTTGAATCCATGAATGAAAGAGAAAATAGAAATGGATTGCGGCCGGATTGTGGGCGAATTGCGGCCGGATTTAGGGCGGATTGCGGACGGTTTGGAGGCGGATCCCAGTCGAATTGCTACGAGTGGCGGAGGATGATCTTCTCCTCAAACTTTCCGTTAATTCTCACCTGAAATCGGACCACGCCATCGATTCCGATCTCGACAGTCGCTTCCAATCCCTCAAATCCCGCTCCTCCAAACCTAAACCTCATCAATCATCGGTTGTTCTACCAAATCCACCACCACCGGCGGCAATCGGGGATTTCTACGGTGACCATGAAAACCCTGATTTCTAAAATCTCCTTGCTCGATTCGCTGCTCTCAAAGGAACGCTCCCCTCCAGTTCTTCCTCCATTGATTTTGTGTGTGTTTGTGTGAGTGTGAGAGAGAGATAGAGAGAGAGAGAGAGAGAGAGAGAGAGAGAGAGTCAGAGAGATAGCATTAAAAATAAAAAAACTTTAACCATTTTAATGTAAATATAGATTAGATAGATTTTTTTTTATTTGAATGTAAATATAGATTAGATAGATTTTTAATTATTATTATTTAAATATTTAAATGTTGTGTTTAATTTTATGTTGTGTTTAATTAATTTTATAATTGAAGACTTTCAAAATAGATATTATTTATTTTTTATTTGAATGTTGATTTAGATAGTGCTTTATACTATAGATTTACAAGTTGTGTTTAATTTTATAGGTTTGAAAAAATGAACGATCAAGGAACATTGAATATTTATGGATATGGTGATTCGGCTCTAAGTGAAATAGTAAGTTAATATTTTACTATTACTATTTTATTGTAAATTTGTTTTTATCAAAAAAATTAATAAATAATAATGTGATTTTTAGATTGACATTTTGCTAAGAAACAATGTCTCGATTGTCATGCGAGAACCTTTTGAACACGATGAAATGATAAGGGTAAACATTTGATGTTAAATTAAGTTTTTTTTTCTTTTTTTTGTTATGATGTTAAATTAAGTTTTTATTTATTTGTTTTTTTTATTTACATTATTAATTAACGAATATATATAGATTAATTAACGAATATATATAGATTTTTTGACTATTTGACTAATATTTAGAATTGATTATTAGGATCAAAATCGACTAACCAACCTACCGACAGTTGGATTGCCCCCACTGGTATATAATTCATTTCAGTTTAAATATTTAGTATTGTTTATTTATAATTTCAGTTTAAATATTTATTATTGTTTATTTATAACTAGTCAGTAACTCGTCGATACTCGACGGGCATAATAAATCTAATAATTAAATATTATAAAAACGACATGGTGAAATTATATCCCTGTGACTCAACCTGAAAATATTCAACATAAGATTTTTAATATTCTTAGTAATAAAAATATTGTACACATTTTGTCCCAAAGTAAGTAAGGTTTCTATTTCGTCCTTTTTTACGTTCATCCTAGAGTAAAGTTTTGAAATGGAAAATAATGACAATTTTTGCCCTTATCATGCTTATAATTACAAAAAAACCACAACATAACGTACATACTTCGTATTTCAATTAACTTGAATCATAAATAGTGTTTTTGATAATTAAGTCTTCAAGCCACTCAAACTGTTTGCCCACTTTTTTCCTTAATAAGCGTGCAATATGACTGCAACATTCTTATTTCAAAATGAAAGAAGTATCACTTAAAATATTAAACTATACAAATTATACCAAAAGCTAATTTACACTTTAATGGATGCACATAGTAGAGATAAATTTTGTATCACATAAGCAAATTTAGATTCAGAATTACCTCACAAAATATGATTCACTAAACATAAAAGTGTTACTTATTCATGACTTGAGGTTTTTTTAACGTGATTATATCTTTTAGTAGTATATAAAAAACTAAATGCTTAGAGTACATTGTTAATCAAGAAAAAAATTATATTTGATCAGTTTCATAAAAAGAGACAATGACAACGATGTAATGCTTAGGATCATATTTGATCAGTTTCATAAAAAAAAATAAAAAAAAGGAACATGTTTGATCAACACACAGAAAAAAGAATAGAAAAAAGAATCAAGATAATTACCTAAGTTAAAAATCACAACAAAAAATATTCTTAAAAGCTATAATTGAGATGATCAAATTAAATAATACTAAGAGAATGATAGAATCGATTTAAATCTGTTCGTGGAGGTTTAGCTTTCAATGGCCATAATGCGGAGAATGAAAAATTAGGATAATGAAGTTAGCTTTGTTGGATTTTGGTTGCTTGTCTTCTTTGCGAGATCATGCTCGGCGCGGACTTAACAACAGTTTCTTTATCATCACCAAGTATCACTTAGTACACTTGATAGGAATTAGGAAATCATAAATACTCATATCTTTTTGGTTGAGTATTTTATTAATCAAGCATTAAACAATCAAGAAGGCAGGCTCAAATGGCATACAAACCGAGTTAATATGCATTAGAAATTGGTTATAACATCTAACAACCCAATATACATTAAGGTTAGTAAACAACATTAAATGTTAGTAAAGCACTGATATTTCTATCCTAAGAATAATAGCTCATTAGAAATTGAAATATCATTCAATTATTAATCACTATTGAAACTATGCAACACAAATTTAATTTGAAAAAAAAAATGAATTTGAGAGAAAAAAGAAAGACAAACTTGAAAGAGGCAGATGCGCGAAAACGTATGCAAAAGAATGATAGATACAAATGAATGATAGTGATTTCTGGTTATAAAAAGAGAGTAAGTTCTAGGACTATTACTTCCAAAAGACTTTCATTAGATGACAATTTTCAAATTTTAAATTTAAACTAATAAAATATACTGATTTGATAAGCTGAAAATAATAAATATAATCTGATAATATTATTTGGGAATCTTACTTAAAAAGACATACAAAGATGATAATTTCAAAATTTTAAATTTAAACTAATAAAATATATTAATTTGATAATCTGATATAGGGATAATGGATAATGATACTTCCTCTATCTCTAATTGAATGACCATTATTGTCTCAAAATAAATGTTCTTTTAAATTTTTTGATTTAATTTTTTTCATAATTCATTATATTTTTACAAATCTAAAATTTTGAAAATGAATTAAAAGAATGTTTATTATTTTTTCTAGATTAAAATTAAATTTTTTAAAATGATTCTTAAAATTAGAAAAAAATCATTCATTTTAAGATGGAGATAATAATACAAATTAAACAAGTTAAATTTAATCCAATAAAATAAACTAATCTAATAATCTAATATCTAATATGTGGGATAATGATAAGAGAAATTAGTGCATGCTCCAAGACAATGTTTCTACTTTCTACCACCATCACATTCTTTCGGATGAAGTATTGAACCGCTGTAGTTTAAATTTATTATGTTTAAAAATATTTTGTTTGGATTTAAAAGCTAAAATTTGTGTTTAAATCAAAATCTAACATAAAACTCTTCATTGAATGTGACACATAGCGGCTAATAATTGGTGAACATAGAGCTGACTTGAAATTCCACGTGGCAAGCTGTCTGGTCTTGAAATATTTCTGCTTTTATATATTATATAGATTGAATGACCATTATTGTCTCAAAATAAATGTTCTTTTAAATTTTTTGATTTAATTTTTATTCATAATTCATTATATTTTTACAAATCTAAAATTTTGAAAATGAATTAAAAGAATGTATATTATTTTTTCTAGATTAAAATTAAATTTTTTAAAATGATTCTTAAATTTTGAAAAAAAATCATTCATTTTAGGATGAAAAGAATAATACAATTTAAACAAATTAAATTTAATCCAATAAAATAAACTAATCTAATAATCTAAAATCTAATATGGGGGATAATGATAAGAGAAATCAGTGCATGCTCCAAGACAATATTTCTACTTTCTATCACCATCACATTCTTTCGAATGAAGTAGTTAAACCGCTGTAGTTTGAATTTATTACGTTTAAAAATATTTTGTTTGGATTTAAAAGCTAAAATTTGTGTTTAAATCAAAATATAAAATAAAACTCTTCATTGAATGTGACACATGGCGGCTATAATTGGTGAAAATAGAGCTGACTTGGAATTCCACGTGGCGAGCTGTATGGTCTTGAAATGTTTCTGCTTTTATACATTATATAGATTGAATGACCATTATTATCTCAAAATAAATGTTCTTTTAAATTTTTTGATTTAATTTTTTTTTTCATAATTTATTATATTTTTATAAATCTAAAATTTTGAAAATTATTTAAAAGAATGTTTATTATTTTTTCTAGATTAAAATTAAATTTTTAAAAATGATTCTTAAATTTTGAAGAAAATCATTCATTTTAGGATGAAGAGAATAATATAATTTTAAAAAAATTAAATTTAATCCAATAAAATAAACTAATCTAATAATCTAAAATCTAATATGGGGGATAATGATAAGAGAAATCAGTGCATGCTCCAAGACAATGTTTCTACTTTCTACCACCATCATATTCTTTCGGATGAAGTAGTTGAACCGCTCTAGTTTGAAATTATTACGTTTAAAAATATTTTGTTTGGATTTAAAAACTAAAATTTGTGTTTAAATCAAAATCTAAAATAAAACTCTTTATTGAATGTGACACATGGCGGCTAATAATTGGTGAACATAGAGCTGACTTGGAATTCCACGTGGCGAGCTGTATGGTCTTGAAATGTTTCTGCTTTTATATATTATATAGATTGAATGACCATTATTGTCTCAAAATAAATGTTCTTTTAAATTTTTTGATTTAACTTTTTTTTCATAATTCATTATATTTTTACAAATCAAAAATTTTGAAAATGAATTAAAAGAATGTTTATTATTTTTTCTATATTAAAATTAAATTTTTTAAAATGATTCATAAATTTTGAAGAAAATCATTCATTTTAGGATGTAGAGAATAATACAAATTAAACAAATTAAATTTAATCCAATAAAATAAACTAATCTAATAATTTAAAATCTAATATGGGGAATAATGATAAGAGAAATTAGTGTATGCTCCAAGACAATATTTCTACTTTCTACCACCATCACATTCTTTCGGATGAAGTAGTTGAACCGTTGTAGTTTGAATTTATTACGTTTAAAAATATTTTGTTTGGATTTAAAAGCTAAAATTTGTGTTTAAATCAAAATCTAACATAAAACTCTTCATTGAATGTGACATATGGCGGCTAATAATTGGTGAACATAGAGCTGACCTGGAATTCCACGTGGCGAGCTGTCTGGTCTTGAAATATTTTTGCTTTTATATATTATATAGATTGAATGACCATTAATGTCTCAAAATAAATGTTCTTTTAAATTTTTTGATTTAATTTTTTTTCATAATTCATTATATTTTTACAAATCTAAAATTTTGAAAATGAATTAAAAGAATGTTTATATTTTTTTTTAGATTAAAATTAAATTTTTTAAAATGATTCTTAAATTTTGAAAAAAATCATTCATTTTAGGATGGAAAGAATAATACAATTTAAACAAATTAAATTTAATCCAATAAAATAAACTAATCAAATAATCTAAAATCTAATATGGGGGATAATGATAAGAGAAATCAGTGCATGCTCCAAGACAATATTTCTGCTTTCTACCACCATCACATTCTTTCGGATGAAGTAGTTAAACCGCTGTAGTATTAATTTATTACGTTTAAAAATATTTTGTTTGGATTTAAAAGCAAAAATTTGTGTTTAAATCAAAATATAAAATAAAACTCTTCATTGAATGTGACACATGGTGGCTAATAATTGGTGAACATAGAGCTGACTTGGAATTCCACATGGCGAGCTGTATGGTCTTGAAATGTTTCTGCTTTTATATATTATATAGATTTGATGCATGTAATTTAATTTTATTTATTATAATTCTGTCAAATTATGTCAAGTTACGGTGTAATCAAAACTGATAGGCAATAATTAAACCAATTTTATTTATTATAATTCTGTCAAATTATGTCAAGTTACGGTGTAACCAAAATTGATAGACAATGCCTACAAAATGTAGAAGATAAATAGTACATGATAATGAAAATTAAAGGCCGAACACTTACAATTACGTCCTCCAGATGATAATGTACAAACCACGTTTGAATTTAATAATTTTATTAAACATATAATAAATATAATAAATAAATAATGTGATTTTTAGGTTAACGAATCAAGTTTAACTCGCAAACGACGTATGTTGAGGGAAAAGATGGCGAAGAACCCAACTGTGCCACCGTCGACTCATCTTATACGATAAAAAAGATTGAGATCATTTACGTTAGGCGAAACTTTCCCCCTACGAACCCCCGACTTGATGTGCATTACTGTCGCTGAAAGAACTCCCCTGACTGAGAATGATGCGGTAACATCAGCCATTATTCATGAAGATATTGATTTAAATATCATTCCTCTCCGTCGAAACCTTGAAGATGATTTTTTCTCAACGATTCCTACCTCTCCTGTTGTTGTTCTACCCAATGGGTAAATTTTCAACTTAGCTCACATAACTAGAGATATATATACTCTATTATACTTTAGAAATTGATTTAAATAGTATTTTTAAAATCTTTTGTAGGACAACAACTAATCCAAATGATGTTACCAACCTCCCAATACGTGGAAATACAGTTCGTCACTTTCTCGGTGAAATGGATGTTGAGTGTCCTCATTGTGGGGCATTACATTGGATGGATGAAAAACTCACAAGATCATCTAAAACACGTCCTCTTTTTGGGACATGTTGTCTGAGTGGAAAGGTTAGACTTCCTGAACTCAAAACGCCTCCTCCAGCAATTAAATATTTGTATGACGGAAATGATGCTCAATCAAAGTCATTTCAGAAATACATTCGACAGTATAATGCATCTCATGCTTTTACGAGTCAGGGTGCTCAAATTGATGAAAGGGTTGTCAATGGGAGAGGTCCTCCAAGTTTTGTCATACACGGTGAATTGCGTCATCGAACTGGATCTCTCATGCATCCACCAGAAAAAGAACCAGTTTACGCGCAATTGTACATTTATGATCCAGATACCGCTTTGCAATATTGGTATTCCAGACCCCAGCATTTCAGTTGTAGAAGATTATGGGTTGTATCTTCTTAATCAGCTACTTCAAGAAACAGGAAAAAGTTTGACTGACTTCCCACCGATGCCCTTGCCTACAAGAAATTGGTGTGAGTTCACGGGTAACAAGTTGATGTGGGAACACCGTCAGTTAAACATCTAAGCGCAAGAACATGATGTCGATACTAGGGTGGGTTCTCTAAATGATGCTAAGCGGGTTGCTTACTCTTCAATTCTTTCTTCTGTTCTTGAAGATCGTGGAACAACTTTCTTTTTGAATGGTGGTGCTGGTGTAAGTACCCAAATCTGGCTCATGCCTTCCGGTTAAGTTCCCCGGCAATTCCGACAAGTTTCTCAGCAATTCCGGCAAGTTTCCCGGCAATTCCCCAGACTTTCCTAGAGTTTCGGAGCAATTCCGGAACTGTTCCAAACCACCTAAAGGGTGAAGGGACTGCTTGGAGATTAAGAAACACGATTTTCTTAATTCAAGAAAAACCTTCTAGAAAACTGCCACCTTGCATGTTTCTAGAAGGAACTGGATGTGGCTACTTATGTCGTGCGACATACTAGACCATGAAGACTTCTAGAAGCTTGCCACCTTGCATGTTTCTAGAAGGAAAACGGTTATGGCTTGTTATGTCGTGCGACATACTAAGCCCATGCATGCTGCCTATAAATAGAGGCCTTCACCTCTCATTTTGGGCACCTCTCCTTCACTCCTCAGTCCCCCTCTACAGAGAATACGCCCAGAAGCCTACTCCCTCTTCCCATATACACCCAAAACTACACTAATCCTCCCAAAATCACTCACCCTCCAACCAATCCCACACACACTTTCCACACACATCAAGAACCAAAGGTTCTCATGGAACGAAGGCTCGATCTCAGCCCCGGAGGTTGCTGTTTTGAAGACTCCTATATCTAACTTGATATAGGAAGTCATGGTCTTCAAGGGTGACGATTTTCTACCCTTTTTCCTCTCTCTATTTCCTTTGAATGTGAAATCTCTATGCTAAATGCTTTGATAATGTTGTATTCTGATTAAAGTTGCATGCTTTAGTGTTATATTGCTTAGATCCATATCCATTTGCACATCACTTCATGTAAAATCCCCGGTTTTGGCATTGTTTTTGCATGAACACTCGAGATGAGGGTGGATCCCTCATATCCACACCCTCTTGAAGTGTTCACTATTGAAATACTTATTTTTTGAGGTCTATCAGTGAAGTCACTTGGCTATATTAATGCCTTGTTACCTCTGTAGATCCCAGCTGTGAGGTCTCTGCAAAGTGGCTAAGTATGTCACGCGACATAGGCAGCCTATGTCATGCGACAACATTGGCCAGTTTGCAGAAACTTCATCTTTTCACTTGTAATCTGGCTTTTACCTTTCCACACTCCCTTGAAATGCTTATATACATGTTTTTTGAGATCTGTAAGTGAAGTAATTTGGCTATATTAAAGCCTTGTTGCCTCTGCAAATCCCAGTTGTTAAGGTCTCTGCAAGTGGCTAAGTATGTCACCCGACATAGGCAACCTATGTCACGCGACAACTTTAGCCAGTTTGCAGAACCTTCATCTTCTCAGTCTGTAATCTGATTTTTACCTTTTCCAAGATGTCAATCTGCATTTAAACTAGGACATTGGCATTTAAAATAGCATATTTGCATATAAAGTAGTATCATTTGCATCAAAAAAACATCTTTTTCATCAAAAAGGCATCTTTTGCACTAAAATTGCATCCTTTGCACCCAAAAACTCATTTTCATACATAAAAAGGCATCCTTTGCTTTAAAAAATCATTCCTTGACATTTTCATGCATCATTTGTACATAAAATGCTATTTTCCCACATAAAAAATGCATCCTTTGCATAAAGATCACTTTTTTTAACCAAAAAGCATCCTTTGCACCCCAAAATGTCATCTTTTCACTAAAATGTCATTTTCATGCATTTCCCCATGTCCCCATTAGCAACCTTGGAACAGACTGGTGTAAAGATCCTATTTTTACATCGTTTCTTTCATTAAAGGTGCCATAATCTCTTTAGAAAGGGATAACCTTGAACCCGATATCTCCGATTATCACTTAAGACGAGCATGAAGCAACTATATGAGCTCGATCGTCTTAAGGTGTAGGATTGATGGGCTAAGGACATTCCTTCCTAAAGAACCTCATTTTCGACTATAAAAGAGAGTCCTTCTCTCGATCATGCAAGTCGCGAGGTTAAAAATGTGATGATCACAAGTCCAAAATGAGGACGGGATCAAAATTCCGAATACAAAAAATCCAAGAAATCCCGAGCGACAACCAATAAATGGTTTGTACGTCCGGAAGATAACTTGGGACATTCCCTCCCCTTTTATTTAAACACATGCACACAAGAAAGCACGCAAGCAAGCAAAAATAAACGAAATCTAGGGAGACTTGCTACGGCAAGGCACCTTGGGTGAACGACGATCCGTTCTTCCCAAGGGGTAACTTAACCTCCGAACCCATAAATCCTTTTTTTCAAAGTTTTGAGGAAATCAAAATGGCGTGGCGACTCCGTTTTTCAAATTAAACCGGATGTCTTCAAACTCGCGTGAATTCCACAATTTGGGCACACATTCACAGTTTGGCGACTCCGCTGGGGATATCCCAAAGGAGAAAAGCTTTCATTTTTTTAAAAATAAACGAGACCTGGTATATAGGTGGAAACCACTTAACCTTCCTGTGGTTTAACAATCCCATGTACCGGTATCACTTTTCGAAAAAAAAAAAAAAGTAAAAGAAAGCTTTTCCCTTTGAGCGGGTTAGACTCCCATCGCGGATTCCGTTTATTTTGCTTGCTTTCTTTGCCTTGCATTGCATCATTTTCATCTTGGGATTTGTGCATACTTTGAACGGGAAACAACCCGAAAATAGCAAAGGAGTGGAACCTGGAAAATTGATCCATGCAGTCGTACGGCTCAATCCTCCTTGGATTCTGACCGGACGACCCAGTGGCAATTCCACCAGGAAAAATTATGGTTAATGCAGCGGTCCTAGCGGCTTGGGGCTATTCGGTTCCAAGGCGGCTGGGGCTCCCATAAAATTTACGTGCTTAAGCATTTGCATTCTCCCCCGTCCCAAAAATCATTCCTTTAAAACACATTTATGAAAATCTCTGTTTTAACTCAAAAAGGAACATTTTTAGGAGACCGCACACTACGCGCACCTTATATATCCTGTACACTTTGCACGCACGTCCCTTTAAACCCGCGGTGGTTGTTCGAGTGCCGATCACGGACGGCCTTACGATGCTCCGGGCGCGCACGGAATCACCCCAAACTCCCATGGCGGCCGGTGTCGACCAATGCACAGTCCGTGTCACACGTTTCAAAAAACCGTGACTTTTTGGTTGGTTTTTGGTCTAGTCCGTGTCATATAGCCCAGTTGCATATCCCCGTAAAGGTCAAGCCTTAGTCCATAATGGAAGTCAAGGTCCTTCGCACAAGCGAAACTGTGCCAAAATTCCGACAAGGAAAAATTGGTAGAACCTTGACTCTGACATTGACTTTGACCTTGACCTGCACGGAATGCGTAAGAGTCGAGACCAAGTCTTTGCCAATAAAAGTCCAAAGATCTTTCGCTCAAGCGAAGCTCTGCCAAAATTCCGACAAGGAAAAATTGGCAAGATCTTGACCCGGCATTGACTTCGACTTTGACTCACGCACGGCGTAAGCAACGAAGTTCAATGTGACACTGTGTCATCCGGCTTTTACCGCCCGACCCATGCCTATTATCTTCTCGGACATTACCGAAAAGTCAAAACGTCAATCGCGCCAGCGAAATTCTGCCGAAATTCTATCAAGGCTGAAAGACGAGACTTTCTCGGTATTGCCTTGATTATAATTCGCATCGCTCGTGCGTTAAAAGTTCCTATGACCCGCTAGACCCATTAGGAACGTTCTTTTCTCTCGGTCGGTGGGATCCGCGTGCCCTATAGGACCCTCGCCCGGGGCTGTCCACCCTGGGAGGTCGAAATACAGGTGGAATACGAGGGGCTTATAGACGTAGTGACGGAACCCACTGATCCAGGATCTAGAGTAGTTGCGAAAAAGAAGGGCAAACCCCCTTTTCCAACCAAATAGGAATAAATAAAAGACATTGTTTTAAGTAAACTTGAACAATTAATGTAATCATAATTGTATGGTCCTATCTCTGATATCCCTAATCGAGACCTCCTCGGTCCGATTTCCAATTTTCCTGTCTCGACCTTTCATGGTCAAATCCCTAATTGAGACCTCCTCGGTCCGATTTCCGATTTTTCCTATCTCGACCTTTCATGGTCAAATCCCTAATCGAGACCTCCTCGGTCCGATTTCCAATTTTTCCTGTCTCGACCTTTCATGGTCAAACCCCTAATCGAGACCTCCTCGGTCCGATTTCCGATCTTCCATCTCCCGACCTTTCATGGTCAAATCCTTAATCGAGACCTCCTCGGTCCGATTTCTGATTTTCCTATCTCGACCTTTCATGGTCAAATACTTAATCGAGACCTCCTCGGTCCGATTTCTGATTTTCCTGTCTCGACCTTTCATGGTCAAATACCTAATCGAGACCTCCTCGGTCCGATTTCCGATTTTCCTGTCTCGACCTTTTCATGGTCAAATCCCTAATCGAGACCTCCTCGGTCCGATTTCCGATTTTTCCTATCTCGACCTTTTATGGTCAAATCCCTAATCGAGACCTCCTCGGTCCGATCTCCAAATTTCAATCTTGACCTTACAAGGTCTCATCTTTTCCGATCAATTAGGATTAGGAGAAAATGTATTTTGAGCAAAACTTAAGCGATAAGTGCATGTTACTTGAGCCTTTAGCCTAAACACTTACCTCCGAGTCTAAATCTTACCTACCTTCGAGTCTAAACCTTACCTTATCCCCGAGTCTAAACCTTGCATGTCCCTTTCCCGCAGCGAGAAAGAAGTGGGCAAGAATACTTGGTCAGCGGCTTTTCAGTGCAGAAAACCTTAGGTTCAAACAGTTCGGCAGAATCGTCAGAGAGTCAGAATGGCAGATTTGACAGAAAACAGTGAGGGTGCAGGAAATCAGATGGTTAGGAAGGAAGAGTTAGTCCTAGCTTTGGAAAATTCCCATAAGGTTCATGAGGAACAGCAAGCCATGCTTATCGACGCGCTCCGTCGCCATGGAATTCAGGTAACAGTTGAGTCGAACAGTTCTCTGGTAGTGGTCCAAGATGAGACTCCGGAGACAGTGATTTCAATCCCTTCATCCTATAACCAAGACCTTCCATCCTACAGCCAATACCTTCCCCCATCCACATACAATCCCTTGCCAAGGACTACTCCTCCTTCTCAGTCCTTTCCAACATCCCAGCTCATCAGGGCTCCATCGCCCTCAGCTCCTCAGAACGGATTGAGCTTCACCCCGCCTGTTCCCCAGTTTCAGCAATACCTGCCAGTCTATACTCCAGCTTCACATAATCAGTTCGAGCTATGTGGCTATGTTCTGAAGCCACTATACCCACTTGAATGCAATCATGAGTTGCCAAAAGATGATTCATGTTTTCAGCTGTCACCTACCGGACTTAATGAATTCAACCGTTAGTCTCACCAGTTTGCTACTATGGTTCCCTCTGCCGATACAAGTCCTGTTGCGATTTCCAGTAACTCGAGAGTCCCCGTTGACCCCCATGTGGCAATATTGATGGAACAAGTGAAACAGATGCAAGAAAAGCTTGACCTCATCAATACTCCCTTGATCCAAGATGTCGAACCAGGCAAGGAATTGATTCCACCAAGTACAACCCAATGCCACCGGTGCAACGGCAACCGTACCCAGCTCAGCACCAGTTCCTCACAAAGGAAAGAGTGTCGTAGCTTCCTTCAGCCAAATCCAACAATGGAACCAATTGGACAATGGAAATCCGAGTCTTTAGAACAACAATGTCTCCCGAAAACTCCGCTCCCTTCATTATGACAATACGGATATGCCTTTAAGCAAGATGCTGGAAGAGCTGATGAAAGAAAAGCTGATAAAGCCACTGGAGAATTGGAAGCCCAAGAACCCCAACGTTCAGTTGGATGAGTCTAAGCATTGCCTTTTCCACCAATACCCTGGGCACGACACTGATGATTGCAGCTATTTGAGGAATTGGATCCAAAAATTGATAGAAGATGGGAAGCTCGAGAACCTCCATGGGCCAAAAACAGAAAGTTATGGTAAGAGGTCGATTTAAGAAGTGCAAGGTCAGAAACGTCAGCTTGATGATTTTGGGATGCCCATGAGCAAAGTTTTTGACAATTTGGTGAAACAAGGCCTTCTCACACCTCTCGAGAATTATAAGCCGAGAAACCCAGGTAGAGTTGACAGGACCAAGTTCTGTGAGTACCACGAGCATTATGGTCACGTGATAGACAAGTGTTTGGATCTGAAGAGAGAAATTCAGTGGCTGATCTACGAAGGAAAGCTCAAGTTCCCTGGCAGTCCAACCAGCGAAGAGTAGCTAGTCTAGGGATTACCTATCCTTAAGCAAGATTAAAAGAATATGGTCTCTCAGTCAACTTTCGTAGGTTCTAGTACTTTTCTTTTTCAATCAAGTCCTCCACGGACATTGTAATTAATCTTTAATTTTCTATAAAAGAGTCTTCTTCTTTTCTTGCTAGACTTAAGACATTATTTGCACACCTACATTACATTTAATGAAATGGTTTTATTTTATATGATCACTTGCATTACTCAACAATTAATCTTTCGAAATAATTTACATTCTGATTAATCAGTGTGAGAAAGTCAACTAAGGCCTTCCCCATACACTTTCCTTACCCCACAAAAGGCCTCCATCAAGCCATACACTTTCCCAATCATGCCCCCACCTTCATCTTGACCAAGTCAACGATGGCGGCAACATCAAGGGACAACAAAAGGCCACTCAGCTTCGAAAGATTGACCCCATGTCAACAACAACCCAAGAGCTTGCCTTAGACCTCAAGGGTATCAAGAAAGTTCAAGCATGGGCTCGCCTTGGCCCTCAGGTGCTTCAGAAAATAAAAAAATGTAGTACAAAAAGAGTAATGCCCAGCTAGGATGAAAATCCCAAAAAAGGGCAGTCTAGGCAAATAACAGGGTTGCACATAAAAAAAAAAAAAAAAAAGAAAAAAAAAATCTCGGTGCAAAAAGAGTAATGCCCGGCTAAATTTGAAAATCCCAAAAAAAAAAAGGCGGAGTCTAGGTAAAAAACGGGGTTGCACATAAAAAAAAAAAAAGAAAAAATCTCAGTGCAAGAAGAGTAATGTCCAGCTAGGCTGAAAATCCCAAAAAAAAAGGGCAGTCTAGGCAAAAAACAGGGTTGCACATAGAAAATAAAAGAAAATAGGGCCAAGGACCCAGCACCGCCAATCAAAAGCTTGACGGACAGGCAAAAATCAAAGCTCAGAGAATGAAAGTTATCGATAACAATGGGGCGGTCGAAGTAAAGCCAGAAGCATTTCATAAGCCTGTAGGCACGTGTAAATCCTTTCTCCCCCAATGAAAGAGGAAGCAATCAGAAGCAGCCGTCCAAGAATGACTTGGTCAAGGAATCATCCCGAGGCTCATGCCTCATCATCCAGTCTTCTCATCCAAACCTTTTCACTAAAGGAACCACAAATCCCAAAGCCTGAAACAGTCCGACCAAGGCCGAACTACGGCGACCTGAGCTCCTCACAATGAGGGGAACGTAGGTAACCAGCAATGGTCCGGTCATAAGCACATCCAAATTCCCGAAAACCCGGTCTCATCAAATGACCTCTCCCATAGACACAGTCAGATCCCAGAAAACCCGGTCTCATTAATGACCTCCCTATACACAAACCTTTCTTTCACACTAGCCAACCTTGATCCGCGACATTGGTTGACTTTCTCCTCATGATTAATAAAAATGTTGGTTCATATCGAGATTAATGGTTGAATAACCCGAACATTAATAAAGGGTTTTAAGCAATCTTGTGATCATTGTAAATAAAACAAGTTTTCAGATGTCTTGACAAGTCTTCTCTTTCTACATCTTAGGAAAGATAGTGCTAAACACTAATTTTCTGTCAGCAGGGGCTTCCATACACTTTTACAAACCTTTCTACGCTTATACTCTCTCAAAAGAGTCAAACCCAAAGCGAGTTTTGTGCCTACATCAGATAAGGCCATCGAAATAACACAAAATCGGGACCCATTCCCACCTTTCGAAAAATATGCCCCTGCATGTATAAATTTCTGAGAATCTTTTCTTTCACATCTTCTTAAGGTTGACTGATTGACTAAAAAAAAAAAAGAGAGAGAGAGAAGGATAGGTTTTCCCTCTTCTGCCACAATTCGCATTAGGGCTGCCTTGAAACTCTTCAAAGTTGGGACTTTGTCAAAGCATTCCTTTAAACTGGGGCTTCTTTAGCCATTTTTGGGGTTCACATCGGGTTCTTCACTAGGTCCCTAGACGGATTCAGTTTTGTTCAGATCAACCTCAGGATCACTTTCGCAGTACCAATCAGATTGAGATTTTTTGCTAGGTCACCAGACTGGGGCTTCACTAAGTCACTTCTTCGAAACCTAAGACTTCGCCTACTCAGTTCGTCCAACCGGGGCTCCAATAAGTCGCATCCATCCCTAGAAGAGAAGTTTGGTCACTTCGACATCTGCTTTAGTCTTTGGTGGTAAAAGCCTGTCAACATCAACTTCAAATGCCAGAGTGTGAGAAAGGAACGTTCATCGAGACCCGAGGGAATTCTAGTCCACGTTGACAACATCTCAGCAACAACAGCGGTTCAGTCCGTACCCAAGTGATATGATCCCACCTGCTTGAAACCCGTCTTAAACAATTTCCAAACACATTCCATATGTACATCCAGACCCAGTCCCTACCATTGTTTCCAAGAAAAAAAAATCACCCCTAGGCTCAAGTAACGTGCCAATTGCTAATGATAACATTTTCTCCCAAAAGCGCCTCCGTTACTTCCGTTATAAAGAGATAACGTCAGGTGACAGTTTCCTAATTGGCAAAAATCCAACTTTAGCTACCTCTATCACAGATTGAGAAGTATGCTCAAGTTTTCCAGCTATAGCTGCCTCTATCTACTCGATAGTGACGTAAGCTTTAGCTTCCTCAGGTGACAACCTCCACTAATCGTCAAAACCTCAAGGATCCTAGACATCGTTCCTAACTGTCTAGATGAGGCTTGAACTACGATCGAGGCTTGATTCCTCCGGGATACGTAGGTAGCCTTTCATAAAGGTCCAGCCATCCGACCACATTGGTCACCTTTTTCTTTCCCCATTTCTCAATGGTGCGTAAGCTTTTCGCAAAGGTATAGCTATCTTACCATATTGGTCACCTCTTTTATTTGGCACATTCCTAGTAAGATTGGCCGTTTGACCTCCTAGGTCATCTCGTTTCCATCCTTATAGGAAGGGACCAATATATCTTTGCCATTGCCCCAAAGAGACCAGATAGGTGACCCCTTTGGTCACCCAATTCCAACCTGTGTCGGCAATTCCAGTCTAATGCCAAAGGGTGTGAGAAGCACAGTTCAGGCTACTTATGTCACGCGACAAAACTAGCCACTTGGCTTACTAAGTCGCGCGACATAACAAGCCAACATCAGACATCAGCAGTTTGCAGTTTACTGCATTCCCCAGGGCACTCCCCGACATGTCAAAAGCTACAAACATCAGTCATTCACTTCTCAAATGCATAGGGGAGGGGTTCATTTACCCCATGTACACCCATGCATTCATATTCAAGCCAGAAATCCATTCAATTCATCCAATTCAAGCTAGTTACTACCATCATTTCATAAATGTGTGCAATAAAAAGGGATAACAATGTATGAAATTGTCTATGGCTAAGAACTTATGAGACGAAACTCACAAGGTGAGATAAAACTCACGGGTGTTGTTCTTAGTGTTGATGACACTAACAACAACACATTCACCAATTCTAGAAAAAGCACAAATCAATAGAAATAAATATAATTTGCAGCGGAAGAATTAAAGCAATACACAAGAATATAATTTTTATCAAGTTATATAAATATATAACTTGATGGGTGCCTAAAAGGCAAGACCTTTCTATTAATAATATGAATTCAATACAAGGTCGAGGTTGTTCCTTAATGATAAACGAACCCTGATATAAGGAACAACATACACGAATTCTCTCTGTAAATAAACACTCAAAAACCTCACAAAAATATAAAAATCTATATGAAATATTCGAGTGTTGGACAAAGTGTTGCCGACACTGAATGGCAACACTTGAGAGCAGAATTCTACTTTTCTTGTGCAGATTTGCGTTTTCTGAATTGGATGATCTTCAATGAAGATCCACTGCACTATTTATAGGCCACAAAGTCTTGGAGCCTACTCAAATGATCAGCTAACAACCTTGGTTTTGTTTCCTCCAAAATAGCCTTCTCGCCTTCATTGTAGGAGACCTAGTCTTCTCTTGCTTCTCTTGCTTGTACCTCTTAGCTTTGGTTGCCTTGTACTCTGACTTGTTCTCCCGAATAGCTGAATAAAATATCTCCTGGCTTGGTCATCTATTAAACAAATAAACACATGTTTATTTGTTAATTTCTTCTCCTCTTCGTGATTAACGCACAGAACATTTACATTGCTGATTTTAAGCTCATTTTAAGGTGACTAACTACTGTTATATAAACATTAATTTACCCATTAATATTTGTGAAAAATACGGTAACTAACTCGGTGTCGCCAATTCCAAATGGCAACACTTTTGGCAACACCGGTGGCAACACCGGTTTGCAACACTTGGGATGACATTCATGACAACACATGATCTTAACATTAACAATCTCCCCCATAGTTCTTGATTTCTTCACAAAATACCAATGTGATGATCTTTTCAAAAGCAGTTAGTCAACCTTAACTAAAACCACAAAAAATGCCACGAGATTTTGATAGAGGCAACATCAACCTTCTGGCAATGTTTTGAAATATTTTTCAATCCAAAACATCAACCATTAAGCAAATGAAGTATCAAAATCTTTACAAAAATCTCCCCCTTAATACGAAATTAATAACTAACCAAAATAATTATTAAAATCTTAAACCAACCATTCCACCATTCAACAAAAAACATCCATCAAGTTTTGAAGAAAATTCCAAATTAAACAAAGAAAAAAAAACGAAATAAAATTTGTTTAAGCATTACAAACCAAAATAAAACAAATAAAATTGTTTTTGTTTCCAAACCACCAAAATCAACCACCATTCAAACCAACCATCTTTAAACTGCATTTCCAGCTCCTTCACCCCCCTCTGCTGTCCCACTTGGCCCAGCACCATTCCCAGCTCCATCATCATCATCACGCCTTGGTGGCTTATCTCCCCCTATTTTGGAAGAAATCAAATCCACCATTTTCATCATGTTAGTGCGCATGTTCAACCACCCCTGAATTGCGAGTCAATGTGCTTGACCCGACTATTGAAAAAATTAAGTACCATAGCAAAGCATCAACCATTACAGGGAGCGGTGTTGCCGGAAGTGTTGCCGGTTTCAGGGGCGACACTTGGGGCGACACCGGTAGCAGGGAGATAGCTGGAGGAGCATTTGTAACCAAAACCCAAGGTAAATCCTGTGCCTATCACCTTGATAAAGTGTTTGGTAATTCTGTAATAAACAGGCTTTTCAGAGATATTATCACCATTCCAAGGCTTAAGGTTTTGGAACATGAGGACTTGGAAAATAAGGGAAGGAAATATGAAGGAGGAAGTCTTTTTCTTCTTAGCCCATGCAAAGAAGATGAGCAAATACAAGTCTCCCAAAGTTAACTCTTTGTTTCTTGCCTAGTTTGTACAACAAATTAGCTTGCTCAAAAGTGACCGTGTTCTCGTTTGCCGTAGGAAGCCAATTTGTTATACAAATCTTGTGGAGCACGCTAAACAAAGAAGTGAGATGGGTAGACCTAAAGTGATCAGACCAAATGGTGATTCTCCCTCCAGTTAAAAAGGTGGCTAAGGCATTAGGATCATATTCCAAACTCTCATCTTCGACATTAGGGAGGCCGAATGCCTTGTTGATGATCAAGGGATTAAAATCATAGATATTGCCCCTAACAAAGATCTTTCCATAATGAGGGGTATTCCTATCATCAATATTATCCCTAAGATGAGCATAAAAGTTCCTAACCACACTTTCAATGTACGATGACACTTTAGTCACCGTAGGCAAAAACATCCTATCCTCCAAAAACTGATACACACCTAACTCCTTGAATTGAGTCACATACATATTCTTTTCATTCAGAATTTTCTTCTCAGAATCTTCAACAAACTTATCTAAATTTGTTTCACCATAAAATTCATCCGAAAGAAAAGGACGTTCATAAAATCCAAAAGACTCATAATCTGACTTTTCATCTTGAGAGGGATTAGGAGAGTGTACCTCAGGCCATGAAATAGGAGAATACGAAGGAGAACTCGATTGTGCTTTGGTCTTGGCAGCAGGTGTTGCTTCAGGTGTTGCCATTTCATCGGCAACACTTGGGGCGACACTTGATGAAATTTTCTGTTTCTTCTTCATTTTGGACTGGGCTTCAGCAAGAGTTTCCTCATCTTCCAACCAAGCTTCTTCATCCTCATCAGAAGATGATGAGGGCTCCTTTGTCTCTTTAAAAGCTGGGTCCGAACCTTCCTCGGACGAAATGTTGAGAGAAGAACTCGAGCTATCCTCCACATTTACTGGATCATCAGCCGTGTTGGAAGGAATCTTGGACCTGAACAAGGTTTTGATCCTCTCAGATTGTCTACGCACTCCACCCCTAAAAGACGAAGAGGCATCAACCGCCTTTCTCTTCTTGGTCTTCTTTTGAGGGGCGAAGGTGAGCTCTATGGAGGGGGTAGCTTCTGGAAGATTAATAGGAATGGGAATTTTGGAAGGATCATAGACAACAATGTCTAATGAGGGTGAGGTTGAGGGTGTGGCCGAAAGTGTCGCAGGGGATATCTCCATTGGAACGGCGACATTTGAGGCAACACTAGAGGGAGCTAGAGGCGAAATTTCCATGGGTGATGAAATTTGGGGTGAATTTTTGGTGCTTGCCATGGAGAATCGAAGAAGAACGAGGAAGACGAAGAACTGGACAAGGGTTTCGGTTTAACGCCTAGAGAGAGAGAGAGCAACGAGAAGAGAGAGAGTGAGGGTTTAGAGAGGTTTTAATGAGTGAATAGTGGTAGGATTTAATTGATTTGACAATGTCAAATTAATTAAATCTCCACTTATCTCTCAAAAATCCCAACAAACTCAAGTGTTATCCGCCATTTTTTAAAAAAATTCCTTTTTTTTTTTTTAATTTTTATAATTTTTATAATTTTTAATAATAACTAAACATAATTTTAGTAATATCCATAAAATTGTGTTTTTCAAAATTCAAAGGGATGAATTTTAAAAAATAGATATTACAAAATTACACTTAGTTTGACAAAATAAAAATTTTTGCTAAAAACCTTTTAAATTTCACAAACTCTAAATATAAGAAAATAGACTTTTGGAAATTTAAAATTTAATTAACAAAAACAAAAACAAGAAAATAAAAATTAATGTAGCATCTACTAATGTGTTACTAGCAATGTTGCGTGACACACAAGGCAATATTTTTAAATAAAATCCCCTTGATATTTTTCAACATATATAACTTATCATTCCTTAGGCAATTTATAAGCACACTTTACACTTTCTTTATTTACAAGGAAGCATCGTAGTAGCGAGCTCCGTGCCCCGAGTTTTTTATTAAAGTGTAAAGCTACAATTAGTAAGTTTTATACCTTTCAAGTAGGGTACACTGTAGTAGCGAGCTCCATGCCCCTAATACTTAGTATAAAACACTACATTATATTCCCTTTGGGAATTTCCACAAGCTTTGCCTTTATCAATATCAACAACAATATGAGTGACTTTGTCACTTTTTAGCACAAAGGGGTATTTTATAAAAAAAATGTTAACCTTAAGAATGTACACATACTAGAACAGAAAGGTCAGTAAATGCCCCCCATTTGGGATTAAACTAACTATAATTTTTTTTATTTTTTTTTAAAGATAATATACAACTCATACAAAGTGTTGCTGACAGTGTTGGTAACACTGACGGCAACACTAACAGATTTATAGAAAACATAGACCAAGAGATTTTTTCAAACTTGAAAATCTCTCATGGTCCAAGGCTTTGGTCAAAATATCAGCAAGTTGATGTTTTGTATCAATATGCTCTATTTGGATCAATTCCTTTTCTACTAAATCTCTTAAAAAATGATGGCGGATATCAATGTGCTTAGTGCGTGAGTGTTGTACAGGGTTTTTGGAGATATTTATAGCACTCAGATTGTCACAATACATGGTCAAGATATTACTATCAAGACCATAGTCATCAAGCATGTGTTTTAACCATATTAGTTGTGAACAACAACTCCCTGCTGCCACATATTCAGATTCAGCTAGCCGAGAGAGAAACACAGCTTTGCTTGCGATCGTACCATGACACTAGATTATTAACCAAGAAAAACAACCCCCACTAGTACTCTTTCTGTCATCTATATCCCCGCCCAATCGTAGTCACTAAAACCAACTAAGTTGGTATTAGTGTCTTTGGTGAACCAGATTCCCAATTCACTTGTCCCGCACATACTTGATGATTTTCTTGACAAAGCATTTAGGTGAGAAATTTTAGGAGCAAGATTGATATCTAGCACAAACACCTACGCCGAACATTATATCGGGACGACCGGTAGTAAGATAAAGAAGACTACCTATCATGGATCTATACTGAGTTGGGTCAACATCCTCCCCGCCCGATCTTTGGTTACCTTAAGAGATGATCCCATAGGTATTTTAGAGCTCTTGGCATTCTCCAATCCAAATCTTTTCACCAGACTCTTAGCATACTTGCGCTGAGTGATGAAGATTCCATCATTCGAGTGTTTCACCCGCAATCCTAGGAAATAATTAAGTTCTCCTATCATGCTCATCTCAAATGTAGATGTCATAGCTTCCACAAAATTTTGTAAACATGTTTTAGATGTGGAACCATAAACTATGTCATCAACATAGATTTGAGCAATGACAAGCTCTTTATTTTCCCTAAGAATAAATAATGTCCTATCGGCTTCTCCTCTAACAAATCCATATTCAAGAAGGAAGCTTGTTAGACGCCCATACCATGCACGAGGAGCTTGTTTTAAGCCATATAAGGCCTTATCAAGTCCGTATACATGGTCTGGGTGGAATGGGTCTTCAAACCCTTTGGGTTGCTCAACATAGATCTCTTTATCTAAGTACCCATTCAAGAAAGCCGCTTTGACATCCATTTGGTGCAATGTGATTTTGAGATAACAAGCTATAGCAAGAAGAAGTCTTATTGACTCAATTCTAGCCACAGTGCAAAGGTCTCGCAAAGTCGATTCCTTCCACTTCGTGTATAGCCTTGAGCCACAAGACGAGCTTTACTACGAACAATATTACCCAATTCATCAGATTTGTTTTTGTAAATCCATTTAGTTCCAATAATGTTAGTATTTAAAGGACGTGGAACTAAACACCAAACCTCGTTACGGGTAAATTGTTCAAGCTCTTCTTGCATAGCTTGAATCCAGAATTTATCATTTAAGGCCTCAATCACATTTTTTGGTTCAACAGAGGAAACGAAACAGGAGTGTTTTACCTGAGAGTATGTGGAGGACATACACACATACCTAACCATATCTCTGTAATTAACTGGCTCCTTGTTCCTTGTTCTAATCCCTTCATTAACATCACCAATTACTTGAGTAATGGGATGATAATCTCTAATTCGAGCTGGGGGATCTCTCCTGCCTTGATGGTACACCAATCCATCTTCTCCTTCTGAGTCACCGCTCGGAATTTCCACCCCACCTGTTCTGTTCTCCTGTGTTGCCTCAGGTGTTGCCATTTCAGGGGCGACACTTGGAGCAACACTTGAATCTGTGGCTGCAATGGCTGAATCAGATTCTGTTCCAGCCCTTTGTTCGACTTCTTCTAGTAGAGTCAGAGGTATATCATCAGCTGGTTCTCCTGTGGCACTCAAGTAATCGTTAAATTCAATATTTACCGATTCTTGAATCACTTTTAACCTCAAATTATAGACACGATAAGCATGACTGTTTTGAGAGTAGCCAAGAAAGATGGCTTTGTCACTCTTAGAATCAAGTTTTCCTAAGTATTCCCGGTCATTTAAAATGTAGCACAAACACCCAAACACATGAAAATAGTGAACCGTAGGTTTCTTTCCATTTAAAATCTCATAGGGTGTCATAGTTGTACCGGGTCTTAAGAAAACTCTATTTGTAGTGTGACAAGCAGTGTTTAATGCTTCGGCCCAAAAACCTTTAGAAATATTTCTAGCAATTAGCATAACATGAGCCATTTCCATTAAAGTCCTATTTTTCCTTTCAAAGAACACCATTTTGTTGAGGTGTTTTGGGTGCCGAAAACTCATGGTGTATCCCCTTTTTACTACAAAAAGTAGAAAAGGAGATGTTTTCAAATTCTCTACCATGATCCGATCTTATTCGAAAAATAGGAGAACAAAACATGTTTTTGATTTTAGAGACTAAGTGAGTAAATTTATAAAAGTTTCAGATTTTTCTCTTAAGAAATACACCCATGTAAACCTAGAAAATCATCAACTATCACATAAACATACTTCTTACCTCCCAAGCTTTCTACCTCAATAGGACCCATCAAGTCCATATGTAGAAGCCGAAAACAATGTGTTGTTCCCGAGTGTTGCCTCATTGTGTTGCTCAACACCGTGAGCAACACGAGTTTGCTTACCCTTTTGACAGCCACCACACATCACGGTGTTTTTGAGGTCTAGTTTAGGAACACCTTTGACGGCATTATGTTTGATAATCTTCTCAAGATTTCTATAATGAGAATGACCTAACTTTTGATGCCATAACCTAATATCATCAAGTTTTGTCAAATTGCACACCGATTTATTACCAACCAGATAGCAATTATCACTTGATCTTATTCCAACTATGACACAAAAGTTAGTGTTATCAAACACTTCACAGGTATTTTTATTGAATTTTACCTCCAAATTGTCATCACATAGTTGGCTAATGCTAATTAAATTAGCAAGTAAACCATCTACGTGCAAGACATTTTTCAAAGGAGGAAAACCAACAATATCCAAAGTGTTCCTTTACCAACTATTTCACTCTTGCCTCCACCACCATAAGTCACCGAGCCTCCTTGAATAGGTTGGTACTGTTAGGAATGATTTTGTACTGGCCATATGACGTGAACAACCACTATCAAAGTACCAAGTTCCTGCAATGTTAGTCCTTAAGGCCGTATAAACAACATAGCATTTCAAGCTTTTTCCTTGGGTAACCAACCCTTTTTGAAAATCTCGGATTTCTGTTCACCAATGTTGCCATAAGTGTTGCCCCGAGAAACCGGCGACACTTGAGGCGACACTTGAAGACTGGACATTTTCTTTTGTAGGAAAATGCAATCTGGTTTTAAATGTCCAGCTTTGTGACAAGATTCCACACTCATTGGATTGATCGAGGAATCACTAGAGTGCTACCCTTTTCCTTGACACGCTCTTTTACAAAACAATTTTTAGTTTCAACATCAAACAAGGAAGAGGTAATACTTTCAAGTGATTCTTGGAACCCAAGACCAAATTTCAGAGGCTTACTCAATTTGAGTATTTCATCCAATTTGGATGAACTCGTGTTGAGTTTTTTGAAGGTGGATTCGGCTAGGTTGAGTTTGGCCTTGATTTTATCAAGATCCAATTCTCTCCTACCGAGTTGAGCTTCTAGCCGAGTCAAGGAGTTCTTAAGATCCCGATTTTCCTTTTTCAAGAAAACCACCATCTTATTCTCCTTTTTCCATTCCACGAGGAGAGATTTATAGAGGTTTTTTAATTCACAAATAAGTTCATCTTTATCAAGATCATCCTCTATAATCTCTTCGAATTTAAATCAGCTTGAACCATGCAAATTAAGATCATTTAAAGAATCATACCTCGTGAGTGTTGTGCCAAGTGTTGCCAATTCCCGGACGACACTTGGGGCAACACTTTCGAAGAAGTCACCAATGTTGTGTCAAGTGTTGTCAAATCTGTAACGACACTTGAAGTAACATTCTCGCCGAAGGTAGCTCCTCTACCGTGGCCATCATGACTACTTGCTCCGTCTGTTCTTCTTTCTGTTCCTTCCTCCTCTCCATCACTAAGAGATACCCACAAGTTTTTGCCCGCCTTTCTCAAGGTGTTAGCACATTCATTGGCATAGTGACCCCAACCGGAACAAGCATGACATTGAATAGATTCAATGTACTTAGGATCGGACTGGATCTTTTCCGAGGATGCACGCCTTGGTGGGATATCCTTTTGATTTGGAGGAGGACTTCTCCTTGGCACAAAACTAGAGGTTTTGGCCGTTTGGTCCTTAGCCTTTACCTGCACTTTGTTAAATTTTCTAACCATAGAATTATATCTCTTTGCAAGTAAAGCTACACTAGTATTTTCATCTAACTCCTCGAAGACTTCATCTTCATCGTCCACACATGTGTCCGAAGATTCGACTTTTAAGGCAATATTCTTGCCTTTAGAAGCCTCCGTTTGTTCATTGAGATTCAACTCAAAGTTTTTCAAAATACTCATTAAGGAGTTGATGTCCATTGTTGAAAGATTATGGGCCTCTTCAATAGCTGAAACTTTAATATTAAAACGCTCGGGAAGAGTACGAATAGCTTTTGAAACAAGTTGTTTATTTGTAAAAGGCTCCCCTAATACTTGACAAGCATTTGAAATATCAATCAACTTTTCAAAATAAGACGAGATGTCTTCGTTTTCACCCATTCTTAATCTTTCAAATCTACTAGTGAGACCTCTAAGCTTTGTTTCTGACACCGCCATCTCCTTCACAAAATCTTTGTAAAGTATCTCAAGCATCTTTTGCAGAGGGACTATTTTGAATGAGTTTGAACATATGCATGTCAACCCATTCATAGATGGCATTCAGTGCCTTTTCATTGAAACCGGCAAGATTATTCTCTTCGCTTGTCCACTCGAATTCAGGTTTGACTTGAACGTCACCATCGTCATCCGGAGGAAGCATTGGAACAGAATAACCATTTAAAATAGATCGCCAAGCCCGAAGATCAATTGATTTGATATGCGAGCGTAGGCGAATCTTCCAATAAGCATAATTAGATCCGTCTAAAACCGGTAATCTCTTTTGATTAGGATTTGCAGGATCATAAGCCATGACAAAAGGATCTAAACACTTAGTATATCAAGTGCTAGGCTCTGATACCAATTGAAATTGTCTATGGCTAAGAACTTATGAGACGAAACTCACAAGGTGAGATAAAACTCACGGGTGTTGTTCTTAGTGTTGATGACACTAACAACAACACATTCACCAATTCTAGAAAAAGCACAAATCAATAGAAATAAATATAATTTGCAGCGGAAGAATTAAAGCAATACACAAGAATATAATTTTTATCAAGTTATATAAATATATAACTTGATGGGTGCCTAAAAGGCAAGACCTTTCTATTAATAATATGAATTCAATACAAGGTCGAGGTTGTTCCTTAATGATAAACGAACCCCGATATAAGGAACAACATACACGAATTCTTCTCGTAAATAAACACTCAAAAACCTCACAAAAATATAAAAATCTATATGAAATATTCGAGTGTTGGACAAAGTGTTGCCGACACCGAATGGCAACACTTGAGAGCAGTAATTCTACTTTTCTTGTGCAGATTTGCGTTTCGAATTGGATGATCTTCAATGAAGATCCACCGCACTATTTATAGGCCACAAAGTCTTGGAGCCTACTCAAATGATCGCCTAATGCCTTGGTTTTGTTTCCTCCAAAATAGCCTTCTCGCCTTCATTGTAGGAGACCTAGTCTTCTCTTGCTTCTCTTGCTTGTACCTCTTAGCTTTGGTTGCCTTGTACTCGACTTGTTCTCCCCAGAATAGCTGAATAAAATATCTCTGGCTTGGTCATCAATTAAACAAATAAACACATGTTTATTTGTTAATTTCTTCTCCTCTTCGTGATTAACGCCTGGGCTGTTTCTGTTGCTGATTTTAAGCTCATTTTAAGGTGACTAACTACTGTTATATAAACATTAATTTACCCATTAATATTTGTGAAAAATACAGTAACTAACTCAGTGTCGCCAATTCCAAATGGCAACACTTTTGGCAACACCAGTGGCAACACTGGTTTGCAACACTTGGGATGACATTCATGACAACACATGATCTTAACATTAACAATGTACATGCCAAAATAGACCACGTCTAAAAAGGTGTCCATAGCAAAAATAACATGATATGTTTTCCCAAAAGGGGGTACAATAACCAAAAAGTTATAATAATCAAGGGGGAAGGGGGGGCTACTATGAATCATCATCTCCCTCATCCTCTCCATCATCTTCATCATCATCTTCATCATCATCTTCATCCTCATCATCGTCCTCAGCCTCCTCAGGATCGTCATCCGGATCGTAAGAAGTTGCCTCATAGGCTATGGTCCCCGTGCGATAATAATCATCAAGCTCAGTGATAACAGTAGAGTCAAGCTCGTAGTCTGTGGCCGTCTCAGCTCCACCATCCTCATCATCATCATCGCCAATCTCAACGGGTCCGTGAAGAGGCACATTTGGATTCTTCATCCGAGGCCTCAGTCCACTAATGCCTCCGTTGGTGCCCGCGTCATCAAAGCGGCTCTTCTTCTTTCTCGGCTGGCCAGGTGGAGAGATATCAATCGAACCCTGTGACCGGCACTGATTCTTCCAAAAGATCATGCCTTTCTGGAGCTTGCCAATCATGCCTCGCGCGCCGGTGTAAGCCCCGGTCCGATGCCTGTAAGCCTCGGGCCGATACCTGCATGCTGCAGATATAATAAGTGTCAAAATGCAGTTATTGATAACAGAAAGAGATGCAAGCAATCCAAAGGACGTAAGGAGCAGTACTTACGGATCTAGAACCTCGTGGGAGCACCAGATGAGGATGAGTCTATGACATATCAATAGGAGCTCACCGGATACGACAACCACCCTGATAATCAATGAAAGTCGGGGGCAAAGGAGGTCTAGCCACATGGCCAGTCGAAGGTCCCGTACTCTGAGCACCATAACCAACCCTGGTCTGTGGGGACTGAAGATGCCTAGCCACGTACAATGTGTAATCCCCATCCCGTGTGAAGAGATGTGCCGCCATGCCTACGATCAAAGCATCTACATTCGCCAACTGGCGAGGCAGCCACATCCTAGCTGGAGGATCATCAGGGATCCGAGCATGCCTATTGGGCCCATGCTGTCTGTACACTCTCTCTCCTAAATATAGGGCATCTCCGGACAAACCCACCAGCAACTTGCGACACTCTGTCAAGTGCGCAGCATGATCCAAATCCAGATCGCCATAACGGCCAGTCCAAGGGAATAAACTCATCCTCTGTGGAGTCCCTCTCAAGCACAACAACGTATCATGATACGATGCCGTAATCCTGCACCTCGACCCCTCCGGTGTCCTGGTCTGTCTCCTGGCATTCTTCATCCACCGTCTGAGAGCAGGAAAAGTGGTGGCAGAAAACTCATCTCGGATCTGCCACGCATAACAGCCAAAATACTCGAAGGCCCAAGCCTGAAAAGGAGAAGAAGAAATCAAAACAGGAAAAATGACAGAGTGAAATGTGTAAAAGAAAGGAAGTCAAGGCGAGAGAATACCTCAAAAGCCAGGTGACAGCAGGTGAAATACTTTGCCTTCCCTCTACTGACGTCATCTAGAGCCAAGTACATCTCGGCTAAACCGGCCTCACCCCAGGACAGATCCCCCACAGTATCCCAGGCTCTCAGAAGCTCCAGCAGTGAGATCAGGGCAGTAGATGCGCTGTTGATAAACAGGATGTCCGAAAAACCCACCCATACAAAGGCTCTCGCCAATCTCTCGGCTCTCAGCCGGCTCTCAACAGGATCATCAACCACAAGGTAGTCCCTACTCTGCTCTCCAATCAAGCCGTGTAGCTCACCCAACTCATATCCATTCCCCTTCTTGATCTGGGGAACGAAACCAAGCAAACTCATAAAATCAGCATCAGCAATAGGCTGGGGCTCAACTCCCTGTGCAGGCTCATCTATGTAAAGTGGCTCAGCTGTAAAAGGCAATCCCGTGATGACCGCGAAATCATAAGGTGTGACTGTCGTCTCACCCCAAGAGAAGTGGAATGAATGAGTGTTCTCCCACCAAAACTCTCTGAATGCCCTCAGCAGATCCACACTCCTCTGAGTGTCTCCAATGGCCTTCGCCATCTCAAAGAATCGCCCTAGCCCAACGGCGTAAATCATGCCCTTAGGCGAGTGTATCTGCTCCTGGCTACCCGGCAAGCTCTGCCATAGCCTGCCAATCACCTCGGGGGAACCTCTGGTGCGCAATCCCTGTAAGAAAACATGGCACAAGTATGAATATTTTGTGCTATTTCTTGAAACCATCTCAAATGAAAATGGGTCAAAACCTATCAATAAAAAGCATGCATTTTAGCATCACACTTCCTAGTTCAATCCATGATTTCATGCAAATTCTTGACAATTCATAGCACAGTCTGGAAAATTCAGTTCGAATCAATTTCACCAAAATCAAAAATTTTTCAAAAAACCTAGGTCACTTACCACATCTTTCTTCCCGACATCTGAGGTATGTTCATCAAGTTGTGGATAGAAATCTCCTCTTTGAGCTTCCGGAAGAAATGGCCTTTGGTTCCTTTGCACCCCCTTCCGTCGAGTAGCTAACTCGGCGTGTTGAGGAGCCCTTTTGGTCGGATAGAACCTAGGAGGCATTTTCCAATTGAATCGAACTAAAGGTGTTTGATTTCTCTCAATTTCTCTCAAAATCTCCCTCTGATGTTTGCTCTTTCTCTCTTCTCGTTGTCGCCTCCCTCTCAATTTCAATTTCAATTGAGTTTCAAATGACGACAGTGCGAATTTTTAATGAATCTGTTCACATGGCCTATTATGTCGTGCGACATAATAAGCCCCTGTGGCTTGTTTTTACAATTTTGCCCCTGAAGGCTCCATTTTACAATTTTGTCCCCCATAGGCCTGTTTTGCCCTTTGTGCCCCTGGCATTTCCAATCATTCCCGGTCCAGTTTTCCCTCCAGTGCCCCCGTGGCCTATTTTACAAATTTACCCTTGTGACTCATTTTATTTGCCCTTAACATTTTCAATTTTCAAATAATAAAATTATCGGGTACGTCCCACTTTCTTTACAAAATTATCGGGTACGTCCCACTTTTCTTTACAAAATTATCGGGTACGTCCCACTTTTCTTTACAAAATTATCGGGTACGTCCCACTTTCTTTACAAAAATTATCGGGTACGTCCCACTTTTCTTTACAAAAAATTATCACGGTACGTCCCACTTTCTTTAATTATCAGGGTACGTCCCACTTTTCTTTACAAAAAAAAAATAAAAAAATTATTATGGGTACGTCCCACTTTTCTTTACAAAAATTATCGGGTACGTCCCACTCTCTTTAACAAAAAATTATCGAGTCCTTCCTACTTCTTTACAAAATCCATCCTTTTTCGCGATCTTCGTTATTTCAGGATGAAGGAATAACATTTCGCTCTCTTTCGATCTCCGTTATTCCAAGGTGAAGGAATAACATTTCGACCTCTCTCGCGATCTCCGTCATTCCAGATTGAAGGAATAACATTTCGCTCTCTTTCGATCTCCGTTATTCCAGATTGAAGGAATAACATTTCGCTCTCTTTCGATCTCCGTTATTCCAAGTTGAAGGAATAACATTTCGATATCTCTTTCGATCTCCGTTATTCCAAGGTGAAGGAATAACATTTCGACCTCTCTCGCGATCTCCGTTATTCCAGATTGAAGGAATAACATTTCGCTCTCTTTCGATCTCCGTTATTCCAAGTTGAAGGAATAACATTTCGATATCTCTTTCGATCTCCGTTATTCCAAGATGAAGGAATAATATTTCGACCTCTCTCGCGATCTCCGTTATTCCAAGATGAAGGAATAACATTTCGCTCTCTCTTTCAATCTCCGTTATTCCAAGATGAAAGAATAACATTTCGACTCAGTAAATGCTCGAACTACGGCCTGGCTTGATTCCTACGGGATACGTAGGTAGCCTACTTTAGGTTCAGCCAATTCGTCACATATGACACCCCCTTTCCCCAGTGGATTCCGAACTACGATTATGGCTTGATTCCCACCCGGGATACGTAGGTAGCCTTTCATAAAAGGTCCAGCCTCTCGACCAACTTGGTCACCCGATCCGTCTCGGCATTCACCAGATTGGATCCTTTTCTATCGACAACCCCACTCGCCCTGCAAGTAACGTTGCCGAGGGGCTTCTGTAAGTACCCAAATCTGGCTCATGCCTTCCGGTTAAGTTTCCCGGCAATTCCGGCAAGTTTCTCGGCAATTTCGGCAAGTTTCCCGGCAATTCCCCAGACTTTCCTAGAGTTCCGGAGCAATTCCGGAACTGTTCCAAACCACCTAAGGGGTGAAGGGACTGCTTGGAGATTAAGAAACACGTTTTTCTTAATTCAAGAAAAACCTTCTAGAAAACTGCCACCTTGCATGTTTCTAGAAGGAACTGGATGTGGCTAATTATGTCGTGCGACATACTAGGCCATGAAGACTTCTAGAAGCTTGCCACCTTGCATGTTTCTAGAAGGAAAACGGTTATGGCTTGTTATGTCGTGCGACATACTAAGCCCATGCATGCTGCCTATAAATAGAGGCCTTCACCTCTCATTTTGGGCACCTCTCCTTCACTCCTCAGTCCCCCTCTACAGAGAATACGCCCAGAAGCCTACTCCCTCTTCCCATATACACCCAAAACCACACTAATCCTCCCAAAATCACTCACCCTCCAACCAATCCCACACACACTTTCCACACACATCAAGAACCAAAGGTTCTCACGGAACCAAGGCTCGATCTCAGCCCCGGAGGTTGCTGTTTTGAAGACTCCTATATCTAACTTGATATAGGAAGTCGTGGTCTTCAAGGGTGACGATTTTCTACCCTTTTTCCTCTCTCTATTTCCTTTGAATGTGAAATCTCTATGCTAAATGCGTTGATAATGTTGTATTCTGATTAAAGTTGCATGCTTTAGTGTTATATTGCTTAGATCCATATCCATTTGCACATCACTTCATGTAAAAGCCCCGGTTTTGGCATTGTTTTTGCATGAACACTCGAGATGAGTGTGGATCCCTCATATCCACACCCTCGTGAAGTGTTCACTATTGAAATACTTGTTTTTTGAGGTCTATCAGTGAAGTCACTTGGCTATATTAATGCCTTGTTACCTCTGTAGATCCCAGCTGTGAGGTCTCTGCAAAGTGGCTAAGTATGTCACGCGACATAGGCAGCCTATGTCACGCGACAACATTGGCCAGTTTGCAGAAACTTCATCTTTTCACTTGTAATCTGGCTTTTACCTTTCCACACTCCCTTGAAATGCTTATATACATGTTTTTTGAGATCTGTAAGTGAAGTAATTTGGCTATATTAAAGCCTTGTTGCCTCTGCAAATCCCAGTCGTTAAGGTCTCTGCAAGTGGCTTAGTATGTCACGCGACATAGGCAACCTATGTCACGCGACAACTTTAGCCAGTTTGCAGAACCTTCATCTTCTCAGTCTGTAATCTGATTTTTACCTTTTCCAAGATGTCAATCTGCATTTAAACTAGGACATTGGCATTTAAAATAGCATATTTGCATATAAAGTAGTATCATTTGCATCAAAAGAACATCTTTTTCATCAAAAAGGCATCTTTTGCACTAAAATTGCATCCTTTGCACCCAAAAACTCATTTTCATACATAAAAAGGCATCCTTTGCATTAAAAAATCATTCCTTGACATTTTCATGCAACATTTGTACATAAAATGCTATTTTCCCACATAAAAAATGCATCCTTTGCATAAAGATCACTTTTTTTAACCAAAAAGCATCCTTTGCACCCCAAAATGTCATCTTTTCACTAAAATGTCATTTTCATGCATTTCCCCATGTCCCCATTAGCAACCTTGGAACTGACCGGTGTAAAGATCCTATCTTTACATCGTTTCTTCCATTAAAGGTGCCATAATCTCTTTAGAAAGGGATAACCTTGAACCCGATATCTCCGATTATCACTTAAGACGAGCATGAAGCAACTATATGAGCTCGATCGTCTTAAGGTGTAGGATTGATGGGCTAAGGACATTCCTTCCTAAAGAACCTCATTTTCGACTATAAAAGAGAGTCCTTCTCTCGATCACGCAAGTCCCGAGATTAAAAATGCGATGATCACAAGTCCAAGATGAGGACGGGATCAAAATCCCGAATACAAAAAATCCAAGAAATCCCGAGCGACAACCAATAAATGGTTTGTACGTCCGAAAGACAACTTGGGACATTCCCTCCCCTTTTATTTAAACACATGCACACAAGAAAGCACGCAAGCAAGCAAAAATAAACGGAATCTAGGGAGATTTGCTACGGCAAGACACCTTGGGTGAACGACGATCCGTTCTTCCTAAGGGGTAACTTAACCTCCGAACCCATAAATCCTTTTTTTCAAAGTTTTGAGGAAATCAAAATGGCGTGGCGACTCCGTTTTTCAAATTAAATCGGATGTCTTCAAACTCGCGTGAATTCTACAATTTGGGCACACATTCACAGCTGGGACAGGAAAAACTTTCCTGTACAACACGGTAACACTTAAATGTCGTTCTTTAGACCACATTGTTATAACTGTTGCATCATCTGGTATTGCATCCTTACTGTTAATTGGTGGTAGAACTGTGCACTCGACCTTCTGTATCCCAATTGATGTTCATGGAAATTCAACATGTGGCTTTACTAAGCAATCTATACATACTGAGTTGTTCAAAAAGCTAAAATCATAATATTGGATGAAGTGCCAAAGCAACATCGATACTGTGTTGAAGCCGTCGATCGCACCCTTCGTGACATTCGGGATAGTAATGACAAACCATTTGGAGGCATCACCGTTGTTTTGGGCGGAGATTTTCGACAAGTCCTACCTGTTGTTCCAAGGGGTGTTCGGACACAGATAGTTGGGGCAACATTGAGACGTTCACCTCTATGGTCTGCCATTAATATCCTAACGTTAAATGTTAACATGCGTCTGGACAACACAAATAATTCACGGGTGGATTTTCTAAACTTTCTGATGAAGGTATTTTTTAATTACTTTAACATTTTCAACATTTGTGTTTCAATCTTTTAACATATATATGTTTTTAAATGGTTAATTTATTTCATGATTAAAAATTCAGATTGGGAGCAGTCCTGAAGAAGTTATATTAATACCGTCAACAATAAGGATTTGTGAAAATCCCGTTGAGTTATTAGATAGCCACTACAAGAAACAGGCTTATATACGGCGGTTAAAATATGCCGTATATAAAACTCGCCCCACCGTAAATAGTATATACGACGGACTAGCCGCCGTAAATAGGCCACCGTATAAAACATCGCCGTAAATACTATATACGGTGGAAATACAACCGCCGTATATAAATGAAATACATACGTATATTATGGCGTATTTGAGTAATCTTTATACGGCGGTAGGTGTAACCGCCGTAAATAAGAGACGAGTCGTCCGCTCCGTAACGAGTCGTCCCAATTGCACCCCCTACTGGTTCCCTCGTCCCCCCTTTGTAGACGAGTCGTCCATGGCCATTTTATACGGCGGATATGGTCACCGCCGTAAATAACTTGATAGAGACGACTCATCCACCATGGCACGAGTCGTCCCATTTGCACCCCCTACTGGTTCCCTCGTCCCCCCTTTGGGCACGAGTCGTCTAGGCCTTTATTTACGGCGGATGAAGGGTTCCGCCGTAAATAAGCCTATTTTTTTTCCCCAGCCCTGTATAATTCATTTTCCCCAAAAATACGTTCACAAAAACCAAATTCAACATGTACACACACAAATGCAACCTGTATATAACCAAAAATACACAAATGCAATCAATGTTTACAATCTACATATTAACACAAAATTAATGTTGAATGTATCCAGACATAATAACCATTATACAAAAAAGTTAGTTGTTGAATGTATCCAAAATTCAATCAATGTCTAAAATCCACAACTTTGAGAAACATATCACCACCTATTCATTACCGTCATTTCCACGTCGTTCCATAAAACAACATTTCAACTCATCAATTTGTTGTTGTAACTGTCGGCGTTCCTCCACATTTTGTCGGCATTCCTCCTGAAGTTGCCTTTCAAAATCTGCTCTGACGGATGCCACCGCCTCCAATACAGCTGTCTGAGAAGTTGGGGATTTACCAAACACCTTAGTTTTGTTAACACCGCCTCCCATACATCACACTCTCCCGTGGTCATCAGTGCCCATCATACCTGTAAAAATCTTTTTGCGCACCGTGGGAGAGTTTTGTTGCTCCTCTGGCAGCTCATCAATTGCATAATTAAGCGTTTGCTGTAACAAAAACAACATGTTCAATATAAATGTTTTAACTTTAATTAATATTATGAAAATGAAGTTAGAAATGAAAAAAGTATTCTATAGAATAACAAAACTGAAACAGAAAAGGTTGAAACTTTAACTTACAATCATTTGAGCGGTTTCTTGATCTGCAGGTGTTTTGCCCGTGCGCGTAGCTATGAACAAGCTTACACGATCAGTTGGTAAACCCTCGTCGTCTCTCTACAATTTATAATAGAATCATTTGACCAAAAAAAATATATTTATATACGATACAAAAAGAAACATTAATTGACAACTGAGAACTAAATTGAACGATGACAAACCTCTTTTATGACTTTGGAATGGGACTTTTTTCCGGTCCGGTTCAGACACGCTTGCTTTTCTCGATTCGCTTTATTTGTTTCTGATATTTCCTGGAAAAAAAAAGAAGATAATATTAGTATTAATTTGACTACTTATATAAGACATTCACGATAATAGATTGAGATTAATTTGAAATATACCCGAGCCTTGTCTGTGCCCCACATCGCAACAAGTTGAGCCCATTGATCCGCAACGCACCCACGGGGTGGGTGAGCCAATGCGTCCCAGTCGGATTCATACATCTTATAAAACGCTTTCAACTGACATTTCCATATTACAAAGTCATAACTGAGTAATATTCATAACAAAGTCATAACTGAGTAATATTAATAACTGAGTAATACTTATTATATGCTTGTCTCACCTGGTATTTCCAGTCACGCCACGTTTTATTGAGATAAAGATTCATAACTAGGTAATACTCCGGAGGCGCATTTGTATTATCCTATATACACAATTCAACAAAGAAAAAAAAAACAATTGTTAGAGAATCATAAGACTTTTGACTACGTACTAGAGATTTATGTAAGAAATATGGATTACAACTTACCAGAACGTCATTCCATACGGCATCTATGTACTCATGGTCCATCTGAGGCCACTCTCTAGTTAATGGGAAATGTTCCCCATTTCTAGCAAAATGTCCTAGCTGAGTAGCTAGTTTTGCCATTTCCCCACCAACTGGTTGACCATATTTATTCCATATTATATTCAATCTCTCTTTACCCCATTTGCTGGTTGGTTTTGCCGGCCCTCTTCCTTTATGGTTCGAGCCCTGACCTGTTATTAAATTTTTTCTTGGCGGCATATCTGTCATATGACAATTCAATTCTAGCACAAAAATTTGATAAACCAAGTAAAGGACCCAAAAAAACAGTCTTATAATATATGTATAAGACCTATAAATTTATTATAGGTCTTATGTATCTTATATAAGACATATAAACAGCAACAACAACACTTGGGATTGACTCCCAACATGTTAGAGAACACAATCTTTTTCATTTATATGTATTTTTAATGTTTGTATGGATCAGAGGAGAGACAGACAACATGCTTATTTCATCTAAGATACTATATTGTCACAGACAATATTTAGTACTCCGGGTTTAGCCAAATAGAGTTAAATATTGACACAAAACATTATAAATAGTGGTTCTTGAATCTTGAATTTAGATAACTAGTAACAATTATACAACCTGTTTAACCTTTCAAGTGAGAGAAAAAAAAACTGCAAATATCACAGTTCATAATAAGAATAATGATTATTATTATTACTATTACTATAATAACAAAAACAATAATAACAGTTGCACAGTCTCCCAAAGTAAGAATCCGGGTTCCACCACTAATATCATACAAACACAACATAAAATGAGATAAGAAAACATGGACACTATAGCTATGCATCCTATAACGGAAAGGGATCAAAACCATTTCTGACTAGAACTAAAGGTGATCATAAGAAACTACATGTAGTTTGGGTGCAACAATCATTTAATCAACTCACTTGATTCTACAGTTCTTCCACGATAATCTCGTGCTTTATTGTTTTTTTGACTTGTCTTGAGTTTTCAAAGAGCTGCGGGCTTTATTCTCTGTTTTACTAAGGAGTATCTTTAAAAATTATTGTACAAGGAAAAACCCAGCTACAAGCTATGGCTGTGACAACCACCCAGTTGAAATTAAGCTTATTTTCTCTACAAAAAATAGTATTTAGTCTAGCTTTTTGGGGAGAGAATATGGGTAACCAATACCATTGTAGTAAGAACTCAAAGCATAATACTGACTTAACCCAAATCTACATTTCTTTTGCTCTATAAATAATACTTTTCGAACAAAAAATGTTAAATGTGATCAATAACAACAAATACCATAAACCATGACATTACACTAACATTTCCAACGAATCAACAAAAAAACAAAAAATTGATGGGGAAGCGGGGCAGGGGGAACAACAAACATGACATTACACTAACATTTCCAACGAATCAACAAAAAATTGAAAAAAAAAATACCATAAACCATCGAAAATCAACATTGAAAGGTTGTGGACACATTTGTTATATGTCACATTTAACAAAAGACAAATACCAAATCGATGGGGAAGCGGGGCAGGGGGAACAACAACAACAACAAGGAACAACAACAACAACAACACTATAGGGCAAGCCTTGCTTGATACAGAAAAAGTATAAAATAGTACGGGGGGGGGGGGCTGGGGCTCCCTCAAATGTGCACGATACATTCTGAGCAGATTGAAAATATGAATTAAGTATTAATTTAAAATATAAAAGATATAAGGAATGTAAGCCTCATGTAAGGAATCAGTACTTACTCTAGGTATTGTTCAACATCTTCAGTATTGAAAAGCACATATCTATGCGCTTGTACTCGTGTGATGTAATCAAGGGTAATTACCTCTTCTTTTCCTACAAAGCGGCCTAACTCATCACCTTCATCATCATTTCTTCTAGGACGATTGGACTTTGTCTCAATGTCATCCAAATATTGCGTACAAAAAGTCATGCATTCTTCAGCCACAATTGCCTTAGCTATGGAGGCCTCGGGATGGGCTCAATTTCGAACATATAATTTTAATGTAAGTAGAAACCTACAAAAACATTTACTTATGCTAAAGCAGATGTAAAAAGGAATTTAACTTTTTTCAAAGTAAATTTAATATGGATGTACCTCTCTACCGGATACATCCAACGAAATTGTATTGGGCCTGCTAGCAAGGTCTCCTCGGCTAAATGCACCGGCAAGTGCTCCATAACATCAAAGAAAGCTGGTGGGAATATTTTCTCGAGAGCGCATAGTGTGACCCATCCGATCTTGTATCTTTTCGAGATCGGCAAGTGTATTCACCTTTGAGGATAATTGCCTAAAGAAATTTGCCAACTCAATGATGGCTTTTACAATGAAGTAGGCAACGCTTTTCGAACAGCTAAAGGGAGTAGTTGTTGGAGCAAAATATGACTATCATGGATCTTAAGACCCCAAATAACTCTTTCCTCTAGATGTACACAACGAGATATGTTTGACGAGTAGCCATCAGGGACTTTGACTCCCTTTAAAACTTTCAAGAATGTGTCTTTATGCTTCTTACTCATTGTGAACTGAGCCGGAGGCATAATATCTTTGCCAGATGGAAGCTTTTGTAGATGCAATGGTTTCCGAATGTTCATCTCTTTTAGGTCTTTTCTTGCTTTATCATTATCTTTTGATTTCCCCGCCGTACCTAACAGAGTATGTAGCACATTATCACACACATTTTTTTCAATGTGCATAACATCAAGATTATGACGAACATGATTATTTGCCCAATATGGCAACTCAAAGAAGATACTCCTCTTTTTCCAATTGTGACACAACTTAGGAACCTTTCTTTTCTCCAACTTGGCTTGTTGCTTCTCACCCTCTTCTCTTTTCCTCTTTTTAATAACATCTTCTATTTTATACTCTGTTTCCATATTTTCAACTTGTTTAAGCAATTTTGTTCCAAACAATAACTTGGGCTTATCTCTCACTTCATGAGTACCATCAAAAGAGCTTTTATTCTTACGAAAAGCATGACTCCTAGGCAAGAAGCGTCGATGACCAATATAACAATACTTGCCACCATGATCCAACCATCGTGCTTGAGGTCTCACATTGCAACAAGGGCAAGCATATTCACCTTTAGTGCTCCATCCAGACAACATTGCATATGCAGGAAAGTCATTTATTGTCCATAATAGTGAAGCTCGTAAAGTAAACAACTCGTTCCTTGATGCATCATAAGTTGATATACCATCTTCCCACAATTCCTTCAAATCATCAATTAACGGTTGGAGATACACATCTATCTTGTTACCCATCCCTTTTGGGCCTTGAGTAAACACCGACAAGAAGAAATATGGTTGTTTCATGCATAACCAAGGTGGAAGATTGTATGGCATAAGCACAACCGGCCAAGTACTGTGAGATATAGTCATTGTTCTGAAAGGATTAAATCCGTCAGATGCTAATCCCAATCTAACATTCCGAATTTCACTTGAAAATAATGGATAACGTTCATCGAATTCCTTCCACGCACGAGAGTCTGCAGGATGCCTCAGCACACCATCGTCTATTCTTTTCTCGGCATGCCATCTCATGAGTGTCGCGGTCTTAGATGACCAATACAACCTTTGCAACCTTGGATTTAAGGGAAAATACCATACTTTCTTCATCACTACCTGCTTGGGAAGTTTATTCTTGCCACTTGTTTCCGCACCTTCACCGCTACCCCCTTCTTCTTGTTGCTTATATCTAGAGGCTCCACAAATTTCACATTTAGAAAGTTTTTCAGTTTCATTTCGAAACAACATACAATGATTAATGCACGCGTCCCACGTTTTATAACTAAAACCCAAATCCGAAGTCATCTTGTACGCCTCACGATAGGAACTTGACACTTTCGCTGACTGAGGCAATGCCCTAATGAAATCTTTATTATTATTATTATTATTCTACATTAAGTTACATAATTACTAACTTCAAGATAATTAATACTGAAATAAAATATGAAGCTATATATAATCACCATAAACCATAATTAATGTAGGCTAACAAATACTTCACCGCCCCAAAAAAAAATGTGGGTTTAAACTTTGAACTATGTGGCCACTTTTTACTTGGTGGTGTGCTAGATCATCATCATCATCATCATCATCATCATCATCATTGTTTCCGCACTATCATACGTAAAAAGTCTGATTTGATATCACGATAAACTTTAAAATTTTATTTAAAAACAAATTGACGTAAAGAGAGGTGACAAATAATCTTTATATATTGAATTGAAGACTTGATAATATCCGATGTAAAATAAATATTTCATCAATATGTTTTGTTCTTGATTAAAAATAAAAATAGATAGTACGGGCTAAGTTGATGAATAGATTCGATTAACGTACTATAATAGCAAAGTTTGGTCTCGAGAAATGTGTTAAGAAAATCAGTTGGTTTTGAGAGACCGTGGTGGTCATGTTACTAGGTGCAAGTGCTCGTAAGAATTTGATTATTATTTTTTTTTTATTACTCAGGTTCTCCAGTTTCGCCGGATAATTCCTGGATCACTAGGTACCGGCCCCTCAGTATGCTGGCGGTGGTAAATCGCGGGATGTGCCTTATGCAGCCAGGGTGGCAGCACCCCTTATACTCCTGGCCCCAAGGGAGCCCTCCTACAAGACATTTACACTCTTACAACACCAAATGGCTGCTCCAGCTGCTTCTGCCGAGGCAATTACATCACTATTACAACACCAAATGGTTGCTCCAGTGCTTCTGCCAAGATTTGAACTCCCCACACTGAGGTTGCAAGCCCAGCAGTACTGCTTCCTTAACTGCACGGATGTGCCCCGGGGGACTCCTAAGGACCCGGAAACCCAAGGTAGAAATTAAACCACATAGATTTCCCTTGGGGAGAATCGAACCGGTGACCTCCCCTACGGAAGGCCACCATTATACCACTGGGCCAAGGCCCATTAGGTTCGTATGAATTTGATTATTATTAGGGTCTTTCATGACTTTGCTTAAATATAATGCAACTCCACTGTTTTTGCAGCGATTACTGGGTTGCCATTCTGGGGCAATACTGTTGTGTGGGTGGATGGCTACACCCAGGAGCAGTTGTCGGAGCTGCTTGGTTTTGACATTACCGATGCCAGGGGCTTGGGTATTCGGTACGGGCCAATGGAGGCTCATCTGAGGAGGGGCATTGAGGTGTATTTGGCGGGGTCCCTGAGGATGACAGAAGAGCGCCTGGCTCAAGGGTTTTTATGAATCGCTTTGTCAGCTACCCTGTTTCCCACTACTGACACGTCATGTCATTTTCCTCTGCACGGCTCATTGACCGACATGGAGATCGTGAGAGGGTTTGCATGGGGAGAGGCCGGTCTGGCCGAGCTCTACCATGCTTTGGATAGGTTCTCTCGGGGAGAGGAGAACACTTTACGCTGTTTTCAGTTTGCCTTGGATGTGAGTTCCTTTCTTTTTTTCTCTTCCTTGTCTCATTTGTACTCGTATGTATCTGCTTTGTAGCTGATATAACTTTCCATGTGTTCGACAGGTGTGGTTCTTGGAGGTGTTCCACCCGCAGAGGTGGGAGACCAGGGAGGAGTATGCGCCCTTATTCCCTGCCATGTTGTTGGCAGAAGGCGACGAGGAAGATGGCAAAGTCGAGGGAGAGTACTCGACTGTCTTACGAGGAGGTATCTTTAGCCATGAGCCAAGGCTTTTCTCCGCGAATCCATCTAAATTGGTGGAGTCGGATTGATGCTTTTGTAGTGCATGCTGCTAGGGATGTTACACGTCGACGGAAGCTACTGGTGGGGCTTCATTGCGACGCGATGTACTTGGGCGAGAGGGTGACTTTTCAGCATGGTCCGGGGTCCATTCCTTTGGTTCCGATGGACTCGCCTCCTCACATGCAGTATCCTATGGTGATACCGATGGAGGATTTGCAGCAGTACAGGGAAGGTGTATCCTATGCCGAATTTATCCTAGAGGATGCTGATTATGATGTCTTTCGGAGGACGAGGCTGAGGAGCCCGCAGGTGTTGTACAGAGAGGGTGAGGGCCCTGCATATCCCCAGGACTACCCGCTCCCTCGCGCTCGGCTGGCGTATGAGGGTGCTGATGGTTCCCGCAGGCGGCTGACGGTCCCCATTCCGGAGGAGGCGAGGCCTCGGTACAGAGTGGATCCCGATGCTTCGGTGAGTGCTTTGTTTCGCTTTCCTGTACTTAATAGTAGCATTCTGCAAATGTTGCATCTGTGATGTCTGTTTGTCTTTTGACGGCTTTCCTAATTTACAGGTGTCTGGCCGTACTTACAACCAGGTTGTGAGATGTATGGATGGGATAGCCAACTACGCCAGGAGACTCGTGGAGTTCCTGCGGTGTAGTTCCTGGAGGAGCGCGGCTGTGCATGAGCCGATGCCGTCTAGGCCGTCTGCAGCGAGAGACTCGTCTTCCTCCACGACTGGTGGGGTAGATTTTATGCAGGAGTTCAGCCAGTTCTCTTGTGAGATGGCGGGGTTCGGAGCTCGTCACTCTTCGTATTCGGGACACGAGCGAGGAGAGTCCTCGGGGACACAGGCGCGAAGGCGGCACTTCTCGTATTCCCGCCTTGAGGAATTTGGGGATTACCTTTCCTCTGTGGATCCGGCTGCGGCGGGGCAGTATTACGAGTGCTCGGATGACGAGCAGGACTCTGAGTAGTCCTTCTTTTTTTTTCTAGACAATTAGGTGTATTGTCCAAAAAATTTGATTTGTACTTGAAAGGGCCTTTGAGGCGAACCCTTGTATTTTGAATATTTATTTAGTGATTACCTTCCTTTATTTTTGGCAAATTAGCAAGTAGGTTGATCAAAAATAAATAATAATGGGACATGCATACAAATTCGAACTGGTCAAAATTTATATCTCTATGCACTATTATTTAATTAATTGCACTATTTCACTAGCCCGGGGTGGATGTGGTGTCTGCAGTGGATGATTAATCATACGGATGCATGTAATTTAGACAAGGCTTGAACAAGAGGCTGTTTGGAAATGTTCCTGAGTTTTGAGGCAGCTGGCTACAGTGTTGACCAAGTCAACTTGAAAAACAGTCCGACCGGACTGGGATTCATATCCAGTTTGTTTTAAATTGCAGTCCAGTTTCTGCAATTTTGAAAACACTACACTTGCTTCTGATCAAAACTGATTTCTCCTTCGAATTTTTGGAGGTTTCCTTTGTTATTCATGGCTTCATTTCCCAGGTTATCGTCTCAGATGCAAGAGCGATATTTGGATAGTTACCAGTCGTGGGTACGGCACCACATGAGGCAAAGCAAGGGATTTTTCGAGGGCTGTTATAGAATGAAAGCGGTCTGGGCTTTGAAGGAGCTCATGCCGGATTGGGATCTCTTGAGAGCTGCGGCTCATTTCTGGGACGTAAGGAGGCACGTGTACAACTTTTCGTACAACAAGATTACGCCCACATTTAAAGATTTCCGAGCCATACATGGAGGACCGGAGGCGGAGCAACTGGTTCTTCCTTTGACGGGCGGCCTGACCACCGTTGAGAAGTTAGTGTCCTTGCTTGGCGTTTCAGCTAAAGAAGCATACGGGATGCTAACACCGAACACGAATTATGTTAACATTTCGGGGCTGCCCGATAAATTTGCCGGTGCTGAGGGGAGCATTTCTGCATGGGACGCTTTTGCTCTGTGCGCAATCGCCACTTTATTCACGTTCACGTCCCTTGGTGTGTGCCATCACAGTGTACTGGACCTGGTGAGGCAGTGCCGGAACGGAGGAGACATCGTGCCTTTGATTTTGGGCGAGACGTTCCTTGGCATAGGTCGAATGGCGACCGGTAGCCGATACATGTGGGGAGGGAGTCCCTCTATGCTTACTCTGTGGTTGAGGGAGCGATTGCAAATGGTGCCCGAGGTGCCAGTGTCATGTGATCCCTGGTCCTTTTCTCGACGTCCTTTGGTGATAGGGGCGATCAGGCTGAACTGAAGCTTTGGATGGCCAGACTCCGCACGCATCATTTGCGATGGTGGGTTCCTCATTGGAAGTTACAAACTTCCCGGACCGCTCAGGAGGGTCTTCTTGTCGTCAGAGTCCCGGGGGTGTCCCAGACTTCTTTCTATATTCCATCATTGGTGCTGCGACAGTTCGGGCTGGAGCAGGTGCCGTTGACGGGTTTGTGTAATGCTGCTTCCTTCGAGGTGGGATCTCTTCTGATGGAAGATCCTTCGACACCATTGCTTCTCACGCGGTTGTGGCAACATACATCCTTTCCTGCCAGGGTTCTCTTTCACCGGAGAGGGGGCACTGTTCTATCCACTCAGTATTTGAACTGGTATCAGGAGTGTATGGGGGAGACACAGATGGCTATTTTGTGGAGAAGAAGGGAGTTGTTGGGCCTTGATTACCCTGACGGCTCGACTCTGAGGAGGGCCGAAGCGGCGGCTAACCCTCAGGATTGTACTGGGGATGACATGGCTGATTATGAGGCCAATGCTAGTCGGGCGGCCGATCAGAGCATGGATATGATGACTCGGAGAGAGGCAGCTCGTGATAGAGCTATGTAAAGGGCTACGTTGGCAGCTGCAGGTTTAACAGAGGCGTCAGGAAGGGTCCCAGAGCCAGGTAGAAGGACTACGGGGATATTCCCTGTGAAAGCGAAGAATACCCATCGTGGAAAAGGGAAGGGGAAGAAGGATGAAGGACCAAGTACGGGGGACTAGGTTGACCTTGCCGTCCGGAATATCCACCCACTGTCATTGCAGACACATTAATTGGTTAATGTTTATTGTATTTTTTCTAGCGTGTAGCGAGTCAAGAGTTGACCGTGCTTGAACTCATCAAAGATTGTTTTAACCGTCATTAATCTGTAGGTTAATTTAAAGAGTTTTTCGAAACACAAGCGATTGGTGCTTATTTGTTTTTTTTTGTTTTTGAGATCGAACCAATGATGGCTGCCTACGTTTCCCTTTTACAATTGGACTAAGGGGCTCAGGTCACCGTAGTTCGACACTTTAGGTGAAATTTGAGAAAAAACACAAAAGAAGTACGACCCTATTTTTTACCTGGATCATTATCGGGAATGTATCCAGTTGGGTATTACTCTTTTAGCACTTTAATTTTACTGAGGGGTGGTGTATGGGGAAGGAGAGTTGACTCGTGTTCTTCCTCAAACGAAGTATCAGCGGAGCTTGCTTCCGTTCACGGGGTTAACGAAAGGGTTCTATTCCAAATCTGCTAACTTCCTGGCTCCTCCGGAGAAGATTCTTTGTACCACGAACGGGCCTATCCGTGTAGGCTCCCACTTTCCGAGGGGATTGTTCTGCGTAGGAGGCTTTTCCTTGAGCACCAAGTCGCCCTCTTTGATGTTTCGGATCTTGACTTTCTTATCAAATGCTCGGGCCATTCTGCTTTGGTAGGCACGAGTATGCTCCATGGCTTTCAATCTGCGCTCGTCGAGTAAAGCTAGTTCATCATGACGGCTCTGGAGCCATTCGACTTCATTGATTCCGTTTTCCAAGAGGACTCGGAGGGATGGAATTTCCAATTCCACTGGTAACATTGCTTCCATTCCGTATGTAAGTGCAAAAGGAGTCTCCCCTGTGGCGGTTCTGACTGATGTTCTATATCCCCAGAGCGCTAGATGTAGCTTCTCAGGCCAATCCCGACCTCTGACGGCCATTTTTCTGATTATCATTGCGAGAGTCTTGTTTGCTGCCTCTACTGCACCATTAGTCTGTGGTCTGTAGGGAGAAGACTCGTGGCGTGTAATTCTGAACTCGGTCAACAGTTGGTCACAATCTCCTTCAAAGTGGGTCCCATTGTCGGATATGATCTCGTTGGGCACCCCGTATCTGCACATGATGTTCTCTTTGATGAACTCGGCCACCTTCTTAGAATTCAGTACTTTGTATGATCTGGCTTCTACCCATTTGGTGAAGTAGTCGACTGCGACTAGTATGAACTCGTGATCATTGCTCCCTGGCGGAGTGATTTTGCTGATGACGTCGATTCCCCATGTGGCGAAAGGCCATGGCATAGTCATGCAATAGAGCTCGTGAGGAGGAATGTGATTGAGGTTGGAGAACCGTTGACATTTGTCGCAGCTTCTGACGAACTGGATGCAGTCTGTTTCCATTGATACCCAATAGTAACCCATACGGAGGATGATCTGTGTCAATGCTCTGGCGTTCATGTGCGGACCGTAGGTTCCGTTGTGAACTTTGTTCATCAGCTCGCAGGCTTTTTCTTTATTTACACTCCGGAGGAGTGGTCCTTGGTGGCGCTTCTTGTACAACATGCCCCCAGAAGGACGAAATGGGATGCCAGGCATTTTAGTGCCATCATATTTTTGGCTTTGATCCCTTCTTTTGTATTTTCCATCTTCATTTGTGAAGGAAGCTTCTCCGTTTTGGAGGTACAAGTAGATTTGATTGTACCAGGGTTCGTCGATCGGTTCATGTTAAACTTCGATCTCGTAGCAATAAGCAGGTGTTTCCCATCTGCCTATTCTGAGGGGTTTTACTGATTTCCCTTCGGGAATTTCGATAAGAGATGCTAGGGTAGCCAGGGCATCTGCGAAGCGGTTCCTGTCTCTTGGTAAATAATGGAAAGAGATGTCCTTAAACTGAGCAATGAGCTCCTCCATGTAAGTGTGGTACTTCTGGATTGATGCTTCATACTATGCTGCATTGTTGGTTGCTTCAAAATTCAGTTTGATGGCTATAGGAGTGTGCTCGTCTTTAGGATCGACCAAAAGCATTCCAATACCATTTCCCTTCTTGTTGGGTGCCCCATCGAAGAAGAGTTGCCATCCGGAAACTGCGGATCAGGACCCTTGAATTCACTGCTTGGGAAGTCTGCCAACTGATCTGCCATTACTCTGCCCTTTGTTGATTTTCTGACCATGTACTTGTAGTCGAATTCAGCCAGGAAGAATGACCACTTAGCTAGTCTCATTGACAGAGATGGCTTGTCGAAGAGATATCTGACGGGGTCCATCTTGGAGACCAGGAGCACTGGATGTGACTGCATGTAGTGTTTCAGTTTCCCGATAACCCATACCAAGGCGCTACAAGTTTTCTCTAATGCTGAGTAGCTGAGTTCACTTCCCTGAAGCTTCCGGCTTACGAAGTAGATTGCATGCTCAACTCTGGAATCTTTCTGTTCTTGCGCCAGTATATCCCCAATTGACGTGTCTGTCACTGTCACTGTCAGGTACAGGAGGAGTGGCTTATCTTCATGTGGCGGGCACAGGATTGGGGGATTCACCAAGTATGTCTTGATTTTCTCGAAAGCTGTCTGGCACTCGGAGTCCCATTTGATGTTAGCATTTTTCTTCATTAGTTTGAACATTGGCTCGCAGAGAGATGTCAACTGGTTGATGAAGCGGCTGATGTACTGAAGTCTTCCCATAAAACTTTTCACTTCTGTCAGTGTCTGCGGCGGCTTCATGTCGATGATGGCCTTGATTTTCTTGGGATCGGCTTTGATACCTCTTTTTGTAACCATGTACCCCAGTACTTTGTCTCGCTTGACGCCGAAGGTGCACTTTGCAGGGTTCAATCTCATGGAGTGCTTTCTGAGTCTGTTGAAGAACTTTCTTAAATCTATCATGTGCTGCATGTCTGATCCTCTGGAGTGGATGATCATGTCGTCGACATATACTTCGATTTCCCTGTGAATCATGTCATGGAAGAGAGCTATTGCAGCCCGCTGGTAAGTAGCCCCAGCGTTCTTCAAACCGAACGGCATGACCGTGTAACAGTATGTCCCCCACGGAGTGGTGAAAGCAGTCTTGGCTTGATCTTCCTCGGACATCTTGATCTGATTGTATCCGGCAAACCCATCCACGAAGGATTTTACCTCGAAACACTACAAGAAAAATAGCCTTTTAAAACTGCTTTTTGTGATGGCTAAAAAAAGCAGTCTCCATAGACCAGATAAGGAGACGGAAATAAAAAGCAATCACGTTAGCTTAAGGAGATGGCAGTACAATCACAAGTGCAATCACGTTTGGTAATTTCGTCCGGAGCGCCAACGCGGGAAACTGGCGCCAATATGAAAAAATCAAACGTGACTGCTTTTTTGAAACTGTGATGACTTTTGCAATCACATTTGATTAATTATATAATTTAATCAATATAAATACATAAAAAAAGTAATTTTCATAAAAGTTGACTGCCAATGCAATCACGTAATACCTTAAATGATATAAAAAAATAAATAAATTAAATTTGAGATACCTAAATCATAAATAAATAAATAAAGAACTAAATCATAAAAAGGCTCTCTCTCTCTCTCTCTATCCACTCTCTCCCTCTCCCTGCGTTCGTCTCCCTCTCCCTGCGTTCGTCTCTCAAAAGGCTCCCTCTCCTGCTCCGTTCCACCTCTCTCCGCTGGGTTCGTCTCTCCCGCTCCGCCTCTCTCCGCTGCGTTCATCTCTCCCGCTCCGCCTCTCTCCGCTCGTCGTCTCTCTCTCTCCGATCCGAAACCTAGCCAGTTCAAGAGGTATAATTCCCCTCATATTTTGTGTTTTTAACATGGATTTGACCATTTTGATCCGAAATTGGTCTATAAGTATACAAATATTGCGTCTTTTGTATGAATTTAAGATAGTTTGATTTGATTTTGAAAAGTCAAATTTCGGACTGTTTTGGTATATTTTGTTGGTGTATTTGTTTTGATTAGCTAAGCTCTCGATTTGGGGTTTATTTTTAACCCAAAATTAGGGTTTAATTCCTGGTGTTCTTCCCCTAATTTTCATGGTTTTATTTCTTTCTAGGGTTTTCTTTAGATTGTGAATAGTTGTATACAAAAGAAGCTCAAGACATACTTCAGTTTTGCATCAAAATGTTCAGTGATGTTTAAATATTTCACTGCTTTAACTCAATTTCTGTGTCATATTTTAACTAGACATATAGCTTATGAACAACTACAGATACTTGGGACCCATCAGTTTGGGAAGACCCGTTATCTTTCAAGCCCGAACGTTTTCTTGAATCAAATGTGGACTACAAAGGATTTGATTATGAGTATATACCATTTGGGACGGGGAGAAGAATCTGTCCTGGGATGCCTTCAACTGGGAAACAACTTCCTTTTATTTTGGGGTCTTTGATTCATCACTTTGATTGGATTCTTCCAGGTAATATGATCCTAAAGAACTAGACATGAACGTCAAATTTGGTGAAACGTTGCAAAAGGAACAACCTCTATGGCTCATATTCGAGAGGAAGTGAATTCAGACAGACTTTTGATTATGTAATTCAGACAATGGCTGAATCTTTTAGTTTACTTATAGATTCTGCCATTGAACATCAAATAAAATAAGATAAATAAGACTCAGTATTAAACTTTGTTGTATTGTTCAGTTTTGACTCCCAAGTATCTGTAGTTGTTCATAACCCTGTTCTTATAAATACTTCTTTCACTATATTACAGAGAAGAAAGAAACGTTAAGTAATGAACTTTTATCTTACACTGATTCCCAATACGGGTTCTAACTAGAACTGAGTATTCCAACACATAGTGAGAGGTTGGTTTATTTGAATCTTTATATAACCATGAGAATACCATCTACTCCATCCGTCCCTAAATGAATGTTGATTTTTTTTTCAAATTTGCTCTTGATCAAGAGCAAATTTGTATTTTTTTTTTCAAACCAGGACTTTCACTATTTTATTTTTCATAATGAAACCCTCACCATAACTCCTCCATAACCCTAATGTTCATGTACATAGAAAAATTGCCTATCATCATTCCAGATCCCAGGCTTGTTACTTATGATTCTCAGATGAGATGAAGAAATTTACGTTATTGCTAGAATTCTGCAGTTTAGTGCCTAGATGTATATTATCGCCCATAAAGCACATTTAGAACTGTAAATCCTGCTGGTTGCACATCACCCTTGTATTTATCTCAGTATTTTCTCATATGACGTAAATATATTATTTACCCTTTTCTTTTGTTCTGTCTCCGATAAAGTCCCGCCTAAGGTAAGGTCGTCTTTCTCATGTTTTCTGCTCCATTTATCGGGGTTTTGCTGGACTCATCATTTTCAAAAGTCAATTTTTTGGTTTTTAATTTGTTTCTTCTCTGATTTTAATCTTTAAATCACGTAGGAGATGTCATTCTGAAATTAAAATATTTGAAGTCTTTGTTGCAACATTATTTTGAGTCGGTATTAGTTTTATTTTATTGTGGCAAGTGCATCATTAGGTACATCCTTATCGCTACAAGATAATGCATAAATAATGGAATAGTACTATAGTAGTAGTAGTGTCTGCTCCACTGGATCTTGATTATGATTAAAAGAACTCATTGCATATCTTTTTAATGTACTCCCTCCGTCCGACTTCAATTCGTCCCTGTTTCAAGTTTATTTTCCCTTTTGGTTTTGGTCTGTCCCAATTTCAAGAGTTCCTTTCATAAATTCAAGAGTCTCTTTCATAAATGACAAGTTTTGAACATTGGTTTACCCAACTTTTTTGTTTCTTATCAATTCAGATTTATTCACTAAAGCGGATACGTATTGCTGCATACAGGCTTCCAGCAGACCTCGGGTAAGTGTTTTGATGATTATCTTTATGCCTCCTATTTTCTTGAAGATTCTTGTTTCTTGCCATAGGGTATCTTAAGCTTCTATGCCAGTAGGCATACACACGAAAATCATTTTATGCCCTCTGTCCAAAAAAATATATATTGTGTTTTCATAATTGGTTGGTCCCTAATAAATGTCACGTTTCTGAAAATGAAAATAGGTTTAGTGCAATTTCGAACATTCTTTGTTACTCCCTTTTTTCAACATTTACTAGTTCTGAAAATGAAAATAGTTTTAATGCAAAGTCCAGAAACTCTCTTTTTTCAACATTCACTTAGGAACAGAGGGAGTAACTCGTTTTAGTCAAGTTTAAATACAATTTATATTTTTTTTTCAGGAATCATGTCTAATCGAGATTGGATGTATGTGAATTTGAATGATAAGTCCAACCGTGCAATATTTATTAAGGGGGTAGAAGAGTTTCTGGACTTTGCATTTTCACACCTTGAGTGTGTGGAGGATGGCATGATTCGATGTCCATCTACCAAATGTGATTTTAGTTGTTACAAAACAAGAGAATCTGTACGTATGTGTCTACTTTTAAATGGGTTTGTTTCTGACTATAAAAGGTGGAGTAGACACGGGGAATCCGACATTGAGATGGATATTAATATTGAGGATGAGGGAAATAATGAGAGTTGGGCTAATGAAATGTTAATGGAAGCCGCGGGTCCAAACTTTGAGCCCTATAATGAGAATCCTAATGTTCAATCTAAAATGTTTTATGGCTTGTTTGAGTCTTCTAATGAGCCGTTGTGGAAGGGTTGTAAGTCTTATACCACGCTGAGTGTCGTAAGTCAGATTTTACACTTTAAATCTGAGTATGGCATACCCAATAAAGGCGTAGATCAAATACTTATGTTTATAAAACGTATGCTACCGGAGATAACAAGCTACCTGATTCTTATTATAAGTGTAAGGCAATGATGAAGGGTCTCGGTCTTCCTTGTGAGAAAATACATGCGTGCGAAAATGATTGTTTCTTATTTTGGGGAAATAATAAAGACTTGAAAGCATGTCCTGTGTGTGGTGAGCCCAGGTACAAAATGTTTGATGTTGCTGTAAGGGAAAAGCATAAGCCTATTCCGAGAAAGGTCTTACGTTATTTTCCACTTATTCCTAGGCTTCAAAGACTTTATTTGTCATCAAAGATAGCTGAACATATGAGGTGGCATGGTGTAAAGCGTACGATTGTTGAGGGTGAGCTTAGGCATCCGGCTGATGGTGAGGCTTGGAAGGATTTTGATCGGCAATATCCTTCCTTTTCTGCAGAGGTTCGTAACAATAGACTTGGTTTGGCAACAGATGGGTTTAACCCATTTGGGCACTCGAGTAAGCCTCACTCAACATGGCCAGTGTTCATTGTCCCTTATAATCTCCCACCATGGATGTGTATGAAGCCAGAATACATGTTTATGCCTTTGGTCATTCCTGGTCCTAAAATCCCAGGTAGAGAACTTGATGTATATTTGGGGCCATTGATAGATGAGTTAAAGACATTGTGGAATGTAGGGGTCGACACCTATGACATTTCACTCAAACAAAATTTCAACATGAGGGCTGCTCTAATGTGGACTATTAGTGACTTTCCTGCATATGGTATGTTATCCGGGTGGAGCATACATGGAAAGAATTCATGTCCTTGTTGTTTAGATACTAGTATAGCTTTCAACCTTACAGAAGGCAAAAAGCCGTGCTACTTTAGGTGTCATCGTCGATGGTTGAGTCCTAAGCATAGATGGCGGTCTGATAAGCACAAGTTTAATAATAAAGTTGAGCGTAAAATGGCACCCCGAAGAAAAAGTGGAGATGAAATTTTGGCTTATGTAACTGAATTTGATTCGATCACCTTAGGGAAAGGGAATAATAGTGATGAAAAAACTCGTGGGTTTGGGGTTGATCATAATTGGACAAAAAAGTATTTTCTTTGAGTTCTTAAAATCTTTGGAGTAAACTTTTGATTCGACATAACTTAGACTTGATGCACATTGAGAAGAATGTTTTTGATAATATTTTTTATACTGTAATGAATGTTAACCAAAAAACCAAAGACAACTTAAAATCTCGCAAAGATTTAAAAATTCTTGGCATTAGAGCAGAATTGCATCCAATAGAGAGGCAAGATAGAAATCCGATATTGCCAAAAGCCAAGTACACATTGACAAATGAACAAAGCAAGCAAGTTGAAATTACCCGGATTTGCGTGAGCGAAGGCGGTTGTCTTTCGCGGGGGGTTGGTGTCTAAGACTTCGCTTCATGGGAAGGAAAAAAATGAGGAGTCGCCACGCGGTTTTTGTATTTTGAGCCCAAACGTTGAGAAACGGCTTTAGTGAAAATGGTGTCGTTTTTATTGGTAGCAAAAACTTAGGAAAAGGCTTTGAAAATAGGGGATCATTTTTATTGGTAGCAAAAACGAGTAAAAAGCTATTTGGTACCAGAGATTGTTAGGTTCGGAGGTCACGTTACGTTTCGGGAAGAGTATTACGAGATCACCCAAAACGCCTCGTATGACGAGTCTTTCTACCTTTCTCGAAAACGTGTTCATGTGTGTATGTGTGTTTTGAAATGGGGGCTTGAATGACAAGCTTAATCTTGGTTTGAATGTCAAACGTTGATTAGGTGACTTATTTGAAAAGGCGAGCGTTTGAATGACAAACGTCGTTTTTGTGACGAAAATGAGCGTTTGCGTGGCAAACGTCGATTTTGAGTTGAAATGAGCGTTTGCGTGGCAAACGCCGATTTTGAGACGGAAATGAGCATTTGCGTGGCAAACGTCGGTTTTGAATTAAAATGAGCGTTTGCGTGGCAAACGTCGATTTTGAGACGGAAATGAGTGTTTGTGTGGCAAACGTCGGTTTTAAGCTTTTTGAAAGAGAGTTCGAAGGACGAACTCCGGTTTTGAATCGGGCGAGTCATTGTTAACGATTTTACGGGAAAAAAAGCATTAAATGATTTTGAATGTCAAATGGCGGCTTTTAAGTTTGAAGATGAGCGTTCGGATGCCAAACGTCATTTCGCGCGTTTTGAAAGAGAGTTCGAATGTCGAACTCCGGTTTTGAACCGGGCATTACATTGTTAACGATTTTTACGGGAAAAATGCGTATTAAATGATATGCGATCAACGAATCGGGTTGTGACTCGGACTTTGAAAAGTAAATACTATCACGATCCAAACGGGTCAGACTTTGTAAATGACAGTATTTAAAGTGCGGTATCAACGGAATCAAACGATCTGGAATTGTAAATGACGATCGACGAGTCAAACGACTCGGAATTGTAAATGACGATCAACGAGGCCAATCGGCTCGGAATTGTAAATGACAGAAATTAAATGACGATCAACGGATCGATCGATCCGGAATTGTAAATGACGTAAAAGTAAACGGAACGGGGTCGGAACGCCGTTTTAACCCGTGATTACTTCTCTTACGGAAAGAGAAGAGGATCGAGGGGCTAAAACGTATCGGACCCCGTTAGACGGAGGCGTCTACATTTTGATAACGTCGTTCGAAATGGTTGTAGTGACTGGTGCATAAACCCAGACGGAACGAGAGATTTAGAGAGAGGGAGTTATACCTATGGCTAGGTGAATGCGCGCTCGCCCGAAAAAATGATTTCTGGTTTAAATGAAAAGTAGGAGTCGCCACGCCATTTTAAGAGGAAACATTGAAAACCTTTTGTTTAGAGAGAAAACATGAGTTCGGAGGTCAGGTTACGTGTTGGGAAGAACCGAGAGTTCACCCAACACGCCTTGTCCATAGACGAGTCTTTCAATCAGAAACATCCAAGTAAATCCAAAGTGTGTGCAAATATTGATAATAAACAAAGTGTGATTAAATGCATCTTATTAATTATGGAACGAGAATTACATATTGTGAGCCCATTATTTAGGGAGGCCACATCCCTGATACAAACAATCTAAAACAGATTACAAAGGAAAAAGGGTCTCTGCAGATGGGTCATGTATGTCGCATGACACATCGCACCAGTGACCACATGTGTCGCGTGACACAGGATCACTTGAAGAAGAAGGTGTCACGTGACACATATGAGCCATCTGCAGAAACTTAACAAGATGAACACAGAATCAACAGAAAGCTATACAGATCTAATCAATTAACTAGATTACGAACGAAATACAGAAACAAAACTAAATCAACCCAGGGAGTGTGGATATGGGTAGATCCACACCCCCTTGGGGTTCAAACACCAAGTCCAATCAAATGATCAACAATATAAGCTCAATTGCACTGATTATTCAGATTAAACAGAGAGATTGCGATTGGGATTCAGTAATCCAGATAGCTAGGATCTGATTACTGAATCCAAACAAAATTAAATGCTAGAATTAATAGAAATTAAGCAAGAGAGAGAGAGAGATTGAGTTTAGGGAATCGTTACCCTTGTTGCTTCCACGAATTCTATATCCATTTAGATATAGAACCCTTCAATTCTTCACCTCTGATCTGGAAGGATTAAGGCAAGGGGCTCAATTGGTGTGGCTTGAGAATTGGGTTTGGAAGGGAGGAATTGGGTAGGTTGAAGGTAGGAGAGAGAGAGGTTTGTGTTTGGAGAGGTTCGTTACGCTGCAAATCCCGCAGAGTAACATGAGGCTAAAGTTGGGATCCATTTATGAGAGGGGAGGGTCTTATTTATAGGCCGCAGCTTGGTCGCCTTAGTGTGTCGCACGACCTTACGCGTCCTCTTTCCATGCCTCAAGCTGTCGCGTGACACAAGGTGGCTCAGCCGCTTTTGGCGCCAAAAACCAGTTTCTGGAACATTCCGGGAAAATACCCAAAAGGTCCAACAGGTTTTATTCCCAAGGGGTCCTTTGGCATGAATAATGTACCAAAAGGTACTTCCTTTGCGGGAAACTCATGGAACGTTTCCGGAAGTCTCGGGATAGGCCGGGAATTTACCAAAACGCCCTTTAATGCAGTTTTATTATATTAAAATGCATCTAAAAGGTTGCGAATTGGATTGGCGTACTTACAGAGCCCCTCGGCAACGTCACTTTTGGAAAAAGTGGGGTTGTTGATAAAATAAGACCCAATCTCAATGAGCGGCTAGGGTTAAGGTGAAGGGCTAGAAGGGTAAAAAAAAAAAAAAAAGGGAAAGATGGCTGGACCTTTTTGAGAAAGGATTCCTACGTATCCCTTGAACAAGGGAATCAAGCCAAATCGTAGTTCGGAATTACCAAATCAAAATCATAAGCAAGGAAAGGAAAGGGGTAGAGACGTATCTTCATACCTTTGCTGTGCTTACCTGTGGTTTTCTGAGGGATCGGGTAGTTGCTTTCTTTCTCACCAGGTTGTAGCTGCTGGAGGGTCTCATGCTGCAACTGGTACTTTTGCGAGTAGCTGCCGGGGGGTCTCATGCTATCGCTGTTGACGAGTTGTAGCCGCCGGAGGGTCTCATGCTGCAACGAGTCTTCTGTGGATGTCAGGGGTCTCATACCACTTCTTTCATGCAGGATAGTTGCCGGAGGGTCTCACACTATTGCTGCTTCTTCTCGTGGATGCCGGAGGGTCTCATTCCACTTCTCTTTTGCAGGGTAGTTGCCGGAGGGTCTCACACTACTGCTGCTTCTCTTCGTGGATGCCGGAGGGTCTCATACCACTTCTTCTTCTTCTTTGCTGGGGATGAGTATAGCTGCCGGGGGTCTCATGCTATCTCCACTTTCTGTTCTGTTCTGATAAGTATAGCTGCCAGGGGACTCACGCTATTTCCACTTTATGTTCTGTCTTGATAAGTATAGCTGCCAGGGGACTCACGCTATTTCCACTTTCTGTTCTGTCTTGTGGATGCCAAAGGGACTCATACCACTATATCGGTGCAGGGTAGTTGCCAGGGGTCTTATACTATTTCTGCTGCCGCTTCACTGGGGATAGGTGTTGCTGCCAGGGGACTCATGCTACTTCTTTTCTGCTCTTTGCTGCTCTTTGTGGATGCCAAAGGGACTCATACCACCTCTTTTGCTTTGTTGATGAATGTAGCTGCCAAGGGGTCTCACGCTAATTCTTTGTTACTGGTTTTTTTTCTGTTGGACGGTCTTTACTTGATTGCCGCTTTTCTTTGGTGTCCTTAGCTTTTCTTGGGCAGCTGGGGACTCTGCTTCTTTCTTGTGCCTCGAGGCTATTGGTTTCTGGAAATTTGTTCATTAAACCGGGGATTCTGTCTTCCGGGGGAATTGGTTTCTTTTCGTGGGGCTGCTGGTATTGCTGAGCTCTTCATGGGGGCTGTCACGGATACATATGCCTCTTTGCTTTTTCCTTTCTTCTCCAGTTTAGTCGGAGGGCCAGTCTTCGGGACTCAATTGATTATTGTACCTGCGGGGGTAAAACAACATATGCCAGCGCTACGCCTAAACAAGCCTATCTTGTTAGCAAAGATTAATATATGTTAGCTTGGTTTGTGCGAGTCTGTCTGTCCTGGGAAAGCGAACGCCATTATTGGGTTAAAGGTCGGCTTTGTCGGGTTTATATATGGGGTTTTGGGATTGTTTCAGGTAGGTGTGTATAGCAGGGGTCCTCTCCTGTGTATTTTCAGGGGTATGTTACGGCAACGGCGAGTTGGAAAATGCTCTGGGTAACCACTGCAGGCTTTTCCACACTGTCTGCTCTCAGCCAAAGTATGTCGCCCGACATGTTGTGTCTGTTTGGCTTCTTCTGTCGCACGACCGAGGGAGGCTCGCAACGGCCTCTTTCAAAGTCGGTCCAGGCTTCATTCTCGCAGACACCGTCTTCTTAGTAGAGAAACCCGGCAGCCCCTTATTTGGCGTATAAGCGATTCCTTTGGTCAAGACTGATACTTTTGGCTGCAATGGAACATCATAGCAAGGAGGTTGCTTCCCGGGAGTGTCAATTTCATCGGGACTTCATCGAAATTTGGGGATTTCATCTGAGGCATCATAGAAATATTATCGATAAGCAATACAGTATGCCTTGCATTTGGTCCTTGAAAGATTGGAGGGTTGACTGGGATTTGCTTCGGCCGCATCCCGCTTCGGGATTCCGAGCGCCATGTATTCTCTTTGTCATACAATTATCTGACCCCAACTATGGAAGACTTTAGGGCGTTGATGTTTGGGTAAGGCGGCAACCGTAGCGTTCCCACGAGACAGCCGGTTGGTTGAGGAGCAGCCTATCTCGACTTTTATCTCTCGCTCGCGGATCGGTATTGCCTATGATTCTCGGGTGATGGGTCCATAGATTTGACTCGGATGGCTAGGTTGCGTCTGTCCCGTCCCGAGCCGTTTGACCTTTCTACCTCTCTCGGATATGTTTATACTGTTCACACCGTCGGCTTACTATTTTTGCGGATATGCCGGGTCTCGCTCAAGCACTTTGTTGGAGATTGTTAGGCGAATGAGGGGTGACCGGTATAGATTCTCGTCAAATTCGTTCTGGCCAAGGGGAGATGGATGTTGTACCACCGTTGCCGGGCCGAGACTTGTCACGGTATTGACAGGCTAGCGGGGATCAGACTTCATGGGAGCAGTGTGCCCAGCTTATTATCTACGTGGTTCTTTGAGAGGTTACGCTTGATCGGACCATTACCGGAAGGTCGGACGGCAATGCCCCTGGGTGACTCGGCCACGTAGGCCGGTGAGAGACGAGGTTGCCGATAGTTGGCAGATGAGGTTGTCACGGTACGAGACCACCGATCCGAGCTTTTGGATTCCCGCCCGGGAATATACAGACCATGAGAGATATTCAGGATGGATCGCAGTAGTCCGGTTGCTCGGTTTGCATGTATCCTCTTTCTGTGTCCCATCACTGGTGAGCAGACAGTATAGGTACCCTCAGCAGATCATCCGAGCTTTGAGGGAGAGATCGGTGATCGATACACGTTCCGATGTCCATGACCGAGTCCCTGTGCTATACAGTTTTTCAGCAGATCTTTTCTGGAGGGCTTTCTTCCCACTCGTGTGCTCCTTCGGCAGTCTAGAGGATTTACATTTCTGACCACAGAGTATCTGGATTGGTATGAGGAGCATCAGGGTTCTGTGCAGCTAGCTATAGAGACTCGCCGCCGGGAATACTTGGGAGCAGACTCTCTGTCCAGTCGAACTCTCAGAGATATAGAGGCACGAGGAAACCCAGACAATGTCACCGGCAATGCTGCTGACGATTATGAGAGACAAGAGATCCGGAGGGCTGCTTTGAGAAATGATCCAGAGATGAGAGCTCGCAGAGAGGCGTTGCGGCAAGAGAGGATTGCTAGGGCTGCCTTGAGGGAGACTGGTCTGATTGAACCGCCGGTGCGAGTTATTCCTGAATTGGGACGGGCTCAAACTGACTTGTTTGATATTCCTAAGCCAAAGACCTCCCGGGGACCGAGAAAGAGGAAGGATAGAGGAGCGAATTCGGGAGCGGGGACGAGCCTCTAGACACACATTTTCCTTTTATTTTGAGAGACTCGAGACTCTTTTGCTTTATGTTTTGAGAGTAGGAATTATCTGTATGGAAACTGAGTACCCTTTGATTACTTAATGCAGACAGAATAGATGTTATCAATGTTTTCTTTTATTCGTAACAGTCTTTTTGAGTCAAAAGGTAGGCCGTGCTTGAACTCATCAACAAGAATATTAACTCGAAATGATCCTTTGAAAAGCCTTGGGACTGTAATCAAAACGCATTTTGGTAGAAAGAGAGATTTTTGCAAATAGCTTTTAGACCGAACCACAAGTGGTTGCCTACGTTCCCCTTTTGTAAGAGAACTAAGGGGCTCAGGTCTCCGTAGTTCGACTCAATTGACTTTAGTGTTTAAGAAAGGGGAAGATAGAAGGGGGAAATGGTGCAACCCTATTTTTTACCTAGACCGCCCTCTTTTGGGTTTTCAGTCTAGTTGGGTATATTCTTTAGCACCGGGCGCGTCCCTTATTTTTGCATGGACTGCCTTTTGAGAGGTTTTCAGTCTCATCTGGGACAATTTTGTTGCGCCTTTATTTATCATCATTTTTTATTTTTTTATATTATTTTTTTTTTGAGGGGGAAAGACTCGATCATACAAAATACCTCCGCAACTTGTCGCCGTTGACGGGGTGCAGAAATGGGTTGCCATCCAAGTCTGACAGCTGCATAGCTCCTCCGGAGAATACTTTCTTTACTAAAAACGGTCCAACCCAAATGGGTGCCCACTTGCCCAACGCACTGCTCTGATTTGAGGGCTTCATCTTAAGGACCAGATCACCGACTTTGATATCCCTGGGTTTCACTTTCTTATCAAAAGCACGGGCCATTCTCCTCTGATATGCCCCGTTATGCTCCATGGCTTTTAGTCTGCGTTCATCTAGCAGAGCGGCTCATTATATCGACTTTGGAGCCATTCGATCTCGTTCACCTCATTCTCGAGCAAAACCCTGAGGGAAGGAATCTCTAACTCAATGGGCATTACGGCCTCCATTCCGTAGGTCAGAGCGTATGGGGTTGCGCCGGTGGCAGTTCGGATTGAAGTGCGATAGCCCCATAATGCTAAATGCAGCTTTTCTGGCCAATCTCGTCCTCGCTCGGCCATCTTCTTTATGATTCTCTCCAAATTCTTATTGGCAGCTTCAACAGCGCCGTTTGTCTGTGGCCTGTATGGTGATGATTTGTGGCGTTTGACTCGGTATTCAGTGAGCAACCGATCAGTTTCTCCCTCAAAAATGGGTTCCATTGTCAGAAATAATCTCGTTTGGGACTCCATAGCGACAGAAAATCTGCTCCTTTATGAATCAGGCAACTTTCTTGGCGGTGAGAACTTTATAAGACGTAGCTTCTACCCATTTTGTGAAGTAATCCACGGCCACTAATACAAATGCATGCCCATTGCTCCCAGGCGGAGAAATCTTCCCAATGACATCAATACCCCATGTTGCGAAAGGCCACGGAGTTGTCATACAGTATAAGTCGTGAGGAGGGATGTGGTTCAGATTGGAGAATCAATGGCATTTATCACAAGTCCGCACAAAATGGATGCAATCTGTCTCCATAGTGATCCAGAAGTAACCCATCCTGATGATGCTATGCATGAGAGATCGAGCGTTCATATGAGGTCCGCAGGCACCGTTGTGAACGTCTTCCATTACTCTTTGAGCCTTTTCTTTACTGATACAGAGTAGGAGCGGACAACCTTCCCTTTTCTTCCATAACTCATTGCCGAGTATGACATATTGTGCTGACAGTCTCTTTAAGGCCTGCAAGCTCTTGGCATGTACTCTTTTTGAATCTCCTTCTTGGTCCACAGGAAAGGATGCTTCCCCATACTTGAGGTATTGAAAGATCTGATTGTACCACGGTTCACTGACAGTCTCGATCTCAATCTCACAACAATATGCAGGATTTTCTCTTCTACCGACCCTGAATGGCTTAATTGATTTACCTTCTGGGATTTCCACCAAAGAGGCTAAGGTAGCCAGAGCAGCTGCGAATCTGTTCTTGTCTCGCGGTAAGAACTGGAATGATACTTCCTTGAATTGGCCGACGAGTTCTGCGATGTAAGCATGGTACTTCTGGAGGCATGGGTCTATAATTTTCCATTTATTGGCAGCCTGGTTGGTTATCAATTGGGAATCACCGAACACTTCCAATTCTTCCACATGTCGCTCAAGGGAAGCTTCTAGACCGGCTATGCAAGCTTCGTACTCGGCTGCATTGTTAGTAATCGAGAAATTCAACTTGATTGCTATGGGAGTATGCATGTCGTTTGGGTCTATTAAAACCATCCCAATGCCATTTCCTTTCTTGTTAGCTGCTCCATCAAAGAATAACTGCCACTTGTTTCCGCTTTCTATAGCGAGGATCCCTTCATCTCGGAAACCGGAGATCCGGCCCTTGATCTTCTATACCGGGGAATTCACCTAACCGGTCCGCTAAGGCCTGTCCTTTAATTGACTTACGGATCACATATTTGATGTCGACTCGCCAAGAAGAAAGTCCATTTTGCCAACCTGGTGGAGATGTTTCCTCTGTCACCTTGGAATAGATATCTGATCGGGTCCATCTTGGAGACTAAGTGTACGGTGTGGGATAGCATATAGTGTTTTAGCTTTCCGACCACCCATACCAAAGCTGCGCAAGTTTTCTCGAGGCGTAGTAATTCACTTCACTCCCTTGGAATTTACTACCGACGAAATAAATGGCATTCTCAATCTTTGAATCCTTCTTTTCTTGTGCTAGCATAGCCCCAGTGGATGTGTCTGTGACCGTCAGATATAGAAGTAAAGGCTTGTCTCCGTGAGGTGGGCAGAGAATATGAGGATTGACGAGATAGGCTTTGATCCTCTCAAAAGCTAGCTGGCATTCCTCGTTCCAAACCACTTCCTGGTTCTTCTTTAGCAGCTTGAAGATCGGCTCACATATGGTGGTCAATTGGTTGACGAACCTGCTGATGTATTGCAGGCGACCCATGAATCCTTTTACTTCAGAGACGGTTCTGGGTGGCTTCATTTCAATGATTGCCTTAACCTTCCTGGGATCTATTTCAATGCCGCGCTCGGTGACCATGTATCCCAGAACTTTACCTCGAATAACCCCAAATGTACACTTGGCTGGGTTCAGTCTCATGGAGTGTTCTCGGAGTCTGTTAAAGAATTTCCTCAAATCAATGAAGTGCTGTCCGTCTGACCCTTTCGAATGAATAATCATGTCATCTACATACACTTCAATCTCTCTGTGGATCATGTCGTGGAAAAGGGTAGTGACTGCTCTTTGATAAGTAGCCCCGGCGTTCTTCAAACCAAATGGCATTACTGTGTAACAATAAGTACCCCACGGAGTTGTAAATGCCGTCTTGTCTTGATCCTCTTCAGCCATCTTAATCTGGTTGTAACCCGCAAAACCATCAACGAAAGACTTGACCTCAAAGTTCGCGGTTGCATCCACTAGCATATCAATGTTGGGCAAGGGGAAGTCATCTTTAGGACTAGCCTTATTGAGGTCTCGGAAATCCACGCAGACTCGAACCTTTCCATTTGCTTTGGTGACTGTTACAATGTTTGCCAACCAAGTTGGATATTCAATTACTTTGATGAAGCCTACCCGTAGGAGCTTTTCAATTTCTTCTTTCACTTGTAAGGACCATTCAGGTTTTATCCGCCTCAATTTCTGCTTGACTGGCTTAATTTCTGGATCCACAGGTATTCGGTGTTCCACAATAGAAGCATCCAGCCCCGGCATATCTTTGTAGGACCAAGCGAACACATCCATGAATTCTTTGAGCAACTCAATCAAAGCGACCCGCTCATCTCCGGAGAAGAAGCTACCAATCTGCGTTTCTTTGGGTTCTTCACTGCTCCTGTGTTCACCAAGTTGTTAATACCTCATAGGCAGCTTGGGCCCGACTTTCCTTTTGTTCGAAAGCCTGTTTTGAATCTTTTTCTAAAAATTGTTCATCGATTAAGTATGCATTATCTTCAATTGAATTAGGCTTAATTATTTTTAAATCTTGATGATTATTTTTTGTTAAGCATTCAATTGTTAGATTGGCAATCACGGGTACTCGTAAAGATCAACCACTTTATTCAAAGCAAAGGGGAATACGGTGTTTACAACTCGAAGACGGTCTTCTCGTCGTGAGGACATCGGACCGGTCGAAGACTCAAATTCTATAACAAGAGACTCGGGAGATCGACTCAAGACACAGGGGATGAATTTAGACTTGGAGGGACAAGGACGAGGTTTGAGCCCTAGCTTTTCAATCATAGTCTCCTTGTCGGCGACCGGTCCTCGGAACGAAGTCCACCCCGCAACGGTCCTTCTGCGGCAGCCTCTAGCTTGACTAGTTCCACAGCAGATTCTTTCTCGAATTCTAGCATAGCTACCACCTCACCGTCGAGGAAAAGTCAATCGATCATTCGGCTCCTTAGCACCATCTCTCATTTCGCCAAAGACGTACCGCCTGTGCTCGATGCCTCGCTCTTCAAACAAATCCGCCAACTCGCCATCAATATCTCAGGTCGCACCGCGAATTTTACATATTGTGGGCTCATCCAACAAGCTTTTCAAACCGATTCTCATATTCAGGTCCCCGTAAGTGGTAGCCGCTCTCGTAGGTGGCGGTCACACCTTGCCTTTTGGGCAAACTATCAAACATTTCTTTCACCGGATTCTTGCTATTGGCGAACCTCCGGATCGTCTTCATTCTTTCTTCCGCCGGAATCAGCCTTTGGCTCAGACAAACAAACATATCCCCATCCTCTCGACAAAGTGCTTATTCAGAGACCAACCGTACGGGCGCATTTGTGCTTCTTGTACTTTCTACCGGCCGCCGAGGTCATCTTTTCTTTGAAAACCTCGGTTTTGTAATACACCTTATCTTCCTTAGTCACAAAGATACCCTTACCTTGCCTATTTCTCTTAGCCGCCGGGCAAGACAAGCCTACACGGTCCCTCGTTGGCATTTTCCCACCCCCTGCACTGTGGATATAGCTCATACCTCTTAGCATTTTCAACACAGGAGGAATCTTGTCTCGAAGATGTCGTCGATCTATGGTACAGACTTGCCCCTTAGGCTTCTCAATTGTGAATCCGCCGAGCATTGGATTTTCTTGGTCGAGTTTGATCTCCATTACCGGTAAGGTATTTGCGCTGGTTTCTCCGATCGTAACACTATCACCATAGATGGTTGTCAAAGACCCCTTCCCCGCACAAACTTTAAACATTGGTGAAGCGTGGAAGCTACGGCTCCAATCTCGTGGATCCGTGGTCTACCCAATAATGCCGAGAATGTAACAGGAATGTCTATAACCTGAAACTCTACCATCGTCTCTTTACCTCCAAACATTAGATTAAGGGAGACTATTTCCAACACTGCCCGGGATGTCGAATCATAAGCCTTTATGGTCTGGTTAGATGGTTTAAGGTTCTGCGCGTTGATGTCCAACATACTCATCATTTTGGCGGGGAGCACATTCATAGCTGACCCATTATCTATCAACACATGGGGAATCCGCCATCCCTCCAGAGGCACCGTAATGTGTAAGGATTAGTTATGTTTCGCACCGTAAGCAGGCAAGTCAAGATCTGTGAAAGTAATGATATTCCCATACTGAGCCATTCCAATCAACTGACATGCTTCGTTTGGGGTAGCATTGACGGATACCGTCGTCTTGGACAAAGCTTCTTCCAACTTTAATTCGTGAGGGTAGGAGGATGTAAGTAGGGACCACAAAGAAATATCGGCTTGCATTCTTTTCAACTGTGTCAGTATCGGGTCTTCCTGAACTTCTCCGTCTAGCCTGTGAGGATTCTGAGAGGACTGAGGGTTAGAGCCTGCAACTGCTTTCCCTTTCCCGGACGGATCTGTATTATTTACTCCCAACATTCTTCCTGAGCGAGTCAACAGATTAACTTCTTGCTGTTCATCAACCACGAACTCTTTGCTAGCTTCCTTGAGTTCTGCTAACGTGAGCGGGACAGGGTGATTGCGGTATGGCCAAGCTGCTTGTCGTATCTCATTGATGGTTAAGGGTGCTTCCCAACTAGCTACTATTCTGAGTTCCTCCAAGGAAATTGGGGATTCTCTAGGAGTCATTGAAGATATAGCATTAACGATCAATCGTTCTTCGTAATCATCAAGTTCAACAATATTATTCACATCATGTAAATCATCGAGATACAGAACATAACAGAAGTTATCTTTCATTTCATCAGAACAGGAGATTACATCAGTTTCGACCTCATTACAACCATTGCTATCATTCCCAACTACGGGTTCCCCAAACTCTAATACATTAACAATATAATCATTCTCAAAGTCAATAATATTCACATTGTTGTTTGGCAGAGGATTGTTGACAATATTCGGGCGAGGAGATTTTTCTATTTTCTTATCATCCACTAAGCCCTGGATTATCTTCTTGAGAGTTACGCAGGAGTTCGTAGTGTGCCCCGGAAATTGGTGAAAACGGCAATACTTGCTAGCATCCATATGAGGATTAGGGCGAGCAGGACTGTAGTTCTCCAATGGCTTGATCATGCCAGTTCGTAACAAATCGTTGAAAACTTCCTCTGTTGACATACCCAAATCATCAAATCGCGGTTGTGGCCTAGGTGGAAGCCTCATCACATTCTGCACATTGTTACCTCCCTTTTGAAGATTATTGATACTATTGTCTTTGGCCGGCTCTCTTCCTCTTGGCGCCATCGCTGAGACAGGATTGGATGCACGATATCGGTAACCTCCACCACTGCTGTTGTTACTGGTGTTTGCACTTGGAGTTTGGTTGAACAGTCTATTCTCACTCCTTGCTCCCATTCCCACCATCTCTCGCAGATCTGGGTACCATCCTTTCCCAATGGCTTCCCTAAGCGCTGGCTTAACACATGATAGAAAGATGTCCTTTTGGTCTTGGAGGGGGATTGGCTCCGATAACTCGTTGAGCTTAGCATTCCAACGTTTGTAGAATTCCGTGATTGACTCATCCGACTTCTGGATAGTTCCTACCAAATCATCCGGGTAGTGCGCCATTCCAAATTACCCTTGTACTTTTCCAGGAAGGCTTCTGTTATCTGGCTCCAAGTAGTACGGCATTCTTGCTTCAGAGCTAAAAACCATGTAAGTGCCGATCCTTTCAAGGTTAGGTGGAAGTGGGAAGCCATGAATTCGGGAGTGCAGCCCATTGCCCCCATTGTCATCACATAAGTGTCTATATGCGTCTTTGGACAGGCGGTACCATCAAAGTCTAGCTTGGGCATCTTAAACTTGTGCGGCAAAGGTGTCACTTGGGCGGGATCCACGACTTTAAGACCACTAGAACCCACGGTTAATCTGTCAATCTGTTGCTGCATCTGTTTCAGCAAAACTGCCACTTCTGGTGCCAAACTTGAAGTCTGAGGAATTGCAGGAGCCACTGTTGACGACGGTATTGGGAAATCAGAATTAGGTCCCACGGGCAAAGCGGTTGGTGGGAGACCAAAAGTACTAGGAATTCCAATATTGCTGTCCAACAAGCTAATCGGGCTAGGAATCTTGTTTCCATACATATCATAACCGTTGAATTGCCCACCGGGTTCTCGGGAGCTGTCAGACAGCCGACCGACCTGCATCGACCAAGAGAAGATAATCCCGAGCCGACACACGGAGCTGAGTATGGGGTAGAACCATAAATATGCCTAGTAAGGGTGGAGCACACCGCTGGTTGAGAAAAGCCGTCTTGGTCCGAACCGCGGTACCTTGAGACACCGTCCCGAACTATCTCGATTTCGAGAGCCGGTGACGACCATTCTCCTGAACACCATACTGAACACCCTGATAACCATCTGGATACACACTGTACTGAGGCTGGGAAAAGCTGGTTCGAAACTGAGGTCCATGGTGAAATGGTGGTATTGGAGCATTAGGAGTTGGAGAAGCGGTGAGATCAAAGAAATTCGCAGGCCGACCGTCATTTCTGCTGACACCTTGCTGGATAACCTGGCTATACCCTTGAGAAGATGGGGGAATGAGTCTTCCTTGGTCACTTGCCACCACCCCCGGAGAAGCTACTTGATCGAGATCGCGGAACATAGCTCACTGGGAGGCATCGTATTGTAGCTAGGCTGGGTTGGTTGAGCAGGTGAAGCGGATCCGATTTCATTATGGCTATCTTCCGTAATCTCTTCGTAGGAACCATCCTCCCGACGAAGTACCGCAATCCCTTTGGCTCTCATAGCTTCCACAAAATGGTTGTGAGCCTCTTCTTCACGAGCCTTGGCATTTTGAACTAGGAGACAAGCCTCACGCTCCCGAGCTAGAGCGGCTTCCAGCATCACCCTTAATTCCTCTGTAGTCATCTCATTCAAACCCGTCTGACCCACTGTCACTGAGCCTCCAGCGGACTGAGCAGAAAAAACATATCCATTGCCGGCCATTTCTGATTCCAAACCAACTGACACTGCTTGCACACGGACCAAACGACCTCCCGAGACGGATGAGCGGACCCAACTCGCTGTAGCTGCAGGTGCAGAGATGGGTTTATAAGGTGCTGGAAGGGAAATTTTTGAGTAACGGGAGAGGGAAAGAAACGGGACAGACTCGCACAAACACAAATTTATTTATGTTCAAGTATAAATTAGTCTTTTAAATCCTAAATATAGTTGGGAAAGGATAAGCCTTTATTCATGCTAACTATACCTCGGGGAAACCTAATGACGCAACGTTCGAATTACACCAAATGCTTTGTTTTAGAAACATATAATAGGTGATGGTACCCAGCCCAAGCCCTAACATCTTTATGGAACGAAAAGGTTTGTCCAAATTTCTAAGGAAATTTGGGCAGCATAACGGGTCTTTTCGAAGAATTTTGAAGAAAAATCCGGCATGACCTCTCGTCGGTACATGTTGGCAATGCGGCATGATCTCTCGTTTAGAACACGCCACGAGAGTGACATGTTCCCACGTGAAATCATGTTGCATTTGGCAACATGCCCACAAGGTGTGATGTTTTGGGAGAAGGTATAAGGACCTATGACATTTTTCAAAAACACTTCATTTTGTTGTAATGAAAACATTGTATCAAAAACCAACTGTGGGTAAGGTTTTAGTGTGGTGCCACCTATAACGCACTAGGGGTTTAGATTTGATTTCAGGCGCTCAAGCGTAGGCGAATTTCATGGCCGTCCGCGATGCCGTCAATCGCACCCGAGGGTTCTAAATCTAAGTGATGTAGTGTGCGGATGACTATATTCCTTTATTTACAAAAAAGAGATTTTTTATTTTTATTTATTTTTTTTTAGAAAGGAAAAAAAACAACACACACCCTCACACAGGATAAAAAGGGAACAACAATCAATTGAGTCACGCTTTATCCAAGGGACTGCCCTCAAACCAGTCTTCTGAAGTTATGTTCAGTGGCCACCCTTTGTCGCGTGACACAGGACAACCAGAGACAAAGATGTCGCACGACCTGGATGGTCACTGAACCAGCAGCTCTTCAATCATCAAATCAGCCCCTGTTTTACCATAGCCAGAGCAACACACAAGTACTAATGCACAAGAAAGAATGGCCACAAGCACAAAGGGCTCACAAGTTCCATAATCAACAAGATGTATGAATCACAAATGATTATCAAATAACGCACACAAAATGGATGTATTGGATGTTTTGACTAAACAAAAGCTTGACCCACTCAACACTTGAAAAACAGGTTTTCAAGTGACATCCCCAGCGGAGTCGCCACTGAATGCGCGCTCGCCCGAAAAAATGATTTTCGGTTTAAATGAAAAGAAGGAGTCGCCACGCCGTTTTAAGAGGAAACATTGAAAACCTTTTGTTTAGAGAGAAAACATGAGTTCGGAGGTCAGGTTACGTGTTGGGAAGAACCGAGAGTTCACCCAACACGCCTCGTCCATAGACGAGTCTTTCAATCAGAAACATCCAAGTAAATCCAAAGTGTGTGCAAATATTGATAATAAACAAAGTGTGATTAAATGCATCTTATTAATTATGGAACGAGAATTACATATTGTGAGCCCATTATTTAGGGAGGCCACATCCCTGATACAAACAATCTAAAACAGATTACAAAGGAAAAAGGGTCTCTACAGATGGGTCATGTATGTCGCATGACACATCGCACCAGTGACCACATGTGTCGCGTGACACAGGATCACTTGGAGACGAAGGTGTCGCGTGACACATATGAGCTATCTGCAGAAATTTAACAAGATGAACATAGAATCAACAGAAAGCTATACAGATCTAATCAATTAACTAGATTACGAACGAAATACAGAAACGAAACTAAATCAACCCAGGGAGTGTGGATATGGGTAGATCCACACCCCCTTGGGGTTCAAACACCAAGTCCAATCAAATGATCAACAATATAAGCTCAATTGCACTGATTATTCAGATTAAACAGAGAGATTGCGATTGGGATTCAGTAATCCAGATAGCTAGGATCTGATTACTGAATCCAAACAAAATTAAATGCTAGAATTAATAGAAATTAAGCAAGAGAGAGAGAGAGAGATTGAGTTTAGGGAATCGTTACCCTTGTTGCTTCCACGAATTCTATATCTATTTAGATATAGAACCCTTCAATTCTTCAACTCTGATCTGGAAGGATTAAGGCAAGGGGCTCAATTGGTGTGGCTTGAAATTGGGTTTGGAAGGGAGGAATTGGGTAGCTTGAAGGTAGGAGAGAGAGAGAGGTTTGTGTTTGGAGAGGTTCGTTACGCTGCAAATCCTGCAGAGTAACAGTAGGCTAAAGTTGGGATCCATTTATGAGAGGGGGAGGGTCTTATTTATAGGCTGCAGTTGGCTACCTTAGTGTGTCGCACGACCTTACGCGTCCTCTTTCCATGCCTCAAGCTGTCGCGTGACACAAGGTGGCTCAACCGCTTTTGGCGCCAAAACCAGCTCGGAACATTCCGGGAAAATACCCAAAAGGTCCAACAGGTTTTATTCCCAAGGGGTCCTTTGGCATGAATAATGTACCAAAAGGTACTTCCTTCGCGAGAAACTCATGGAACGTTTCCGGAAGTCTCGGGATAGGCCGAGAATTTACCAAAACGCCCTTTAATGCAGTTTTATTATATTAAAATGCATCTAAAAGGTTGCGAATTGGATTGGCGTACTTACACTAGGGTCGAGTCCTTTGGCTCGGAAGGTGTGTACGGGACACGAAAATTGGTTCGAAAGGGTGTTTCGAAGTGATGAGGGGCGTATTTGATTGAAATACGAAAGTTTCACGCGAATCGAGGCAAACGGGAGCTCGGGAAGGGGTGAAATCAGTTTGGGCCGTGAGGAGAGTGATTTTTTGGGTAAAAAAGTTCCTTCTTTTGGCTTTGACAGCCACTTCTATTTATAGGTGAAAATTGCAGTAGGAGTCCGGACGGACTTGGACTGTTTTTCAAGGTTTTGGGGTATTTTGGAATTCTGAGGGGCTTGCTGGCAATTTCAGGAAATTTGCACAGGGAGTCCGGACGGACTTTGACTGAATTCCAGGGGTATTTTGGTCTTTTCAGCTTGATTTGTGATTGAAAGGTGACGAGAGGGCTGTGGCATGCTGGACACGTGTCCCATGACTCACCCTTTACATGGGAGTTCGTTCCCTGGTCCCGGTTTTGTCCGTTTTTTAAAATAACAGTCCAGAAAATGTCCGAAATGCCCCCGAAAAGTGCCGGAAAGTGCGTTTTTCAGGGAAAGCCATACTTTTACGTGAGATGACATGTGTCAAGTACGTTTCGACGTCGGGATGCACGGGGCAGTCCCGAGACGTCTCGTTGGCACGGCAACGGGGAGTTTAACGAGTTCCGGTTAACCTGGAGCGGGCAAGTTAACGGATTTCGGTTAACTTTCTGACGGATTTTTACGATCTAGATTTGGGTACTTACAGTTAGCCCCTCAGCGACGTCTCCTCCGAAGGAGGTGGGGTCGTTGAAAAAGATAAGGATCCAAATCGGGATGCCTTACTTTGAAAGACCCGCGGTCACCGGCCGGACCTCGCGAAAGGATTCCTACGTATCCCGAGTGGGAATCAAGCCGATCGTAGTTTGAAGGTGCAAGGGCCGCGCGTGGGGACCTTGACCTGAGCGAGACTGTTAGGAGGCGTCTAAACCTGAATGAGACCAATGCGAGGTACCGGAACCAAAATGGAGACTATTGTGAGGCGTCTGAACCTGGGACTTCTGAAACTTTCGAGGGCGTGTGGCGCCTCATACCGGAGTTGCTGATACTGACGAGGGCGTGTGGCGCCTCAAACCGGAGCTGCTGACGAGGGCGTGTGGCGCCTCAAACCGGAGCTGCGAGGATACGTTTATCCTGATATGAAGGCGTTCGTGCCTTGGGTACTGGGCTTATTGCTGCTGCCAGGTTTATCCTGATATGAAGGCGTTCGTGCCTTGGGTACTGGGCTTATTGCTGCTGCCAGGTTTATCCTGCTGGGGATACGGCGGTACTGATGAGAACGGTTGTGTTAAACTGGCGTTATTAACAACTCGGAAGGATCGACGTTTCTTCTTTAAAATCCTGCTGGGGATGAGCATTCGGGCTTACCTTGATGGCCGAAGAGGGATTGTTGTGCAGGCTTATTGCAGCTGCCACTGCAGTGGGACGATCGGGCTTACGACTGGCGGCCGGGGGAGTGAACGATGGTGAAAACCACTGGACATTTTAACGTCGGGAGACGGAAATGCAACTGGAATGTCCGTAGACATGATTGAGCGTTTGAATGTCAAACGTCAACTGGGGATTGAATTTAACGTCTGGGGACGGAAATGTAACAGGAATGTCCGGAGACATGATTGAGCGTTTGACTGTCAAACGTCAACTGGGATTGAATTTAACGTCTGGAGACGGAAATGTAACTGGAATGTCCGGAGACATGATTGAGCGTTTGACTGTCAAATGTCAACTGGGATTGAATTTAACGTCTGGAGACGGGCGTTAGTGAAAACTAACTGGGAATTTAACGTCTGGAGACGGGCGTTAGTGAAAACTAACTGGGAATTTAACGTCTGGAGACGGGCGTTAGTGAAAACTAACTGGGAATTTAACGTCTGGAGACGAGCGTTAGTGAAAACTAACTTGGAATTTAACGTCTGGAGACGGGCGTTAGTGAAAACTAACTGGGAATTTAACGTCTGGAGACGAGCGTTAGTGAAAACTAACTGGGAATTTAACGTCTGGAGACGAGCGTTAGTGAAAACTAACTGGGAAGAAATTTTACACTTTTGGGGGCCAAAAGGAGTAAAATTGGAACTGCCAAAAAATGAGGGACTAAAATGGAAGGAATCTTTTTAAATTGCAGCAGGAGTCCGGCCGGACTTGGACTGAATTTGACCAAATTCAAATCAGCTCCAAGTCCTACGCAAACCATACCCCTTCCCCCATATTTTCCGACGAAAGAGAGAGAGAGAGAGGAGAGAAAAAATTCCACCCCAAATTGCAAGGTTTGCTCGAATTTGTGAAGGAAAATTGCTATGGAAGGTGAATGGGAACCGATGGGTCGTCATGGAAGGACCGATGACGAAAGAACGCGGTTGGTTCGGACCATTCGAACCATTGTTCATCCATTGAATCCGGCGGAGTTTTACCCGGCTAGGGATAGACACAACTCCAAGGGAGGGATCGAAAGACAAGTAAGCTTCCTACAAATTCCATTAATTTTAAGAATGTGCATTCTTTAAATGTTAGAAATTTGTTTAGGAATTTACTTAGGGATTTTGGTGCTTGAATTGGGGCTTTTGAATTTGCCATGAATCGTTGTCGAAATTGACTAGGATGTAGTTCAATTGACATCATGGGTAGATGACATAAAAATTTTGGTTGCAAAATTCCATGTCTAGATGCATTTTCCAAAATTAAAGTAGCTTTAATTCGGGACGGAGTAAATTTTCGAAATGTTCGAAAAGATTTTGAAAGTTCCGGTTTCGACGGAGTTTTCGAAGGATTTTGAAAGTTCCGGATTCGACGGAGTTTTCGAAAGATTTTGAAAGTTCCGGATTCGACGGAGTTTTCGAAAGATTTTGAAAGTTCCGGATTCGACGGAGTTTTCGAAATGATGGAAATATAAGTAGGAAATGAATGAGAACCGTATCTGCATTGCATCCTCTTGACATGCGTTCGTGCATTTGTTGACATTGCTTCTGTCTTGTTTGCTCATAGGGACAGGGAGGTTGATACTCACAACCGTAAGAGCCTGGGGTGCCTTTGAGGCAAAGTGAGAGCATTGTGGGGGATCATCCCTGACGTGGCTCGAGAGGGAGAGAGGAGTCCGCGGCAGCCGGTGCTTGACTGGATTGGCCGGGTTCATCTGCGCTGGCTGCGATAGCCGATACGCCGAGGGCCAGTCCATGTATGTAGCTCTGAGTGAGTATTGGTGGGATACGACCCACACTTTCCATTTCAGATGGGGGGAGGCGACGGTGACTCCCACGGATTTTGCCGCTATCACTGGGTTGCCGACTTATGGCAACACGCTGGTGTGGGTTGACGGTTATACCCCAAAGCAGTTGTCTGGGTCAGCTGGGTTTTGATATTACCGATGCCAGGGGCTTAGGCATTCGGCACATGTGCCGATGGAGAGGCATCTCGGGAGGCGGGTGTCGCCGCTTATTTGGCCGGATCATTGAGGATGACCGCGGAGCGCCCGGCTCGAGGGTTCCTTTGGTTCGCGTTGTCGCCGACTTTGTTCCCGACTTCGACACATCCCGTCACTTCCCTCTCGCTCGGCCGCCGATGCATCCGGATGCCGTGAGGGGGTTCGCGTGGGGGAGGCCGGACCGGCCGAGCTCTACCATTCCCCGGACAGTTCTCACGGGGAGAGGAGCACTCCTTTAGCCGCTTCACGCCCGTCTTGGATGTAAGTTTACGTCTTTTTCTCTTCCTTGCCTCTTTTATGTACTCGTATGTATCTCGCTTTCAGTAGCCGACATAACTTTCCATTTGCTTGGTGTGTCCGGGTGCTATGAGGTGTTCAAATCCCGCAGATTGGGACATCAAGGAGGCGTATCGACCCCCGTTCCCCGCCATGCCGGGTTTGGCGTAAGAAAGCGAAGAGGGCGGTCTCGTCGAGAGTTGGCACTCGAGTGTCATATGAGGAGGTGTCTCTGCACCGAACCGGGAGTTCTCCGAGAGGATCCGCCGACATGGTGGAGTCGGTTCCACTTATGGCGTGGTTCAGGTCGCTAGCGAGATGACGCGGCGGAGGAGGCTCCCGGTGGGACTTCATTGCGACGTTATGTATCCGGGGAGCGGGTGACCCGTCGCATGGCCCGGGTCCACTCCATTGGTGCCGGTGGATCCTCCTATGTACATGCAAAGCATCCTCTCGTCGATGCCGATGGATGAGTTGGAGAGGTATAGACAGGCGTGTTCTATACCGAGTACATCATAGCGGGGCCGACTATGATACTTTCTTGAGGATGAGGCTGAGGAGCCCACAGGTGCAGCATAGAGAGGGCGAGGTTCCAGGACGTCCCCGAGATCTCCCGATCCCACGCGCTAGGTTGGCGTACGAGGGCCGGATGGTTCGCGCAGCGACTTGTGATCCCGCTCCCGATGAGCCGAGACCACGATACATGTGGCCGACCCCAATGCTTCGGTGAGCACCTTTTGATTTTCTCGCATTTGATAGTAGCATTCTCGCAAATGTTGCATCCGTACTTTCTCGCTTGTCTTTGACGACTTTCCCGGTTCGCAGTGTCCGGCCGTACGTACAACGAGGCCATGAGGCCGGTGGACGGGTGGTCCGCCTACGCTAGGAGGCTCGTGGAGTTCATGCGGTGCGCCTCCCGGAGGAGCGTGGATGTCCGTGAGCGGGGCCGTCTAGGCCGAGAGGTTCGCCCGCTCCCACACTCGGTGGGGAGGACTTTGCACAGGATTCGGCCGCTCGCGAGCGGAACGGGCCGGATTTGGGAGCTCCTTCTTCGCGCACTCGGGGCGCGAGAGGAGAGTCTTCGAGTTCGCGTACGCCGAGGAGGCCTTTCGCGTATTCCCGCTTGGAGGAGTTTGGCGAGTTCTTGTTTGCGACGGATCCGGCAATGGCGAGCAAGACGCCGAGTGCTCTGATGACGAGCAGACTCGGAGTAGTCCTCTTTTTTTTTTTTACCGCTTTGTTTAGACAAAATGCATGTATTTGTCGTCAGAACAATTTGATTTGAACCGTATTCAAAAAGGCGCCCGTGGGCGGAACTCCGTACTTCGCACATTTATTCTCGTGATCACCTTCTCGTTATTTTTGGCAAATAAGGAAGTAGGTTAATCAAAAATAAATAAAATGAGAAATGCATTAAAAATTGAACAGTCAAAATTTAAGCCTATATGCACCGATTATTAATTATTTGCACCGTTGCACGAGCCCTGGCGGAAGGGATATTGATATTGGTTGAATGAAACCAGGGGCAAAGACGTTGTGTTTCATAAGGATGAACAGGAGTTGTTTGGAAATGTTTCCAATTTAGGGCAAATGGTCGCAGAGTTGACCAAGTCAATCGCAGAGGGAGTCCGGCCTGACTAGGAGTGAATTTACTGCATTCTTTAAATTGCGCTTCACTTTGCAATTTGTAAGAACCGCGCATTGTTTTTGATCATTCCGCCGAATTCTCTCAAACTTCCAAGGTTTCCTTCATTCTTTATGGCTCCCTTTCCCAAGTTACCGTCTCGGATGCAAGAGCGATATTTGGACAACTTTCGCCGTGGGTACGGAACCACACGAGGCGTAACAAAGGGTTTTTCGAAGGTCGTTAGCATGGATTAAATCTGTTTGGGCTTTGAAGGAGCTCATGCCGATTGGGATCTTTGAGAGCCGCGTCTTGCTCGGGACGCACGGAGGAATGTGTACAGCTTTTCGTACAACGAAGTCACTCCTACGTTTGAAGATTTCCGGGCCATTCTGGGAGGACTCCGAGACGGAACAGCCTAGTTCTTCCGTATGCCGGTGGCATGGCCACCGTTGAGAAGCTAGTGTCTTTGCTTGGTATCTCTACCGGAGAAGCATACGGGATGCCGATACAGATACCGATTATGTTGACATTTCGGGACCGCCCGAAAGATTTGCCTGAGCCGAGGGAGCGTCTTTCGTGGGACGCGTTTGCTCGTGCGCGATTGCTACTCGTTCACATTCACGTCTTCGGGGTGTGTGCCATCACAAAGTACCGGACTCCGGTGAGGCAAAGGCCGGAGTGGGGAGACATCGTGCCGCCGGGTCTTGGGCGAGACGTTCCCGGGCATAGGTCGGATGGCGACCGGTAGCCGATACATGTGGGGAGGGAGTCCCGCTATGCTTACCATGTGGTTAAGGGAGAGACCGCAGATGATGCCCGAGGTGCCAATGTCTTGTGACGCTGGGTCTTTCTCTCGACGTCCCTTCCGGTGATAGGGGGCGATCAGCCGAGCCGGAGCTCGATGGCCAGCACTCCGCACGCATCACTTGCGATGGTGGGTTCCCCATTGGAAGTTACAGACTTGTCGGACCACTCAGAGGGTCTCGTTGGCTGTCGAGTGCCTGGGCCGTCTCGCACGTCTTTCTATATTCCATCATTGGTTCCGCGACAAGACGGGCCGGAGCAGTGCCACCGACCGATCCGAGTTATGCCGCTACCTTTGAGGTGGGATCTTTGCGGATGGAAGATCCTTCGACGCTATTGCCGATCACACGGTGGTGGCAATACACGTCCTTTCCCCGCCGTGGTTCTCTTTCACCGGAGAGAGGGCACCGTTCGTCGACGCAAAGATTCGAACCGGTACGAAGAGTGTATAGGGGAGACACGTATGGCTATCTTGTGGAGACGGAGTGAGCCGCTGGGTGCCGATCACCTGGATGCCTCGACCTTGAGGAGGGCCGAAGCAAGGGCTAACCCCGGAATCGTATCGGCGATGCCATGGCCGATTATGAGACAAATGCCGACGGAGGCCAATCAAAGCACCGTTATGATGGCTCGAAGCGAGGCGGCTCGAGACAGAGCTAGAGAAAGGGCTGCGTTGGATGCCACAGTGCTTGACGGAGGCATCGGGAAGAGTCCCCGAGCCAGTAGAAGGCCTACCGAATATTTCCCCGCGAAGGTGAAGAACACTCACGGGGAAAAGGGAAGGGGAAGAAGGATGAAGGACCTAGTACGGAAACTAGGTTGACCTTTGCCGCCCGTAGTATCCACCCATTGTCATTGCGTACATTAATTGATTAATGTTTTATTGTAGTTTTGCTAGCGTGTAGCGAGTCAAGAGTTGACCGTGCTTGAACTCATCAAAGAATGTTTTAACCGTTATGAATTTGTAGGTTAAATGAAAAGAGTTTTTCGAAACACAAGCAATTGATGCTTATTGTATTTTTTTGTTTTTTAGACCGAACCAATGATGGCCGCCACGTTCCCTTTTACAATTGGACTAAGGGGCTCAGTCACCGTAGTTCGACACTTTAGGTGAATTTGAGAAAACAAAGACAAAAGAAGTGCGACTGTTTTTTACCCGGATCATTAGCGGGAATGTATCCACTGGGTATTACTCTTTAGCACTTTAATTTTACCGAGAGGACGGTGTATGGGGAAGGTGAGTTGACTCGTGCTCTTCCTCAAACGAAGTATTCGCGGAGCTTGCTTCCGTTCACGGGGTTAACGAAAGGGTTTCCGTCCAAGTCTCGCTAGCTTCATGGCTCCTCCTGAGAAGATTCTTTGTACCACGAACGGTCCTATCCAGTAGGCTCCCACTTTCCGAGGGGATTGGTCCGCGTAGGAGGCTTTTCCTTTAGCACCAAGTCGCCTTCTCCGATGTCTCGTATCTTGACTTTCTTGTCGAATGCTCGTGCCATTCTCGCTTTGGTAGGCTCGAGTATGTTCCATGGCTTTCAATCTGCGCTCGTCGAGTAGAGCAAGTTCGTCGTGACGGCTCGTAGCCATTCGACTTCATTGATCCCGTTTTCCAAGAGGACTCTGAGGGATGGAATTTCCAATTCCACGGGCAACATCGCTTCCATTCCGTAGGTAAGCGCGAACGGAGTCTCCCCGTGGCGGTTCCGACCGATGTTCGGTATCCCTGCAGGGCTAAATGTAGCTTTTCGCGCCTCCCGACCTCCGGTGGTCATCTTTCCGATTATCATGGCGAGAGTTTTGTTGGCCGCCTCTACCGCACCATTGGTTTGTGGTCCGTAAGGAGAAGACTTGTGACGTGTGACTCGAATTCGGCCGCAGCTGGTCACAATCTCCTTCGAAGTGAGTCCCATTGTCGGATATGATCTCGCTGGGCACTCCGTATCGGCACATGATGTTCTCTCTGATGAACTCGGCCACCTTCTTAGAATTCAAGCACTTGTACGATCCGGCTTCTACCCATTTGGTGAAGTAGTCGATCGCGACTAAGATGAACTCGTGACCATTGCTTCCTCGGAGGAGTGATCTTGCCGATGACGTCGATTCCCCATGTGGCGAAAGGCCATGGCGTAGTCATGCAATAGAGTTCATGAGGCGGGATGTGATTGAGGTTGAGAACCGTTGACATTTGTCGCAGCCTTCTGACGAACCGGATGCGCCTCGTTTCCATTGATATCCAATAGTATCCCATACGGAGAATGATCTCGTGTCAATGCTCGGCGTTCATGTGCGGACCGCAGTTCCGTTGTGAACTTCGCTCATTAGCTCGCCGGCTTTTTCTTTGTTTACACACCGAAGGAGTGGCCCTTGGTGGCGCTTCTTGTACAACATACCCCGTAATGACGAAATGGGATGCCAGCATTTTAATGCCATCATGTTTTTGGCTTTGATCCCTTCTTTGTATTTTCCATCTTCATTTGTGAAGGAAGCTTCTCCGCTTTGGAGGTACCGGTAACTGATTGTACCAGGTTCGTCGATCGTTTCTTTTTCTTTTTCGATCTCACAAAGAATAGGCGGGTGTTTCCCGTCCGCCTATTCTCGAGGGGTTTTACCGCTTTCCCATCGGGAATTTCGACAAGAGAGGCGAGGGTTGCTGTGGCGTCTCGCGAAACGGTTCCCGTCTCTTGGCAAATAATGAAAAGAGATGTCCTTGAACCGAGCAATGAGCTCCTCCATGTACGTATGGTACTTCGGGAGGCCGAATCTACCGTCTTCCATTTGTTGGACACTTGATTGATGATCAATGCCGAGTCTCCATATACATCCAAACCTCTCCGAGATGTTGCGCTCGAGGGCGGCTTCCAAACCCGCCGCACTGTGCTTCGTATTCTCGCCGCATTGTTGGTTGCTTCAAATTCAGCTTGATGGCTATGGGAGTATGCTCGTCCCTGGGATCGACAAGGAGCATTCCAATACCATTCCCCTTCTTGTTGGCTGCCCCATCGAAGAAGAGCTGCGCCGGTTTGCGCCGTCGAGTGAGAAGATTCCGTCGTCCGGGAATTGCGGATCGTGACCCTTAGGTTCACCGCTTGGGAAGTCGGCCACCGATCCGCCATGACTCTACCCTTTGTTGATTTTCTCGACCATGTACTTGATGTCGAACTCACCAGAAGAATGACCACTTGGCTAGCCGCATTGACAGGATGGCTTGTCAAAGAGATATCTGACGGGGTCCACTTTGGAGACCAGAGCACCGAATGCGACCGCATGTAGTGTTTCAGCTTCCCGACTACCCATACCAAGGCGGTACAAGTTTTCTCGATGCCGAGTAGCCGAGTTCACTTCCTTGAAGCTTCCGCCACGAAGTAGATTGCATGCTCAACCTTGGAATCTTTCTGTTTGTGCCAAAGATTGCTCCGATTGACGTGTCTCATCGTCGATACAGGAGTAGTGGCTTGTCTTCATGTGGCGGGCACACTGGGGGATTCACCAAGTAGGTCTTGATCTTCTCAAAAGCCGTTTGGCACTCTGAGTCCCATTTGATGCTCGGCATTCTTTTTCATCGCTTGAACATGGGCTCGCAGAGAGATGTCAACCGGTTGATGAAGCGACCGATGTATCGAAGTCTTCCCATGAAGCTCTTCACTTCGTCGTGGTTTGAGGCGGCTTCATGTCGATGATGGCCTTGATTTTCTTGGGATCGGCTTCGATACCTCTTTCTCGTAACCATGTACCCCAAGCACCTTGCCGCGCTTGACGCCGAAGGTGCACTTTGCCGGGTTTAGTCTCATGGAGTGCTTTCGAGTCTCGTTGAAGAACTTTCTCAGATCCGTCATGTGCCGCATGTCCGATCCCCGGAGTGAATGATCATGTCGTCGACATATACTTCGATTTCTTTGTGAATCATGTCATGGAAGAGGGTCGCTGCCTCGCCGGTAAGTAGCCCCGTTTCTTCGACCGAACGGCATGACCGTGTAACGCATGTCCCCCATGGAGTGGTGAAGGCGCCTTGGCTTGATCCTCCTGACATTTTGATCTGGTCAGATCCAGCGAACCCGTCCACGAAGGACTTTACTTCAAATTTGCCGTGGTGTCGACCAAAGATGTCGATGTTAGGCAGCTGGGAAATCATCTTTAGGGCTGGCCTTGTTGAGATCCCGAAATCCACACAAAGATCTCGACCTTTCCGTTGGCCTTGGTGACCGTCACGATGTTGGAGAGCCAAGTCGGGTACTCAATCACTCGATGAAACCAACTCTGAGCATTTTCTCAATTTCTTCTTTTACTTGCAAGGACCACTCGCTTGATCTTGCGCAACTTCGTTTGGATGTGCTTGGATTCGGGATCCAGGGAATTCCGTGCTCCACGATTGAGGGATCGAGTCCCGGCATGTCCCGATATGACCAGTGCGAACACGTCAACATACTCCCTGAGGAGGCTTATCGTGGCTTCTTTTTTCTCGCATCGGCGAAGAAACCGCCCACTTGTGTCTCTTTAGGCTCTTGCACCGACCCTGTGTTCACTTTGGTCATAACCTCTTCGGCCTTGGGCCCGGTTGTCCTCTTGGTCAACTACACGCTCGAGAACTTCCTTAATGTATTGTTCGTTTAATGTGTCTCGCTTCTTTATCAATTGAATTATTAACGTCTTTTAAGTTGTTTGTTAACTTATCGCTTGTTAAAGTGGCAATGAGAGGATACTCCGAAAGGTCGACTTTTCATTAAACAAGAAAGGGAATACATGATTGGCTACATTATCATAGTCCTCCTGCGTAAGGCCGCTGGATGACTCGCAGGACCGGACTTTGACAAGGACTCGACTCAAAGGGTTTGAGACCGGGTTTAGGGAGATGTGGGTGCGGGCCCAGCCTTGTCTTCCGCCCCGCCCGGCTTGCCCTCGGTCCGGTGAAAGTTACCCAATTCTTCAAAGGGCATTGCCGGATGCTTGATGAGGGTTCGGGGATCGAGAGGCTTGGCTTCGCTGTCCCAATCATGGCGATCATGCCGTTGTCTGAGCCTGTGTCAATCAGGTTTGGCACCTCCATGACTTCTTCAAAAGACTCGTAGAGCCGGTCCACCGAGAGCGTCTTCTATGAATTCCGGTTCCTTCGCTTTGGAGTTACCGTCTCGAACGTGGCCTCGGTGGCCGATCCGAACAATTTGTTTCCCATGGAGAGTACCCCGAGTTGCTCCTCCAAGTCCGGGATTCCCTTGAATGTGTGCTCGTGCCGAACCGTGGTGGCAGCTTGGTCCAGTAGAGCCGTGATGTCGAGGAACGCTCCTTATCGGATTAGCTTGAGTCCTCTCGAAACGCTTGAGGTCCCGTGCTAGCCGTTCCATTCTTCCCGTAGTCTCTGCCGACTATCCCCGCTTCTTTCTCATCTTCATCGGGCTTCCACCGCCGGCCCCCGCCCGCCGGTTCCGCCGTCGGTCCCTCGCCCGCTGCCGGTTCCCTTGTCGGTCCCCTCGCTTCGCCGTCGGTTCCCTTGGTGAAGTAATGAGCGAGGTCAAAGCCGTAAGGCCGGAGGTTGGGTGTGCCGTCGGAGGTTCCCTTTACGGCCGTCGCCTTGGTGCGGGCGAGCCTTTTGTCTTTCTTGATATCACCGGTGTTGGCACGTAGCCAAGCCCCCGGACCGTGGTGTGGTCCTTGACTTCAATAACTTGGTGTCGGCCTTGCAGCCTTTTGCCGAGCCCCGCCCCCGGGATGAAGTTCATGAAGTTTCATCATCCTCATGGCAGAGGAATCTGGTCGTGAGATAGTGGAAGGTCCACGTTGCATATTTGGATCTTGGAGGTCTCCGCAGTGAATCCAAGCTTAATGCCATGTCGTCATTATGCTTGGATTTCTAACACCGGAATGTCGTTGGTGCCGGTCCCCTAAGTGGTGACGCCGTCGCCGTAGATCGTGGTTAGCTCGTTGCCTTGCATGAACTTGAGGCACCGATGAAGGGTGGATGCCACGCCATTGATTTGATGCAGCCTGTGGACGCCCCAGATGGCCGTGAAAGTGATTGGAATGTCCAATACTTGGAATTCGGTGGGGATCACCCGTTGCACGAACCGCATGTTAAGAGTAGCAACCCCGAGAACCGTACGGGAAGTAGAGTCATAGGCCTCGACAAAGGTGGATCAAGGCTTCAGATCTCGCGGGCTTGATGTCAAGCAGTCCATCATCTTGGCGGGCAAGACATTCATTCCGAACCTCCGTCTACCAACACGCGGGAAGGCGACGCCGTCCACCGGGATCGTGATGTAGAGCGGCTCATTGTGATCGCCCCAAATTTTGGAAGGTCCAAATCTCGTGGAAGGTGATAATGTTGCCATAGTGGATGTTGCCGATCATCTCGAATGACTTCATCCGGGGTCAAGGCCCACGGGGACCATGGTACGGGCCAGCTTTCCTCTAGCTTCGAGCTTGTGAGGATACGAAGAGGCGAGCAGAGACCAAAGGGAAATGTTCGCCCGAGTCCGCTTGAGCCGAGTGAGGATCGGGTCCTCTTCGTGGAACTTGCGTCTTCGGGCCGACCGGGTTGCAGCTCTGCCCGCAGCTTTTTGGTGGCCTTAGGTGGTAATGCATGGATTTGACCCGATCGGGTTAGAACGCCGACATCAGTTTGGTCCCTTCGAACAGCCGCTCCGAGTTGAGCCATAGTTAGAGGAGGATTCCTCGTAGCATAGGGCCATATGTCTTCCTCAACTCATTGATCGTGGATGTATTCCCCGAAGCTTCGGCAGCCTTGACGGATTCTCGTCCTGTGATACCGGCTTAGGTGCCTCGCGGGGAGGTAGCCTACGCTTGACGCACTGCTCGAATGTCGTGCACAACAAAGGGGTTGCCTCGAACCGAACCGTGCGTTGCCGACCCTCCGAGGGAGGTTGAGAGTTCTCGGCTCAAGCGAACGGTCTCCTTGATCTCTTCACGGTATATCGCGTTCCTTTCCTTCTTGCCGAGCATACTGTGGCATTCTCGAGTTGGGTCCGGCGATACTCATGGTTTGCTAATTTTCCTCCACTCTTGGCCCAGATCAACTTTCTTGCAATGGAGCTCGCGTCGAGAGTTAATGCCTCGCGTTTCTTCCCATGTGAGAATAGCTGCTTCTTTGAACCGCGTGCGGCAGCCTAGGTAAACCTCCATCGGGGAGAGTTTTCTCCTTTGTTTTATCTCGAGTGGCGGGTATGTCAAGGTGAGTACACGGCTTCCCGAACATCTCGCCCATGTAATCGGTTGCCGTCCCAGCTTGATCGTTTCGTAAACGAATGCCTCTGGCCTCGTGGAATTTCCCGAGTAGTTGCTCGAGACGAATTTCCATCCTCCTCTTGTTTTTAAATAGACCTTTCTCCCCGAGTTGGCCTTTCAATTTGAGTGCGGAAATGATCCGTTCCCATCCTCCCAGACCCTTGGGAGTCCGGTTTTGTTGACTTCATGCCCGACTTGGAAGAGAATGGTTTCATCATCTTCGTCGTCGCCACAGAGAACTTGCTTTCCCCGGGAGGTAAGCGCCGGGATTCGTTATGCCGTGTCGTTCCATCTCCTAGGTCATCGGGACCGCTGACCACCCTCGCCCGGCAGAGGGGTTGGATGAGAACAGACGGTAGTCCGGGAAGTTGCCGTGAGCAAAACCCTTGAGGTCGAACCGGTCTAGAGTGGCCTCTAGCTTTCGTCCGAAGCCGCTTGTGACACTTTAAGGGCTCGGTCCCCGTCGGTCTTTCGAGCTTGGTCTTCGTCCCAAAGACGACTTTCTTGAGCGGCTAGTTCCATGAGGGCTTTCCTTGCGAGAGCTAAGCAGCCTCCGTAGGTGCGCATCATCTCGACTAGTGTCCGTAACCGTGATTACATTCAAATCGCCGAATGGCGGGAAACACTTGGATTACGTTGACGAAGGAAGTCTGATCGGGACATTCCATGCGGCCTTCCTTGATCTCGATTACCAAGAAATTTGCCCATATCTCGTTGATTGACCCCCACTAGGGGGTATTGGAATTTCGCAATGTTGACAGCCTCGTGATCTCGCTCGATCGCCAAGTCTATCGAGCTAGCAATGATCGGTGTGATGTTCGAATCCGGCCGTGACGGCTGGGAATGTAATCGAACCGGAGCATGTTGATGCCGAGGTGGTCATTTCCTATGTCTAAGCCGACTCGCCTTGCGGGGAAGACTTTCACGTATGTTTTCGGGGTGGCCGCCGAAGCGTTCCCGAGGTTGATCTCGACTCGTAGCAGGTGAGGAGCTTGGTCTCCTTCGCCGTTGACCTCGCTCGCGGCGCTGAGGGTATAAGCTTGACCGACGGCACGGGCCGGTTGCCACCGGGGCCGGTACTGGAAGTAGTGATGAGCTCGAGCTCGCTTGGCCAGTGGCCTCGTTTACCATGAGCAAAAATGCCGAGGGTGACTTTCGTATTGCGTAATCCGACGATAAGGATCGGATCCTTGGTAACATCGGGATATCCGGAATAGATGATGTTGACGAAGTCATCGTCGCCCACTTGATCGAGGGATTCTTTGTCGTGTGAACCAGCTTGCTTCCAATTGCCTGATAGCCGCCTGCATCGGACGTTGAGCTTGACAATTTCCATGGTATTGGAGCCTTGGTCGTAGGTGACCCGATCGAAGGAGTGCCGTCCTCAAAACCGAGCATGTGAATGCAGAGGTCTCGCCCGCGGCCCGCGCGTCCTCGACTCCGGAGAGTCCTGATTCGTCGTCATCTGACGGTTCAATCCAAATTTAGGGACGTATTGCATCCGGTTACGTTGCTGGAGCAGCTAGGAAAACATCATGCTCTTCATTGGAGAAGAGGGGTGCATCGGGTCGTTCCTCGTGGAGGACATCCCATACGACTTCCCTGCATTCAAAACGAGAATGACGGTGTTTGTTGACCTTTATCACAAAGATCTCTTCACTGCGGGGCCGTAGAGTTGGTTTGAAGAATACCGACGAATCTCCGATTGAGACTCGGGGTTTATGTGCCCGCATCATGGCGATGTTCGGCTGCTTCTTTCCACCCGCTCCAAATGTTGGAAACGACAATGAACTTGATGTATCTGGATCCGCTCTGTGGTCCGCCCGTTCGAGTACGTTTACATAGTTAGCATCTCCGACTCCGAGGGATTCCGATGAGATTTGCCCCGTAGTCCCTTGGTTGATTCAAGGAGGTAACCCCTGCTCGAGTACGGACACGCCGCTATTGTCTCGGCTTCGTTTCCCTATGAGGAAACTATCCCCGGATGACTTCGAGATCTCCCCGCCGGTTAATGAACTTAACACACCGATGGAGAGTGGAGGCTATGGCTTTCATGTGATGTAGCCAAGGGCGCCCTAACAGTAGCCGTGAATTCGGATGGAATGTCCATTACGTGGAATTTTGCCGGGCACCATTTGGGTTTCGAACCGCAGTTCCAAAGTTACCGTCCCTGTGACGGGACGAGACGAGCCGTCGTAGGCCTCGATAGTCCGAGTAGACGGGATCGATGGCTTTCGTTGATACGGAGGGCTCGCATCATGCCGAGAGGGAGAACATTAACGGCTGACCCGTTGTCTACCAATACTCCGGGAGTGTTATGGTGTTGAGCTTCGAGAGTGATGTATGCAGCCGTTGTGCTCCCGAGGCATCTCTCGGTAAGTCTTCGTCACGTAACGTGATCATACACGCTGCATGCCGGGAATCGTAGATCCGGGTCTCTATCCGGAGAAGGAGAGTCATCAAGCCATCCGCTTTCCTGCCTTCCTCTTGCGAGGTAAAGCCTGGCCGGGAGCCTCGGGATTATGCTGAGGCCGCCGTGGCGCTTGCCGCCCCGTTGGTTAGCACGCTGATCGAGTGCGAGTGCCAAGCGGACCCGATCTTCCTTTACCGGTCCGAGCTCTAAGCCGGACAAATTGAATCTTGGCTGATCCTGCGTGAGGGTTAGGCTTCGATCGGCAAGAAGATTACCAAGATCTCGAGGTATTCCTGTCCTGTGGTCCGAGCTCTGGGTTGGCTGCCAGGACTTTTCGGCTTTCCATCCCCGCTTGCTCTAAAGCCGCTATGGCCTCGGAGGGAAATAGAGATAGAGGATCGGTCATTGAGTACAAAGCACGTAGTAGTCGAACCTCCCTAAGGCTCTCCGAGTGTACCTACACCGGTGTTCCCACTCTTCGTATCTTCTCTCGCTGCCGTTGAGAGACT
>JAFEMH010004507.1:0-205915 GCA_022495995.1 Adenophora triphylla var. japonica | reverse complement strand
CACCTTCCTCGCAATGCTTCCCCTTGAAACTTGGACATCCTTGTTTCTTGAATCAATACTCGGTCTCGATCCGCTCTCTGTTCAGGGCACTCGGACTGCCACACACGTTGATCGACTTTGTGTCCTTCTCCCCCGACGTGCCGTTTCTTGATGTCTCCCCTTTTTACACCGGCAGGCCGGTTCTTTAGCCTCTTGCTCCCACCAAAGCGGATATCGACATTGTAGGTAGCAAAGTACAACATCTTCCCTCAACCCCACGGAGCTACCACCTTAGCCCCTTTTTGTGACTTCCCAAGACCCACCAATGAAAGAAACACCATACCCTTCACTCAAGTTGTCCCACAGAAATCACCCTTCTCCTCCAAATCCAGGAACATGCATCACATCGGTGTAGTTATAAAACTTGAGCCCCGTTAGGTATCTTCATCAATCACGTCCCCCTTACCTTTCCGATCTTCAATGGTGTGACCATCACCAAGATAGAGAACCCCAAAATCTCCGGGGTTTTATATCGCTCCATTGATTCTCGCATCCCCACTAGCATGACAAGAAGCTCCAGGAATCCAACACCCAATCTTCACCCCGATTGCTCCTCTCCTCAGGATTAATACATCTCCCACCATGCATCCACCACGCCATGTGCACCACCATCTTTTCCCGGACAGTCATAGACTGATATGACCTAAGGTTTGCCACAATTGGTAGCATTCTTGACCTTTTTTCCCTTTTTTTTCGGTCCACTCTCTTTTTCTCTCCACCCTAAGTGCGGCCCCATCTACGGACGATTCTCCCCTTTTCTCTTTCCTTCGCAACTCCTCTTGAAGGATGAGATCTCTAACACTTCGTATACACCCAATGCCGCTGTTTTCGACGTACTAATCGTCGTGTGGACAAAGATTTAACCTCCCAACTAATCGAGGCAATGATTTTAGTAGAAAAGCAAGCTAGCACTTCATCGGATAATGAGTAATATCAACACTTTTCAATTGGTCCACCATTACCTTTGAAATCAAGCCCGATATGACCTGGGCACGCATTTGTTCCCTGCCCTCTACGACATCTTCGCATTCGCAAACCTCTTTATCAAATGCACCTTATTGATATTCGACGGCTTCTCATACCATGTCCGATGCCGTTTGTGAGCAACTCCACCGTTGTCTTGGCTGGGTCACATAGCGTCTCCGATTGCAACGTCGCTGCCGGTTAGGGCACTCCCTCACCTTGCTGCCTAACGCCTTCCGATCCAACGTCTCCTAATCCCCTTGTGACATGTCTGCTCGGGCTTCTCCTTCAAGGGTTTATGGCGAAGATCCTTACAATAAAGGTAATCTTCAAATCCTTGTCCTCCAAAAAAGTCGTGAAATTCACACCGTTGCCAATTTCTCGATTGAGTTCTTCATCTTATTTGCTTCACCAAAATCCCCTAAGAACGCGATTCAAAATTAATCAACTAATGAAAAGATTTTAGAATCCTCCGATACCAATGCTCTTGATAATGCCGATTGTTGTGAAATTTGGCGGATACCCCGTTAGCAAATCAAGACAAGAAATCAACACACCCACAAGCACAAATATGAGAGAATCACACACACAAGAACACAAGAGTTGTTTACCCGGTTCATTCAACACATGAACTACGTCCGGGGGCAATTGCCAAGCCAATATATATTAGACACCTTCTAATATGTTGCTACTCAACTACAATATGTTCTAGGTCGTATCTATGTTTATATAGTTGATACAAGGAAGCCCTAACTCAGTTTAAGAAGAGATCTAAACAAAATAGGAAACAAATAAAATCTGCAGCTGAAGATTCGGGCCCAGCGCGGCCGCCCTCAAGGCCAGCGCGGCCGCCCTCAACGGCCGAAGCTTTTGCACCCTCGTTGAACCTCCAGCGCGGTCGCCCTCCACCACGAGCGCGGCCGCTCTCCTTGACAGAAGATCCCGACGAGTTTTCCTTCTTGATTCACCGACTCCTCCGACTTAGGCTCCTCCTCTTCCTTGTAGTTTAGGATCCAAACCCAACAAAAAGTACTTAAAACTAAATGAGAAATGATGATTTATCTAAGTAAAAGTATATAAAACTTAGGATAAATGACTATATAATAGTCAGTTATCACCGACCCACTAAGGGTGTGGTGGCAATAACGTTTGAACAATTGGGTCTCGTTTGTTTGGCATAGCCCGTCACTTTTATTCCGTTCAAACACTATTTAATAAAAAAAAGCATTTATATATATAAAATATAGCGTATTTTTACATTCGTATAGTTTATTGATGTTCATATTATACTCAAATCTACGTTTAGAAGTATTTTTATAGTCTCCATATTTTTATTTCGTATTTTTTTCATATATTTTGCCGTAACTTTGAAAAATATTTCGTATTAATCTCGTACGATATTTTCAACGTTTTATATGCACCCCCATTCTTCATATTCAATATGAAAAAGAAAAAATCAAAAATCAAAAGGTCGTCTTATTCAAAACCCCAATTATGACATCCCTCCTCTCCCACTCCATACCTCGGAACGCGTCATTCTTATAGAGAAAAAGGCGCTCTTCATCTTGTTAAGCCTAAATGACTGGGGAAAGGTTTCCTCTTTTGTCCAGTTTTTAATTAACACTCAATACTATAATTTATGTGGAGTATACCCCTATACTATGAAACTGATATGTAAGATATTCATTCTCTCTCTCGAAATGATCTTTCTACTTTTTCTATTGTCAATACAAAATTATTTTAAACAATAATTTTAGATAGATTTAATTATTCATATAAATATCTAAAAATTGTTATTTATAATATTTATAATGATGTATCAATAACACGCTTTTAATTTTCATTACAATAACTAAATTAATTTAAAATTATTACTCAAAAAATATCTTTGTGATAACAACATAAAAAAAAGGGGGGGGGGGGGGGAAGATAATTTTGAAACTAAGCAAAGTAGTCATTCTGCCTAACTTTTATCCATTTGACTATTGAAATTGTAACATTTCATTTATTTATTTTAACGGGGATGCTTAGTACCGACTTCTATTTAAATGTTTGCCCGACTTGAGTCCATGATGTATGCCCGCATATAGAATATATTGTTAGACTTAGCAATATTTAGTTAGTCAAAATTCATAATAATGGCTGTATTTATAATATTGGATGATTAGATAGTCCTTTAGTAATGGACAAAAGGTATTTCTTAATCTAGTCTAAGAACATTAGCCTATGTTTGTTTGTTGTTTCTTTTATCAATTTCAACTCAATCTCAAATGCTAAATGATGAATCTCGAATCATCTTACGAAATAGAGGTTGTCACATTTATTATTACACAAGGATATTTCGTAAATTTTGAGATGTATGATAAGCGTTTATCAATCAATCCGATTTCTTTAGTATGTCAAGTGGTCAAAGCAAAATATTATCCGAGAGATATTTATTAAGCCAAAAACTTGTAAAAAACGCGTTTTTTGTAGGCTTAACAAAAAACGTGTTTTTAACAGAATATAAACCCTTCTCTCACTAGCAAAGTCTCTCTCTCTCTAATCGCAGGGGAGGTCTTCGCCTTGCCTCGCTCCCCAAATCGTCTTCCTCACCGTTCCCCTTCGCCGGCGACGACCTTCCTCACAATCGCCCATCACCTGACTCGCAGACTAGCAGCAACACCGTTCACTGCAGGCAGTCGGCGGCGAACGACGGCGAAGTAAAGCCCTAATTTGGCATCTGAAATTCTCAGGTAAAAAAATTATTACTTGAGATGGAAGTGGAATTAGATAACGCACCTACAAATATTATGGAATCAACAATGACAGAAGACAATGGCGACGAGGATGGTGCTGAACTAGAGGATTTGGAGAATTGTGTTGATGAATGGTTTATAAAAGCTGATAAGGTAACCGATTTCCAGTGCTCCAAGCATGGAACAGAGCCACGGTTCTTCGTCGTCGTCTTCAACATCCAACGCCACACCATAGTTTTCGATGTCAATTTGCTCCATTTCTTCACAATTCTCTCTTTCTGCCCTCAATCAGTGTATATTAATTTGAGTTGATGTATAATCAAGTGCCCGTTAGTGTATAATCAAGTGCCCGTTAGTGTATAATCAAGTGCCCGTTAGTGTATAATAGAGTGCCCGTTAGTGTATAATCAAGTGCCCGTTAGTGTATAATAGAGTGCCCGTTAGTGTATAATCAAGTGCCCGTTGGTGTATAATTGAGTGCCCGTTAGTGTATAATCAAGTGCCCGTTAGTGTATAATCAAGTGCCCGTTGGTGTATAATTGAGTGCCCGTTAGTGTATAATAGAGTGCCAGTAAGTGTGTAACTGAGTGTCAATGTATTTTTGAATGCCAGTTCTTGTAATTTTGAATGCCAGTCCATGTTTTTTTGAATGCCAGTTCATGTTTTTTTGAATATCAGCAAAAATAATTATCAGTGTTTTTGAGTGCCAGTATATGCATTTTTGAGTGCCAGTAAATGTGTTTTCAAATGCCAGTCTATGTATTTTTGAATGCCAGTGTGAAGAGTGTCAGTTCATGTATATAAAAGTGTCCGTGTAAAAAGTGCCAGTTTCATGTTTATAAAATGTCAGTATGAAATCACTGGTCATTTGTAATATTAACACTGGCATTTATCATGTTGCCAGTAATTATAAAAATGACACCGCTTATTTTGAACATGGTTGCCAGTAATTACAAAATTGCCACCGTTTATTTTGAACAGCGCTTTGGAAAACACGTTTTTCCTGAATTTTTTCTCAAATAATCCTTTTTTACTTTTTTATTTACCAAAATAACTCACTGTTCAAACTATTGCCCAGAATGTCCATTTTTTTGAAAATTGCTACACCGTGTAGCGAGTTTGATTAGGGTTTGTCAAAACTCGCTACACCGTGTAGCGAGTTTAGGGTAATTAAGTTAGGGCATTTAATTAATCTAAACTCGCTACACGGTGTAGCGAGTTTGACAAACCTAATCAAACTGCCACACGGTAATAGCGAGTTTGACTTGGGTCCGGAATCCCTTTCTTTTCTTATTTTATTTAATTCTTCTCTTCCTTCTTTCTTTCTTTCTATATATATATATTATATATATATATATATATATATATATATATATATATATATATATATATATATATATATATATATATATATATATATATATATTATATTATTTATATATATAAAATAATAAATTAGAAAGAGGAAGTCCCTTTAAAAGTCCTCTCACTAAGAGAGGTCCCAAAGGAACTTGAAAAACAATGAAGATGAATCATCTATTTATAGTGGAAGAAAGATTTGAAAAATGTAGGATACATCTATGTGGGAAACACAAAAAATATTTAAATTTAGAGATGGTGGGAAAAACAAAAATTTCATTTTTCAAATATTCACATGGATCATTATCCAAGCAACATCTTCACCATTAAATGCATCACATCCAATGGTCCAAATTCATCCCATAAAAACAAAAGCACACTTTCATTTAATTGGCCCTTTAATATTCACAAATATATATATAATGATGAATTAGGACCATTGGATTTGAGTGAAATTAATGGTATAGATTGATTTATTGATAATCCATGTGAATATTAAAGGGCCAATCAAATGAAAGTGTGCTTTTGTTTTTATGGGATGAATTTGGACCATTGGATGTGATGCATTTAATGGTGAAGATGTTTCTTGGATAATGATCCATGTGAATATTTGAAAAATGAAATTTTTGGAGGCAAATGAAATTTTGTTTTTCCCACCATCTCTAAATTTAAATATTTTTTGTGTTTCCCACATAGATGTATCCTACATTTTTCAAATCTTTCTTCTACTATAAATAGATGATTCATCTTCATTGTTTTTCAAGTTTCTTTGGGACCTCTCTTAGTGAGAGGACTTTTAAAGGGACTTCCTCTTTCTAATTTATTATTTTATATATATATAAATAATATATATTTATATACTCCCTCCGTCCCACTTCACTTGGCACCAAGTGAAGTGGCACGGTAACTAAGGAAAAGTAAGAGTGAAAAAAAGTGTAAGAAAATGTTGTGAGTATGAAGAATTAAATAGGAGAGAGAATGAGTGGGAGGAATAGTTAGGAGAGAGAATGTTGTGAGTGTAAAAGTGAAGTAGGAGAGAGAATGAGTGGAGGGAATAGTGAATATTCTTTTCCATTTTGGGCAGTGCCAAGTGAAGTGGGACGTCCCAAAATGGAAATTAGTGCCAAGTGAAGTGGGACGGAGGGAGTATATATATATAATATATATATATATATATATATATATATATATATATATATATATATATATATATATATATATATAGAAAGAAAGAAAGAAGAGAAGAGAAGAATTAAAAAAAAGGGTTCCGGATTTAAGTAAAACTCGCTACACCGTGTAGCGAGTTTGACTTGGGTCCTGGTCAAAACTCGCTAGGTCTGGTCAAAACTCGCTACACGGTATAGCGAGTTTAGGTTAATTAAATTCCCTAATTAATTTCCCAACGGCTAAACTTAATTACCCTAAACTCGCTACACGGTGTAGCGAGTTTTGACCAGACCCAAGTCAAACTCGCTACACGGTGTAGCGATTTTCAAAAAAATGGACATTCTGGAAAATAATTTGAACAGTGAGTCATTTTGGTAAATAAAAAAGTAAAAAAGGATTATTTGAGAAATTGATCCGTTTTTCCTTATCTTAAGAAAAAACTAGTTTTTTATAAGACCAACTCATTTATTAAATGTCGGATTGAGAAAGTGTACAAGTATTATTTGGAATAGAATTCGTATGTCTCAAAATTTAAATCGAAATGATCATTATTGTAGAATAAGAGATGGATCTATTACTTGTACTTGGAATGATCTTCCAATCTTTGTGAATTGTCGTTTTTTATATTATTGCAATGCAATTGATTTTACTCCTTTATACATTACTTGTAATATAGTAAAATTACATCCAATTTTTTTCTTGATCTATAAATAAGACACTTAGTTTAGAATTGAATTAAAAAATGCAACATTTATTTTTCATTATAAATCTAAGGGAGAATTAATAAAACTTGCAATAGAAGAGCAATTCTCATTATATACTTATGCCCTATTTTGATTTTGCTTTAAGGACAACCCAAACACACCCCACAAACCTTTCAAGTAAAGCACTTTCCCATATTAATTTATTTTTACACATTTTTAATTCCAATTATCTTGACATTTCTTCGTAGACATATTTGCCGCGTAAACTCAATCAAGCCAACTAAAATAACTACCTTAACGGTCATTTGACTCATTTCCTCACACTAACATTCCATCTTATGTCCTCTTCAACTCAGGTGAAAGGTCAAAATACCAAATTGTTCCTTTCAGTTTTTCAACTAAGTTACTAAAAAAATAGTATGATAAACTAGCTGGCACAAAATGAAGACAAGTATTTAAGCATATATAAATTTCAATATATGAGACAAAATTAAGGAAGTATGCAGGATTCTTATTTTCATACATGACTAGTAGAAATCTTGTATTTAGGTCGCGAAAATTTCTCGAGGGTTAACGTTTACATATCATTCATTTTGCAAGTTCTATAATCGACCAGAAGGTAAATCTTTGAAATCTCCTAGTTATTTTAGTTATTTTCCAAGCTTCTTTTGTCATCACGAACAACTATTAATTCACTAGCCGCGTTTCTAGGAACGATTGTCATTTTCTCTTTTTTTTTTTTTTTTTTGGGGGGCAATATTTAGTTGTACATTTTGAACAAAAAGTTGTATTTTATTGGGAAAAAAGATTGTGCTTTTTTTTTTTTTGGGACAATTCGTTTTTTTATGTGTAACAAGCTGACTTAAGTTGTAATTTGATCAGATTCTTGGAAAAGATTGTTATGTCTACCGAGGAATTGAAGATTCGAAGTGAACTCGAGATGGATGTTGAGAGAGATTTGGAAGAAGAAATCAAGGATGGAATATACCATCTAGCCCTTAGATTGCATCGACTCTATCAGCACCAAAAAGAAAGACGCGATCAAGAAAACCAAGGTAAGAACAAGAAGAACGAAACATTTTCCGAGGTTAACATAAATATCAAAATGGAAGGTGGAACCAAAATTGAAATAAAAGAGACGAAGAAAGAAGCTTGTGAAAATGTTCGTCCTAGGAGTTCTACTAGGTCGGAAAATATGCAAGAAATCGTCGCTTCACATAGGAAAAAGTTTGATTGGGTAAATACCCTTCGATCAAGCAAGAAGAGCGACGATCTTCTTCATCATAAACCTAAGTTGCTCGAAAAAAATCGTAGCACCAATGAAAATGTCAAGGTTGAAGGTGATTTTAATCATCGAAAGAAGAATAATATATGCATCATGAGACCACAGCAACGTGAACTCGGGTGGAAGGATTAATACGATCGATTGGTCTTTTGTAAACGCTATTTTCCTAATAAGTTATTTGGTTCGATTACACGAAAAAAATATGATGTTAATAGTGATTGTTGTGTTGATAAACAAATAAATTAAGCCTTATAGGCAATGATTTTATTTTTTCTTATTTATATTTTAATTTTTGTACAGGCTAATACAAATTATTCCAACAAATTAATAACAAGGAAATTTAAGGATTTTGGTTTGTCTTTGAACAATATTTGTGCTATCCATCAAGAATTGCCCTGTTCATTTCCAGCTAAGCTTTAACTTGCCTCTTTGTCTGAGAGATCATCAATCTGAAGTATGAAAATTGTGACATATTTCTAAATTTTAAGAGCATCCAGAGCTCTTTTATTGAGTTTTCAAATACTTGTTATCAATTTACTGAGTGTCAAATTGATATTCGAGTAAAATACAAAATTGATATTCGAGTAAAATACAAAATTTGCCATTGTACTTTTGATTATTTTCACATTTGCTATCGTGCTTTATTTTTTATTTTTGACAATTTTGCCATTGTACTTACATTCTACTAACAATTTTTTCCTTACCACTAATTTTCGTTAGAAATTTAACGAAAATCTTCTAGTAGTTTTAACTCTTAAAATAACCAGATTTGAAAAAAATGACTATTTTGTAAATTTATAGTTTAAACTGACTGACTAACAGTTTTATAACAATTTTGGTTGTTTAAACTTATAAATGGGGAAGTGATGTCGAATGAAGCCTTGAGATTGATACCAAACGGAAAGTACCAGAAATAATGGGTTACAAACCCTAGATAAAGAAAGCCTCAGCTTTTCCTTTATTTTCTTTATTCAATAATCAAAAACTTTTTGATGCTGCCCAAAAATAAGGATTGGGCCTATACAAATCTGTAGGCAAGAGATGGCCAAGCAGGGCCCAAATCAGGATAAAGGCCCAAGAAGAAAATAGCGACAAATGTAGTTCAGGCAGGGGGGTATCCCGCCGGCGGGTATGTCCAAGGTGTCCCGCCAAAATCGCCTAAAAGATAAGCAACGAGATAACAGAGACGTGATAATAGGAGATGAACAGCGAGATAATGGGATGAGGCGGCAGGATATTTGGTTTAACATTATACGACAATGGGTGGATTCTAGTGGACGCGACATATAAGAGGCGGCATATAAATATCTACGAAATGGGACCCACTATAACAGTTTTGCATTGGGAAAAGTTACGTGTGTCAGAGAAAAAGCGTCACATGCTTTGAGTTTATTCTTTTTGTTGTGCCCATAAGCCAATGAAATTATGACACATGGAGTGAGAGGTTACCTACTGCACGAGATATGCATGTGAGGATAGCAGGTGCAAGGCACGAGGGAAGGGAGGTATATATATGAGGGATCGTCATCCCTCCAAAGGTACGCCCACATACACACACAGAACAACTTCTCTTCAGCTTCAGATTTACCCTTGCCAAATAAGTACTTATCCTCACGCCGGAGGGGCTACGCCGGAGCCGCCCCCGGATTAGTTCACGTTTTTTTGGTGTGCAGGCGAGAAGAAGGAGCCGAGGTAACTGGATTGGATTACAACGGTTTTGTTGCTGTTGAGGAAATTCCTGGCAACATCAATTGGTTCCATTGCCGGGACCTGAACCTCTTCATCGTTTGAAGATTATTCCAGCGAACTAGTAAGTTTTGTTACTGATCATAAATATGGCGATTTGGTCGGTGTTGGGTTGATTTCTCTGGTGTTGTTCATAACTTACGAAGCTGGGATTCTTCTGGTTTGATTATTGTTGATTTTGCTCGGTTGATTGCTGTTCTTAGTATATGCAGATGAAGGGTTCTGGGTTGGTGTTATTGTTTGATTTTTGATTATTGGGTGTGGATCTGGTAATTTTGGAGTTTTGGTTGTATTCAAATTTGTTATTGTTAGGTTTGTGGGCATTTGTTGGCATGTTCATTTGATTTTGTTGGTTTAAGAATTTTTGTGTTTCTGGGTTGATTTGGTGAAATTTTTAAAGTCAGATTTGGGTTAATAGTGTGCTTAATAATTGTGGTTGGTTGGAGTATATTTCTAAGTTTCTGGGTTTGAATCTGCAAATCTTCTTAAGGTGTTCATAAGGTGTTTTTAAGATCTGCATATCTTCAAGTTTGTGCTCATAAGTTTTGATTGCTTGAGCTTGAAGAAATGGCAACTCCAGAAAAGGGTATGGTTAGCTAGAAAACCATGGTAGGAAGGAGCCCTATCCCGCCTATCTCAGGTATTGGGGTTATGGGAACAGTTGGGGTGAAGGACACGTCAACCTCGCAGCAGGTTACCCCAGAAGAGAGGGAGCGGGTTACAAATAGCAGGAGAGAAAGAAGGGCAATGTCGCCACAACCTGAGGAAGGAATTGATGAAGAAGTTGAAAGGTTGACAGCTCATAACAGCTTAATTCTACAGTTGTTGGAGAATAATAAACGTTTGGTGGCTTTGAAAAAGGCGCCTACTCCTATCCTGCAAGATTTGGTGAGAGCGGTAGCGGGGGGTAATAAGGAAGCAGATAAAGAAGCGAATAAGGCATTAGTTATTTTGGATGACTGTGAGCGACTTAAGGAGACAGACAAAAAAATTGAAGGAGAATGGGGCGAGATTGGATGGACCGCAAAAGCAGAAAGCTGGGGAATACATAGAAAATGGGCGAAAAGTCAAAGTGTATCATTGGTCGCATACTTCATAGATGTCATCTTTTTATTATGAGAATGAGGATGATGATACCGCTTCAACTGAAGGAGGGTATGAGGAAGAAGAAGTGATGGCTTCTAAAGGTGACGAGAGATCTAAGCGACTAGAAAAAGAAAAGCGTGTGGGAACAAGCCGCTTTGGTGAAGAGGATGGGCTGAAAAAACAATTGGCCGAGATGGCAAGAAGGTTAGCCGAATTAGTAAAGGGAAGTGTATATAATTGATGGCGAGAAAGATTCCTTTGTCGCTCCTTTCGCTAAGTATATTCAGGAGGCAGAACCAGCTCCAGAATTTCGGTTGCCCACTTTGACTAAATATGCGGGATTAACTACAGCCATGACTCATATTGCGGGATTTGAGGTTACAATGGCGATAATGACTAGAGATGATGCGTTGTTGTGCAAAACCTTTGCCAGCACCCTAGAGCTTCAGGATTTGGATTGGTTTATGCAGCAACCCGCTAATTCCATCTTGGGGTATCAGGATTTTAAAAGGAAATTTTTGGCGAGATTTAGGGCAGTGGGGACCCAGCCAGTGGTGTTACAGGAGTTGATTGGGATTAAGCAGAACGCGGGAGAGGGTATTGTAACTTACACCAACAGGTTCTTGTTGATTGCTAATCAAATCTCTGAGATAGAGCCCAAATATGTGATTATGATGTATATGTCTGGCTTATTGTCAGAATCCTTCAAGAGAGAACTAAGGATGAGATTGCCAGTAACCTTGGGCGAATTGTATGAGCGAGTTAAATCTTATTGCGGAGGAGAGGACGTTGATGAAGGGACAGCTAACACCTCCAAGAAAAGTGGTAAGGATAGAATTGAGTTTGTCAAAACCAATGTTGCGGCTCAAGGTGGAGGTCGCGGAAATCAAACTGGCGGCAGAGGTGGAGGCCGTGCTGATGGTCGCGAAACAGGAAGAATAGTCAGATTTTCAAGATTAAATGCCAAGATAAGTGAAATTCTGCGAGCTATTGAGTTGCCAGTGGCATTTGAAATGACAGATAGAGGAAGGATAAATCTAAATCAGTATTGTAACTATCACAGGGAGAGGGGGCATGACACAGATGATTGTTATAACTTGAAGAAGGTGATCCAGTCCAAGATTGATAGAGGTGAGTTACAAGAGTATTTGATGCCTGATCAGAATGTGGCAGCCCGCGAAGGTAATGGCGACAGGAATGAGATCTTGGTGATTCATGAGCCGGCAAGTATTACCTGCTTAAGCAATCAAATCATGTTTTTGTCGCATACTTGTCATATCCCGGATTACCCGCCTAGTGAAGAAAGAATAATCAGTTTTTCAAGGCGAGAATTGGCCCTAACCCCAAGTCATGGTTGTCAGCCTGTGGTAATTTCAATCGCTCCGGGGAATAGCATTTTGTAATATGAAGATTTCAAAAAGATGAAGTACACTGAGGCCAATTTGGTGCCCTACAAGGGATTTCTGGAGGGATTTACAAATCATACTGTGCGAGTTAAGGGAACAATATCGCTGGCGGTGGAGATTGGAGAAGGCGAGATGTTTAGAACTCGCACGGTGGAGTTCATGGTCATTGACTTAGTGTCGCCTTATAATGCAATAGTGGGTATCCCGTTCGTGCAAACCTTTGAAATGGTGGTATCTATCCCGCACCAACGGGTTAAATTCCCAACCCCAAAAGGGATTGCTTGTTTAAACAGTGAGGTTAAGGAGGTAATCCAGAAGAAAATTGAAATTCAAACTGCGGCAAGGGCAAGTACAAGTTCATTGTCCACGACTTTGGTAATTCAGGATGCGAGAATCAACATGATTACCGACTTGGGGAGTATGAAGAATGGGAGGAAATAGAAAGCATGAAAAATAAGTCGGCAATCATTGTTGTTAAAGAAAAGGGCGGAAGAGGGAGAGCTGCGAGAAACGAATGAGGTGCGGGATGCTGATATAGAAATGGTGGAGGAAAGATCTGAAGTAAATTTGATGGCTCTGGTTGTGATGCAGGCCGAGATGGAATGGTCGAGATCAGTTGAATTTGTCAAAATGAAGTAACCACGAATTGAAGAGGTAGTTAATTCTGACAGTGAGGAATGTGAAGAAATTGAGATGGAAACACCAGAAGGTTTGCCATGTGTTGGCGACAATACGGGTGTAAATGACAACAAGAGCAACAAGAAATGTGTTAAAGTGAAAAAGGTAACTGAGATGGTGCTGGACACTTTGCAAATGCGGGATGAGCCAGATATTCAAGCAGCGGAAGAGTTAGAAGAAGTGATTATTAGTGAAGAATATCCCGATCAGAAAATCAAAATTGGGAAGCAATTGAGGAGGTAAGAGCGAGATAGACTGGTTAAATTCTTGCGGGATAGCTTGGATGTGTTTGCTTGGAAGCCAGAGGATATGAGAGGTATAGATGAGAATGTCGCTCTCCATTGTTTGAATGCCGATCCAAATGTGGAGCCCTTAAAGTAAAAGGTGAGATATCTGTCCGCGGAAAAAGAGAAGGCTGTAATCGGGGAGGTAGAAAAGTTGCTAAAGGCGGGAATAATAGAGAAGATCACTTATCCAGTCTGGTTGGCTTGTCCAGTAATGGTGCTCAAGGAAAATAAGAAGTGGAGGATGTGTATTGACTTCACAGACCTGAATACGGCTTGTCCTAAGGATTGTTATCCTTTGCCTAAGATTGATAGGTTGGTTGATTCTATTGTTGGGCACAAAGTTTTTAGTTTCATTGACGCTTATTCTGGATACCATCAAATAAAGATGCTTGAGGAGGACAAAGCAAAAACAGCGTTTAGAACCCCAATTGGTAACTTCTGTTACAAAATGATGCCATTTGGTTTGAAGAATGTCGGGGCGACATATCAAAGGATGGTCAATAAGGTGTTCAAGTCGCAGATTGGGAGAAATGTGGAAGCATATATTGATGATATGGTAATCAAGACCAAAGGGGAGGACAATTTGGTAGATCTTGCAGAGACCTTTGAAAATCTGAGGCGGAATTCAATGAAGTTAAACCCCAGTAAGTGTACTTTTGGGGTGACCGCGGGAATGTTTTTGGGTTTCTTAGTAAACCGCCGCGGCATAGAAGCTAACCCAGAAAAAATCCAAGCTTTGATGGATATGAAGTCGCCCAAGACAATTCAGGAGATTCAAAGACTAAATGGGAGGGTTATAGCCCTGGGGCGTTTCGTGTCACGGTCGGCTGAGAAGTGTTTGCCATTTTTAAGGTGTTGAAAGGAGATCAGAAATTTTCTTGGGATGAGAAATATGAGGAGGCTTTCAGGAAGGTGAAGGAGTATCTGGAAAAGCCGCTAATCTTATGTAGTTCGGAAGAGGGTGATCATTTGTATGTATATCTGGCGGCTTCAGATCTCGCCGTGGCAGCAGTACTAGTAAAGGAAGAAGGCGGTATGCAGAAACCAGTTTATTATGTGTCAAAGGTTCTAAGTGAAGTAGAAGTGAGATACTTTAACGCGGAAAAGTTGGCTTATGCCTTGGTGATTGCGACACGAAAGTTGAGAGCTTATTTTTTATCCCACCCTATCACGGTATTGACCAATGCACCGTTGAGAAAAATTCAGCAGCAGCCAGATTCTGCGGGAAGGTTGCTAAATGGTCAATCGAGTTGACAGAGTTCGACATATAGTATGAGGCGAGAAAGGCTATTAAGGCGCAGGCATTGGCGGATTTCATACTGGAAACCTCTTTCACTTATGACAGAGAAGAGATTGAAACTCCTGGGGTTAAAAAGCGATAAGCTAAGTCGCAGGATCCAGAAATTGAAGAAAAGCGAGAAAGGCCCGCGGATTGTTGGGAGCTTTATATAGATGGTTAATCCGCCAAAGATAAAGGGGGAGCGGGAATATCATTGAGTTCACCTGAGGAGGGTTGTAAGCATGAAAAGGCTTTGAGATTCAAGTTCAATGTATCTAGTAATCAGGCGGAATATGAAGCTTTAATAGCGGGATTGGAGTTATGCCGAGATATAGGGATCAAGCAAGTAATAATCCACTCAGACTAGCAGCTGATAGTCAATCAAGTGAAAGGTAAGTATGGGGTGGTTCATCCAGTTTTGACCAAGTATTGTGATATGGCCAGGCAAATCTTACAAAGTTTCAGTTATTGGGAGTTGGTGTTAGTACCCGGTCCGAAAAAAGGTAGTCCAAATACCTGGCCCGGTTGATATTAATTAGAAACCCTAGGGAAACCCTAAAAACCCTAATCCATTAATTTCTTCCGTACTGCGCCGTCGCTGTCAGCTTGGAAAGGACGCCAGTTGGAAGAGCCGATCGGCCCTTTGCCCGTGCATTGGCCGATCGACCCTTTTATTTAGAGCCGATCGACCCTTCCATTCTAGAGCCGATCGACCCTTTAGAAGCCCAGCCCAAGTTCCGAGGTATTATAAATAGGGGTGCCCGGCTCCCCAATTTGACACACAATTTCTCCGGGAGAAGCGAGCCATACTTGCTTTAACCCTTAGTTCTTCTTTTTCCTCTCGAATCGCCAAGATTCGACCTCCAAGTCTTGCTACAATTGGTAAGACTCTCTTTTTAATATTCTTGTTCTTTATTATTGTCTTTATTATTATTGTTTGCATGCTTAGTATATTTTAATTGCTTTATTTCTTGCTTATGCCATATATGCTAGATTTAGGGTTGTTTTAATATATTGTTCATAGCCGAGGATGATCTAAGGTTTCGCCCTAAGAAACCCAATGGATCTAGGAACTATTTCTTTCCTTCCACCTTAATTATAATTGTCCCATGATCAACAATCCCCCAAGGATGAACATTGATTAGTGCACCTTCCGAGGGCCTAACTCAAAGGTTCTAGGGTGTGATCATCAATTAATTCTTTCTCTCCCCTCCTCCTTATGCATGATCCCGTTTCTTCTATCTATTTCCGTAAACACCGCACACAACCAACACCCCAACATGCTAGAAAGACCGATTCGTCGGGCAATAGGAGTGATAACGTTTCTTCTTCTGTTGTAACTTGACCCCCGAACCCAATTAACTGTTTAGCCTTTTTTCAAAGCTTTGGGCTATATCAAAGTGGCGTGGCGACTCTCAAAATTAAACTAATATTTTAATATGGTTTAAAGCGAGTGTCACTAAATGAATATCCCATTTCGATCCGACTTTATATAATTAATTATTTCAAACTTCCGAATGCGCGTTGCATCGGGACGGGGTATTCACAGTGGCGACTCTGCTGGGGAATATTTTGAAATCTTTTCAAACTAAGTGGGTCAGACTTTCGTTTTCCTTTGTGGTGTTGTATTTTGCTTTCTTTTTATTTTCTTTACTCTTAACTGTTGCATTGCATGCATGCATTTCATGTAAATAAAAAATCTTTCTCTTTTTTTTCCTTAAAAAGAATTAGATACTTTTACCTCACACTACCACTAGAGTCCGTGTCACACTGCACAGACACCCTTTTACCCTTCGGAGAAGCCAAAGTGCGGGAAGTGTGGTGATCATGTCTCCTCCCTTCCGAGTCTCACTTGGCCATCCACTCATCAGTGCGCTTCGGCTGCACGATGGGAACCTAAAACCTAACCCTTGCGTCACCCACTTTTTTAGGAATACACTCCATATGACCGGTTGGTTTGACTAGCTTTTTTATATAGACAATTAATGGGGTCTTTATGTTAAGTCACCACGAACCAATGATAAGTCAAGATCTATCGAGAGATTAAAAGCACTAAAAAATTGATTTCCTTTCAAAGGACGTGCTATGTGAGAACGAGTTATATATTGTTAAAGAATCTTGGCCTATCATTGGTTTTGCGGTACTTTTCATAAAAATCACATTATTTGTCCTATACGAGAAGGTTAGTCGTTAGGATTCACCACTTTAAGATATTTAGTTAGTTGCGAAAAAGGGGTATCCCTTCCAACCTTTGTAGGACTAAAATGTACCAAGCTTTTGTAAATAAAAATTTTTAAGCTAGTACACTGCATTGAGTCAACCCCTCTCCTAAAACCCAGTCTTTTTCGATACCTCCGCGAGCTAAGGTCGGGCCGCGTTCTTCATTCAACAATGACAACCTTGCCTCCCACTACTCCAAGCGCACCTGCTGCCTCTGCAACCAGTTCTACACCAGTCACTTCAATGGAAGGTCTTGCCAACCTCGACTTTAATGACATTCCGCCTGCTCTGCATGCCTATTTTGCCGGTTTAACCATGAGGGTTGAGAAACTTGAAGAAGCAGAATCGCACTTTGAAGAACCACAATCAAGAGTGAAGGATCATTTTGTTGAGGAACTCAAGTAAAAGGGGACATAAGGTTATCTTGATGGGGAATGAAGTGGTCGATGTTGAAGATGAAACCGTCAATACCTCCTAATCCCGCCAATCCCAATGCACCTACCTTCCCTCTACCCAACTATGTTCCAAACAGCTACAATAACGTTCCACCACCTGTTATGTATGGGAGCTCAAGCAAGTCCAAAAGACCCTATCAACCTCCTGCCAACACACCCAAGGACCACTTTGCTAATCTACCTCCTCCCACTTTACCCTTCAATTATTCCGGCCATCACATCCCTACTTACTCCACCTCCCCTACCATCACTCAACCCCCAGCCATGCAGAACTCCAACATTGCTACGGACCCGACTGTGTTAGCGTTGATTGAACAAGTGAAGGCATTGGCCAGAGCAAATGGGAAAGCAAGGAGTGTCCCCCATCAAGATGCTTAATCCGAGCAAAGTTGCACCCCTACCTCAAGATTTCAAGATGCCCAAGATGGCTATGTTTGGAGGAGTTACTTGCCCGAAGACGCATTTAGACAGCTATACGTTGGCGATGAGGGCCAAAGACTGTACACCCGAGCAGATGGCGAGAATGTTCCATAGCACATTGGAAGGGGCTGCTCTCCGTTGGTTTCTGAAGTTGAACGAGGAGGAAAGGGACACATGGGACAAAGTTAGTAGGGTGTTCTCTGAAAAGTATCAAGCAAACATGGATTGGCAAGTGAATAGAGCTGATTTGGAGCACACGCTTCAAAAGAATGGAGAATCGATTTATGACTTCTACAAACGTTGGAATGATAAGTTGAGCGAAATTCGATCCGCCCAAGGAGAATGAACAGAAACGATTTTTTACAAGTGCTTGTTGCCCGGACACAAGTTGGCAGTTGGTAATGGTTACTTTCCCAATCTTAGGGAAATGGTGGATTCGGGCGTACGTTATGAGAGTGGCATCACCGGAATCGCTCCACCAAAGGACACTGGGGCTGCTAGTAATTCATTCCGCTATAGAGCTCCTTGCAAATACGCGGCAAAGAAAAGAGCCCGTGGGGCAAGTAAATTATGTGCAAGGGGAAGCTGCTTTGGATGTTCAAGCCGTAATGAGGAAATAACCGTATTCACCGCGAGAGGATGTATTTGATGATTTTGGAATGCCAATGGGCAAGGTTTTCGAAGTGCTAGTGAAGAAGGGCTTGGTCAAGCCGCTTGAGAATTATGAACCGTTAAACCCGAAGGAAGGCTTGGATGCTTCTAAGTATTGCCACTACCACAAGTCTGAGGGTCACACTCACTGATGTGCCTTCAATTCAAACGTTTAGGTACAAGACTTGATTCGGCAAGGTAAGGTGGAGAAGCGAAGTCTCCAAACGTTGTGGGAATCCTCTCCCCTAACAACAAGATCCACATGGTGGAAGGTAATTTTATCGACTTTGGTAGAGATGGAAGATGCTTTTGAGAAAGCTGGGCCGTCGACAGAAGATGTATTCTCGGCTATTGTCGAAAGGGATTGTTCGTGCCGAAATTCTCCGAGTATGTTGGTTTTGCTTTGAAAAGGGTGCGAAGCTCATCATTGAAGGGAAGGTAGAAAATCCTAGTAAGATAGTTGGTAGTGATGTTGCTATGGTAGAGAAAGACCTCACCGATCCGGTCGAAGTCTGTTGTGACGGACGGTGAGGCGGTTGTGTCGGTTGTAATTTGAGTTCAATTTATAAAGAATTTTCTTGTTATATGCTGTCTTTTGAGGAACTGTCTAGAGAAGTTGCCTCGTTAAATGGTGATTATGTGGAAGAGAGTCCTAAACCTCTCTCGTTGGCTGAAATTCACGCAGAAGTATCTGATATGGAGAAGAATGGGGTTAGTCTTCTCACGAGGTCCGGAAAGGTGTATCAACCGAGAAGATAAAGGGGCGAAGAAAGTGTTTGGTCCGAAAACCGAAGTAGTGAACCCCGATAAAGAAGACCCTATTCTCACGCAGCTGAAGCTAACTCAAGCCAATATATCCTTATGGTCCTTGCTAACGTCCTCGTATGCCCATAGGATGATGTTGGAACAGAATCTTGCTGCAACTTTGGTGCCGTCTGATACAAAGCCAGAAGATGTAACGCAGATGATCGGCAACATACACTTTGGGAATATCATTACATTTTCAGAGCTGGACATGCCAGAGTTTGGATCGGATCATAATGAACCATTGCACATCACTATTGAAGTCAACGGAAAAAGGTTGCCACGTATTTTCATTGATAACGGTTCCGCGGTGAACATCTTGCCTTCTAGGATGATGGACGTCCTTGATCTAAGTCCCATGATTTGAGACCTTCAGATCATTCCGTGCGAGGATATGATTCTACTAGCCGGTCGGTGTTGGGAATAATCGGTTGCCCCTTACTTGCGGGACCACTACTATGATTGCGAGTTTCAAGTCATAGACATACCTTCCACCTTCACCATCTTTGCTGGGTAGGCCATGGTTGCATCGATGAATGGAGTCCCTTCCTCATTGCATCAATGTGTGAAATTCCGATCGGGCGATCAAGTGAGTTATTTACAGCGATCCGGTAACATCTCAAGGAACAAGCACCGGGGAAAGCCGTCCCAGATTCAGCATGAAGAGGGTAGTTCTATGTTCAGCGGTTTTCAGCTAATAGCACAAGCACAAGTTTGCGCGGTGGACCTCACAAAGACATCGGACAGTACGGCGGCTATAAGAATGATGAGAAACATGGGATTTGTACCGGATGGGTCTTGGAGCATCTCCAAGGACCTACGAAAATAGTGGAAGCTATTGATCATCGCAGCCGCCAAGGTCTAGGCTACGTTATTACTCCCGAAGATAAAGCGAGATGGAAAGAATTGAATACATCAAAAGGGTGAAGCTACCCTACGAGAAACCGAGAGATGAGGCCATACCGCCTTTCCCTCAATAGTTACTTTGTCAAGGAGGGTGAAGAATTCTCTTGCATAGAGTTTAGTGAGCCGTGGTTTGATCACACAGGTAAGCCGAGAAGGGTTTCGAAATCTTGAGGGATACGAGAAGGTTGATAGGTCGAAGCTAAAGACGGTTCTCATGGATCCACGCCGAAGAGAGGCAAGGTTGTCAGCGCCCGTCGAGCCGGTACGTCATCAAGACCCGAAGATGGGTTGGCCGACCAGCTAGGGCGAATATCTTTGGAGGAGCCGTTGGTTGAGAACATTGCGGTTTCGAGAGGATGCGAGAAGAATGGGATGGTCGAACCTGTTGCGGCATTTGGGGAATCTGAATATAGAAGACGATATGGTTGCAGTCATTGGGGCGGAAGCGGCAGATGATACGGATCCAAGGACGTTGGTGACACCCATGGTTGGAAAATTGAAGAATTGGTGCGTATTTGGCGGACCCGTAGCCACGAAGGAATACATGGTTGAAGAGCCGGGCCGATGCCTCCTCCGTTGAGTCTCCTGATTCCCCCAAGTCCTCTGTTTCTTGAGAGTCATCTATTTTGTTTGAGTCGATGTGTTTTCTTTTGAGTTTGAGTCGTCTTCCAAGTCCGATGACCTCACGTCGAGAAGACTATGAGTTAGTTGCAAATGTTGTTTTCCCTTTCGCTATGAATGAAAAACTAGATCTTTCGAGTATCCCCTCATAGCCAATCTTCTTAATGATAAATTAACTAAAAATAATGCTCAACTTAATCAAATTAACTTAGTTAATAATGACTCATTAGAAGAAGCGGACACACTAAACAATGAATACATAAAAGAAATTTCTAAGCAAGTTATCAATCAAAAGGCAGGTCGGGCCCAAGGCCGATGAGAGGTGTTATCATGTATTAATTTGGGAACGGAAGAAGAGCCGAGGGAGACACAGATTGGAAGCTTCTTCGAAGGGACTGAAAGGGAAGCGTTGATTGAGCTGCTTAAGGAGTATTCGGATGTGTTCGCATGGTCATACAAGGATATGCCGGGGCTGGATAACTCGATAGTGGAGCACGAATACCGCTAACACCGACGCCAAGCCTGTCTGCGTAAATTGCGTCGCATTAAGCCAGAATGGTCTCTGCAAGTTAAAGAAGAGATAGAGAAGCTCCTCCGAGTGGGTTTTATCAGAGTTATTGAGTATCCGACGTGGTTATCTAATATTGTGACGGTCAGTAAATCGAATGGCAAGGTTAGAGTTTGTGTTGACTTCCGAGATCTCAACAAGGCTAGCCCGAAGGACGACTTCCCACTGCCCAATATCGACATGCTAGTAGATGCCACTGCTAACTACGAGGTCAAGTCTTTTGTAGATGGTTTCGCAGGATATAATCAGATCAAGATGGCAGAGGCGGACCAAGAGAAGACGGCTTTCACTACACCATGGGGAACGTACTGTTACACTGTAATGCCATTCGGATTGAAAAATGCAGGGGCTACATACCAGAGAGCGGTCACAGCATTATTCCATGACATGATCCATAAGGAGATTGAGGTGTATGTCGACGATATGATCATTCATTCCAAGGGGTCAGACGGTCAGCATTTCATTGATTTGAGGAAGTTCTTCGACAGGCTGCGTGAGCACGCAATGCGTCTGAATCCTGCCAAGTGTACATTTGGGGTTATTCGAGGAAAGGTCCTGGGCTACATGGTCACCGAACGAGGATTGAGGCAGGATCCAAGGAAGATTCAAGCCATCATGGAGATGAAGCCACCACGCAGAAAAGGAAGTTAAGGGATTCATGGGACGGTTACATACATCGCCCGCTTCATTAATCAATTGACTACTATGTGTGAGCCGATTTTTAGATTGATGAAGAAGACCGCAAGTATAAATTGGGACTGGAAGTGTCAAGAAGCCTTTGAGGAAATCAAGAGATACTTGGTCAATCCCCCTATCCTTCGCCCCCCACATTCGGAGAAACCATTGCTATTGTACCCTAACGATGGCCGATACAGCCGTTGGGGCTAGGCTGGCACAAGAAGCCAAGGACTCTCGGGTGGAGAACGCCGTTTATTTTGTTAGTCGAAAGTTGCAGGGGAGTGAACGAAACTACTCAGCATGGGAAAAAACCTGGACCGGGCTAGTTTGGGTGGTTAATAAGCTCAAGCATTACTTGTCGGCGCATCCGATTACGCTAGTGTCAAAAATGGATCCAATTAAGTATTTGTTTGACAAACCTTCTCTGTCCATGAGATTAGCCAAATGGTCGGTGTTTCAGGGGGAATTCGATATCACCTATGTGCCGAGAAAAGCAGTTAAAGGGAGAGCCATGGCGGATCATTTAGCAGAGTTTCCAAGCACAGAAGAACAGGGGCTTGAACCGGAATTTCCAGACGAGGGGATTTTTAGCATTGATACGGAAGAGAGATGGCAACTATTCTTTGATGGAGCCGCGAACAAGAGGGGCAATGGAGTGGGAATCCTTTTGGTTGATCCCAAAGATGAGCACACCCCCATAGCCATCAAAAATTTGAATTTTACAACCACCAATAACGCGGCTGAATACGAGGCATGCATAGCCGGTTTAGAAGCAGCCTTGGAGCGTAATGTAAAGGAGTTGGAAGTATACGGAGATTCGGCTTTAATTATCAATCAGACGTCTAAGAAGTGGAAGACTGTTGACCCCTACTTGCAACAGTATCAGACTCATATGGAAGAGCTTGTCAAGCAATTCAAGGAAGTGACATTTCATTATTTACCCAGAGACAGAAATAGATTTGCTGATGCTTTAGCTACGCTGGCTTCTTTGGTCGAGATCCCTCACGGAACGTCTGTAAAACCGTTCAGAGTTGGCCGAAGAGAAAACCCCGCTTACTGCTACGAAGCCTACTGCTCCGAGATTCAAGCTGACATCGAGGAGAACAAGGATCCGTGGTACGCACAAATCTATGAGTATCTCAAGAAGGGTGATGTGTCTTTTCTAGGAGACGTGAAAGCCAAAAGCTTGCAGGCATTGAAACGATTGGCCGGACAGTTTGTTCTACTAGATGATATGTTGTACAAAAGACACTACGATGGTCTCCTGTTACTCTGTGTAGATACAAAACGAGCAGAAATGATCATGGAAGAAGTACACGATGGCTTGTGCGGTCCACACATGAATGCCCGAGAATGTTGAGGCAGAAAAAATCACACGGTTGGGTTATTATTGGGTCACTATAGAAGCCGACTGCATCCAGTTTGTGCGGAAATGTCCCAAATGCCAAATGTGTTCCAATTTGAACCATGTGCCCCCTCACGAGTTGTATAGCATGGTAACCCCTTGGCCATTTGCGACATGGGGGATTGATGTGATTGGCAAGATTACACAGCTGGAAGCAATGGGCATTGTTTTGTATTAGTAGCAGTGGATTACTTCACCAAGTGGATCGAGGCAAAATCTTACAAGGTGTTGACTTCCAAAAAGGTGGCACAGTTCATTAAGGAGGACATCATGTGCAGATATGGGGTACCAAATGAGATCATCTCGGACAATGGGTCCCACTTTGGCGGAGATTGTGACAGATTACTGGCAGAGTTCAAGATTACCCGGCACAAGTCTTCCCCTTATAGGCCTCAGACCAACGGAGCAGTCGAAGCAGCTAACAAAACGATTGAGCAGATAATCAGAAAGACAGCGATTCGAGGTAGGGACTGGCCCGAGAAACTACCATTGGCACTTTGGGGATATAGAACCTCCGTTCGTACAGCTACAGGCGAAACTCCTTTTGCTCTGACATATGGGATGGAGGCAGTACTCCCGGTTGAGTTGGAAGTCCCGTCTTTGAGGATCTTATTAGAAAATCAAGTAGCAGAAGTTGAATGGCTCCGCAGTCGATATGATCAGTTGGCCACACTTGACGAGCGCAGACTCAAAGCCATGGAACACATCCGAGCCTATCAAAGACGGACAGCAAGGGCTTTCAACAAAAAGGTGCAGCCCTTAGACATTAAGGAAGGAGATTTGGTTTTGAAGCAGCAACTTCCCAATAAGTTCAATCCTCTTGGGAAGTGGGCCCCTACATGGACCGGCCCGTATGTGATCAAGAAGATATTTTCGGGTGGGGCAGTTAAAATGGCAGATTTGGATGGCAACGAATTCAAGGAGCCCACCAACCTCAGCAAGCTCAGGCAGCTACTATGATTAAGCTCTTCCTCCCCCTCTAAAAAAAAAAAAAAAAAAAAAAAAAAAACGCAAAAAGAAGCCCGCTAGATTGAAAACCCGCAAAGGGCGGTCTAGCAATAAAAGAAAGGGTGCGTTCAAAAGCTCGCTAGATTGAAAACCCGTAAAGGGCGGTCTAGGCAAAAGTTAGAGCAAACAAATAAAATAAAAATTGTCCCGCTTCTATCTTCCCTTTCTAAAAATAGTAGCTTGATGAAAATGAACTACGACGACCTGAGCCCCTTGGTTCTCATTGTAAAAGGGGAACGTAGGCAGCCTTAATCGGCGCGGTCCAAAAAATAAATAAAAATCCAATCTGTTTTTACTAAAGCAATAAACTTTTTCATTCCCACAATCAATGCATGATTACACTTATTTGATGAGTCTAAGCTCGACTATACTAATGACTAAATAACTTGCAAAAGAAACTAAAAAAATTAAAAGACAAAATAAATAACTAATGTGTCTGCATATGACTGTGGGTGGATACTCGGACATATAAGGTCTACTCCTTGGCACTAGGCCCCTCATCTCCGTCCTTCTTCTTCTTGGCAGCTCGTCGAGTCGGTTTCTTCTTATTCTCTCTCTTAAAATAAGGCAAATACTTCTTCTTCAATGGGGGAACCTCCTCGACCGCCTTACCCTTCAACTTCCGCTCCATCTTCTTGGGAGGATTCTCCTCCGCTGTGTCTAGAGAAATCCCCAAAGCCTCCCTGTCTCTGAGAAAACGGCTCGAAGATATGTTAGGGACCAATCTCCGTCTCAAGTCATACAAAGTCTCCCTCATCGGTCCCAAGTTTTCTTCATACCATGTCAAATAAGCATGCGACAAATGAGTGCTAAGGGTCCGCTGTGCAAGATAGACTCGTGGCATCCCATGAGAACTCCATAAGCTTACCATCAAAACTGAAACACCAACGTCCATTGGAAGGACTTTGGCAGAATCATCAAACTCAGAAGTTCCCCAAGTTTGAGGACGGACCTGCTCCATGCCATATTGCCGAAGTACCCGCTCTGCATAGTAAAAGGTGGTGGTCTCAAAAGCTGGTACACGAATCAGGCATTGCCCAAGCTGAAGGCTCCGAATGAAGGAGAGGCCCCAATGCTGTACTCGCCAATGAATCCTGTCGGTATCCACCTCCGCCAAATACATCTTCCACTCCCGTTCTGACAAGCCGGAAAGCGGATCAATCTTCCTCCTACAACCATGAAACCAAGGCCTAACACTCGAAGGGGGAATCTCTAGAACAAAAAGTCGATCCTCGAGCCACGTGGTCAGTAATTTGGCACTGCCCCTAGTCATAAGCGGAGCACCCCTAGCTATCTGAGATATACCATGAAGTGTCTCGCCCAAGAGAACCGGAACAATGCTCCTCCCCGAACGGGCCTGATCAACCATGTCCAAGCATCCACTGGTAGCTACACCCACATAAGGAGAAAACAGAACCTTGGAAAATAAGCAGAGGGCCAGGCAATCCAAAGAAAAATCCGAGTCGAAGTCATCACCATAAGCAAACCTTCCCGGCAAATCACAGATATCTATGTCCACACCTTCAACCAAACCTCTAGCCACAGCCGTAGGGAGGTGCAGAAATTTGGCCACCCTTGTCACCAACGGAACTCTATCCTGCGGAACCGCTATCAAACTGACATCATCCCCTCCACACAGAGCAAGAAAATCCTCGTAGGTGGGTGTAATCTCGTTGTAAGAAAAGTTGAAAACGTGATTGGATTCGTCCCAAAAAGCAGCTGCAGCATGTAGGAGATTCCAGTTGGGATGCATGGGCAAAAGGGACCAAATACACTTTACCCCAAAACGTTTGTCAAAGGCATGGCGAACGGAACGAGGTACTTTGGATACCCAAACGGCCAAATCACTATCAAAATTGTTTTGCTTCTCCATCAAGACGGAGGGATGAGAATTCATTGTGTTTGTCCACGGCAGGAAAAAGAGAACAGTACGAAGAAGAGAGAAAAGAAATTATGTTTTGTACCCGTCGGCTAGCAAGGTTATTTATAGGTTTTGGGTAGGGGAATCCGTACAGGAAAAGGACAGTGCAGAAATCCGTGCAGGAAAAGGAGATGTAGGGCCGATCGGCCCATTACTCAGAGCTACAACTGTCGCCTTTTCAGCATAGGGCCGATCGGACCTTTAATTTTGGGCCGATCGGACCTTCTTATTTGGGCCGATCGACTCTTTGGTCTCTCCAGAAAACGGCTCAACTTCAGCACAGCTTCAACAGATCCCAAGGCTCCACCTTTTTGTTCTTTATTTTATATTTTATTTTTATCTTTATTCTTTATTCTTTATTTTTCAATTTTTAATTTTTACTTTATGTTACTTTATTTTGTCCAATACAGTGTACAAAAATAGATAACGTCCAAAAATAGAAATGTACATAAATAAAAGGTGCTAACTCTTATATATTAAATCCTTAGACCATTACATAAAGCATTCATCAGTGAGTCAGCATAAAATCTAGAGTCTGCATGCTCCTACTTTTTTCCTAACAGGTACTACATAAAAATGAAAAATCCTAATGACCCCGACGGGAAGTCGAGGCACGACCGCGAGAAAACTCGGATGTCGAGCTACCATCACCCTGGGAGCGCTGTCTCCACTGCGCCAGATCCACATCTACTGATCTCCGGGATTGGCAAGAAAGTGCCGACACTGCACTCCTCAGCAGACGGGTCAGTACATTGCTATGCCTCACGGACCGCACATAAGACTCCCGAGTAACCTGCAAAAATCAAGTGCGAGAGTTACATCACAGCTAAAGCATAAGTATCAATACATGAAAAAGAAAGGTAAGAGGCATACTCCGCCAGCACCGCCGGGAGGAAGCTGGGCACCCTCCACCTCATCGGCTTCTGTAGGAGCCAAATCCACCCGCACCTCCCCGTCGGCCATATGCACATAGAAGTGATCAGGAAAGGGAGGCATATCCACTATCTCGGGAGGTGCAGCACCCATCGGCTCGGGAATAACCGGATCCTGCTCCCCCATACCAGCAGCCTCGGCATCCGCAGCAGCCCGCCGCACCACCTGCGGTGATCTCAGAAAAAGAGCCACAAAATCTATATAAGGCATGTCAAGGCGGAAGTGATAAGCGGGGACCCCATACAGATACTCCATCCTCCTCGGCAATCGGTCCGGGTACCACATATTCTTGGGAGGGTGCTGAGGCGCATAAAGAGGAGCCCACGCATGGTGCTGTCTCGACACCCGCTCGCCCAGATACATCTCATCGGCAAGCAATCCAACTAGCAGTCGGCGGGAAGCAGTAACATCCCGAACGGCACCAACAGTCTCAGAAGCCTCAGGAGTCCAAGGAAAGAGTAAAAACTCGGGTCTACTGGGACCATCAAACACGGCCCTCAAATCGGATTCACGAACCGTCTTCGGATACGCCTCAATCCGATTTTCCTTCCTCCAGTACCGCAAGACGGGCACATCCCGAGTCTGGTCCCGTAGAGTGAAAGGCGCAACGCCAAAGATCTCATAAACCCAGGCCTGCAAAAGACACAACAGATAGTTACGAAAAACGGAAAGACAAGTAACAAATGAAAGGACAATAAAAATGACAAGAGTTAGCATACCTCCAGGACAAAGTGAAAAGCATCAAAAGAAGAGGTATTGGACCTCGAGACAGTGTCAAGGGCCCGGTACAGCTCGGCCAAGCCGGCCCCTCCCCAAGAGATATCTCGCACTAAGCCCAAGTCAGACAAGGCACCCAATAAGGAGAATCGGCACACCGGGCCCGAGTTGGGAAAGAGGGCCACTGATAAGCCGTACCAAAGGAATCCCCGGACAAGTGCGTCCATCCCATACTGACCGACTCTGTACCGATCAATGGCAGTCTAAACAAGCTTATACAGCTTTCCTGCGTCAACACCGAAATTTCTGCTCGGGCCAACGCTAGCGCCAAACAGCTGAATCTGACGAGCCTTATCAGAGTGTAGGGTCTCATCAAAAGGCAATGCTATATCTGTAAATCTCAACCCGGTGAGGACGGCGAAGTCTGTAGGAGTGATCGTAGTCTCACCCCAACTCAGATGGAAAGTATGTGTCGTGTCCCACCAAAACTCACGACACACCTTCACCACAGCATTACACTTCCGGGTCTGACCCATCAGTGAAACCATATCAAAGAAGGGGCCCAACCCCAAGCTCCACACCATCTCGCGAGGACCGCCCTCACCGGCCGGCAAAAGCGCCCACAGCTCGCCAACCGCCTTAAGGGAACTACGTCCCTTCATCTTCTTCATCTGCAGGTAAACACAGCACAGGTATGTGTCATTACTCGCATTTTAAAATAAAACACTTTGCACATGTATTAATTATTATGTAAAATTGTACCTTCATCCCGACGCGGGAGCGAAGACCAGTAGATCCATGAAAAGTCAGGCCCGCGTAAAAATCCGACTGATTTTGCAACAGAACGAACAGTCTCGAAGGCCGATAATTGCGCGAAGCTCGCCGCCTCCTAGCCTCAGCATTCCCGCCGGCGTCACTCCGGTCACTCTCCCCGGCATCAACATCAACCTCCTCTTCATCATCATCACCACCGCGACCACCACCATCATTTCCACCATTCCCGCCATGGCCGCCATCGTTGCCGCCATAACCACCGCCATCACCGCCATGGCTGCCGCCACCAGCACCACCGTAACCGCCACCGCTGCCGCCATGGCTGCCACCTTCACCACCTCCATAACCTCTATATCCACCACCAAAACCTCCACCCATTTGGCCATAACCGCCCCCAACACCACCAAAACTGCGGCTGCCCCCGTCGCCGTGACCACTAACTCCAACTCCTCCTCCATAGCCATGAAAACCGCCCGTACCTCCGGTGTATGAGCCCAATGGTGAGTAATTCGGTTGATTGAGCAATTGTTCCAAAGCCGCAACGTCGGGATCCATGGCAAAGCAAAACCTTATCAAAAGCTCGGCACAAATCAAGGGAACAAAAGAGTTTTTCCGGCGAAAACCTTCAAGAATTCGACGGAGAGGAAGAAATTCAGAGAAGAAGAAGAAGGTGTGTTGGAGAAGAAGATCGCACGGCTCTTAAGGCCGATCGGCCGACGTTTTAGGCCAATAGGAGTCAAGGGCCGATCGGCCCTCCCATTTTGTGTTTCTTTCAAACCGATCGAACGGCCAGGATTTCACCATGGCGACCCCGATCCTCGTCCAACGTCCTCAGCCAATCAGAGCATAGGGCCGATCGGCCCTTCAGCCTCTCCGCCTGACGCGTGTCTCCTCGGTCAGAGTGAGTTGACCGGTTAATTTATTACCCCTCTTTTCAAAAAATCTTTCCCCTTCCCAAAAAGGCTTCCCCCCATTTTCAAAAATCCTCCCATTTTTTCAAAATATGACCGTTTTCAAAAAAAACCCTTTTTAAAATAATTCCTCTTTTTTTTAATTTATGTCATGATTCCAAACATTTTTTGTTTAAATTAATATTTTTTCGGGGTGACTCCCGCAAAAGTCAAATACTTGGCTCCCACACAGTTTTTTCCCACATTGCCCATACACTTTCTCTCAGTACGCGAATCAAGACTAAACTTGGTTTATTTGCACAACACACGGAGAAATCAAGACTACACTTGATTTGTTCCATCACACACAATTTTCAAGGGGAAAATCAAGACTATACTTGAATTTCCTTTCCACACACAACATATTTTCCCACGGAGAAGGCAAGACTATACTTGATTCTCCTTTCCGTACATCTCTCAATATTATTCGAATCGCCCTTAGATTCGATCCCCAAAGCCTTGCCACAAATCGCATCTTTGGCTTGAGACGCTGCACGTCCGCCACTCTCGGGTACTAAACGCCCACGTTTTCGAACTACGACTTGGCTTGATTCCTCTTGGGATACGTAGGTAGCCCGACGTGGGTCCAGCCACTTGACCTACCTGGTCATCCTTTTGCGACTCAGCTCGAGTCCAAAAAACCTCACATCCACAAGGTCACTTTCCTTACCTCCTGAAATCCCTTTTTTCAGGACGGATCCTATTCTTTTATCGTCGACCCCACTTGTCTTACAAGAAGCGTCGCCGAGGGGCTACTGTTAGTACCCGGTCCGAAAAAAGGCTTTTTAAATGCTTGGCCCGGTTAATTAATGAGAAACCCTAACAAAACCCTAAAAAATTCATTAAATTCGTCCGTACTGCGCCGTCATTGCTAGCGTGGGAGGTACGCCAGATAGAAGTGCCGATCGGCCCTTTGCCCGTGGCATGGCCGATCGACCCTTTTATATAGTGCCGATCGACCCTTCAGCCCTAGTGCCGATCGACCCTTCAGAGGCCCAGCCCAAGTTCCGAGGTATTATAAATAGGGGTGCCCGGCTCCCTACTTTGACACACAATTTCATACGGGAGAAGCGACTACACTTGCTTTACCCTCAGTTCTTCTTTTTCCTTTCGAATCGCCAAGATTCGACCCCAAAGTCTTGCTACAATTGGTAAGACTCCTTTTAATATTTTTGTTCTTTATTATTATTGTCTTTATTATTATTGTTTGCATGCTTAGCATATTTTAATTACTTTATTTCTTGCTTATGTCATATATGCTAGATTTAGGGTTGTTTTAATATATTTAATCATGCATAGCCGAGGATGATCTAAGGTTTCGCCCTAAGAAACCCAATGGATCTAGGAACTATTTCTTTCCTTCCACCTTAGTTATAATTATCCCATGATCAACAATCCCCCAAGGATGAACGTTGATTAGTGCACCTTCCGAGGGCCTAACTCAAAGGTTCTAGGGTGTGATCATCAATAAATTCTTTCTCTCCCCTCCTCCTTATGCATGATCCCGTTTCTTCTATCTATTCCTGTAAACACCGCACACAACCAACACCCCACATGCTAGAAAGACCGATTCGTCGGGCAATAGGAGTGATGGCGTTTCTTCTTCTGTTGTAACTTGACCCCCGAACCCAATTAACTGTTTAGCCTTTTTTCAAAGCTTTGGGCTTTATCAAAGTGGCGTGGCGACTCTCAAAATTTAAACTAATATTTTAATATGGTTTAAAGCGAGTGTCACTAAATGAATATCCCATTTCGATCCGACTTTTTTATGATTAATTATTTCAAACTTCCGAATGCGCGTTGCATCGGGACGGGGTATTCACAATGTCCCCAAGGATGACAAAGTGAGAGGCAAGGCATTTTAGGGCAACGATTCTCTTGGCTTTGATTCCTTCTTTGCGTTGGCCTTCCTCGTTCATGAAGGCGATTTCCCCGTTCTTGAGGTATTGGAAGATCTGATTGACGCACTGCGCTTATGAAGAGGCTTCTGATTTGCGTCTCTTTTAGGCGTTTCAGCAGTTCCCAAATTCACTGTGATTAAAACCTTCTCGGTAGCTTGGGCCAGGTTTTTCTCTCATTTGACAACATGCTTAAATGTTTGTTTAATGCATTGTTCAATTAATGTGTCTGTTTGTTTATTAGATGAATTGTTATTAACTATTTGTGATTTAGTTAACTCATCATTTTGTTAAAGATGCAATGGGAGGATATTTAGAAAGGTCGGACCTTTTATTGAAAGCGTAGAGAAGATACGTTGTTGATTATGGACTCACAATCTTTCGGCGTAGAGCCATCGGATGACTCGAAAGATTTGAATTCACAAACAACATGACTCGAAGCTAGACTCTAGGCGATGAGGGATTGGACCAGGCTTCATTGCTCTTTGCAGGCTGTAGGTCTAGAGAGGGTGGCGATGGCTTTGGTGGCCATTCTTCAGTCGATGCCGCTCCCGGAAGGTGGCTTACTTTTGGTTTGACTTCAAACCAGATGGCGGAGGTTTTAGGCTGCTCCTTAGATGGTGTCCCGCCATTGGTGTTGTTACCAGATCTCGGGGGCTATTGACAATAGAAGTCATGGAGAGCTTTTTCCAGGAGGGCGAAGCACTCACTGATTCGGAGATTTTTGCTGATGTTGATGATCTTCATAGAATCGTCTTCCTTATCTGATATCCTTGCTTGGATGACATTTACGATATCTGAATCGAGGGGGCATGCTATCTCTCCTTCGCTGATTAGGCTTTAAAGGAGGTCGCGCCATTATTCTTCCAGGTCAGATACCGGGATGTTGAATTGGACTATGCTGTGATGGCTGTCCCCGTGAGATCCGAGTGTGTCGGCATGAGGGTTGTCTTGCTCCGGCGTGTTGGTGATGGGCCAGCTTTCCTCAGGAGGATTTTCGAAGAAGTATGAGTCTACTTCTCGGTCAAGCTCCATCTGGGCGTCTATCTCTTGATCTTCCTTCATGCATTCTTCGCAGTCGCATAATTCAGAGTTGTCGTCTTGGCCCATGAGTTCTTCGATCTCTAACTTGTCACGGCCTAGAGCGTGGATGTAGAGGTCTCTTTCATAACGGATCATGTCTGGAGACTCGTCTGCAGAGGAATATTCAATCATGTCGGGACCTTCTTCTGGGTCATAGCTTGCTGCCTAAGCGCTCTTTCATAACGGATCATGTCAGGATTAACAGTGGGTTTTACAAATTTTGCATATAACTTTGTTAATCCTAATAACCTTGATGTAGGAAACTCTGTGGCTAGACAATTGAAGGAATTAAGGGAAATGGTTATGAATGTACCAGGAGTCGCGTCTTCTATACCTAGATCATCTCCAACATGTTACAATGATACCCGTTTTGTACCTGCCATTGCATATGCTGAGTTACCCAAGAGATTTACTGTCCCTAAAATAAAGCAGTATGATGGCACGACAGACCCGTTGGAGTATGTAGCCATCTATCAGGAAATGATGGATGTCATCCACATCCCCTTGCCATATAAAGAAGCCTGTCTATGCAGAGGCTTTGGTTCAACATTAACAGGAGCAGCCTTAAGATGGCTTATTAATCAGCCATTGGGATCTATTGGATCTTATGCTCAATTGATTGATATGTTCACTAATCAGTTTTCTTGTAACAGGGTATTTGAAAAACTCACTAGTGACCTGTATCCGATAACTCAGCAACCTAATGAAACTCTTAAAGATTACTTGAGCAGGTTCAACAAAGAAGCGGTGGACATACCAAACTTAGACATGTCAAATGCAACTGAAGCATTCAGAATGGGTCTCAAGAAGGATTCACCATATTATGAAGATTTAGTCAAAAACCCATGCAAGAAACTTGAAGACGTTAGAACAAGAGCTATCCAGTTCACACATCTTGAAGAAGACAAGCTAATCCGAAAGAAAAATTCTAATGAAACTCCTATTTACAAAAGCACTGCCAGAGAGGCAGAATCTTCCCATCATAAGCATAATAGGTGAAAACCATACACTAAATCCGAAGACCTTAAAATTAATTTTGTTGAAGATGTTACTGATAATGATGATTCTGAAAAAGAAAGTGTTAATTGGAACAGACATTCATCAAAATGTGGAGGAAGTGTTGTTAGAGTTCTTGAAAATCAGATTCAAGTGCTTTCTTTAGAAGCTAGAGGATATGATGGGGATAAGCAAATATGTCATAACTCACAGATTGAACATTAATCATACTGTCAAACCTATCCATCAGAAAAGAAGGAAATTTGCTCATGAACGTAATCAGATTATCGAGGAAGATGTAGATAGACTGTTGAAATCCAAGATGATCAGAGAATTGCATTACCCAAGATGGTTGGCTATTGTAGTGGTGGTAGAAAAGAAGAACGACAAGTAGCGTGTATGTATTGAATTTACGGATTTGAACAAGGCGTGCCCTAAAGATCCTTTCCCCTTGCCACATATTGATTCATTGGTTGACTCTACAGCCAGACATGACATCTTGACCTTTATGGACGCATCCTCAGGATTTCAACAGATTCAGATGGAACCTTCAGATCAAGAAGATACAACCTTTATGACTCCGGAAGGAATATATTGCTACATAGCAATGCCATTTGGTTTGAAGAATGCTGGGGTAACCTATCAATGGCTAGTCAACAAGATGTTCAAGGACAAGTGTTCGGTCGAAACCTATCAGTTTATTTAAATTATTTAAGCGCACGGGCTATTAAAATATAGCGGGTGCAAGTACGAGTCGATCGACAGGGTTTACTTTGGAATGATATTTTTTTAAAAACTAATATAAAAGAGATTGGGAGAAATATAGGTTGATTCAAGAAAAGAATAGAACATACGCAGAAAAATACTTTAAGAAAACTCTTATAAATGAAGCATTCTCGGGATCGGAAATCATTTAGTCAAATATTCATCATATAGTCATTTCTTTGAAAATATAGATTTTCATAAAAATCAAGGATGGTACGTTAGGCTTACACTACTTCTCACGATCAAGCAAGTAGTGTTGTACCCTTTACTAATTATGCCCTATCTCTCGATGGCCCATAATTAGCAAGGATCCATTAAAGTTCGCAAATCAGCGTACTTTCCATTCAAGGAACATTCCTAGGCCATTGAACTACTCTCGTGATTAATGAAACCTAGTTCCTTTATATGGTTCCGTCAATCGAGATTCTCCGCTAGGTACTTCTCTCGATTGACTGAATCATACAAGTTGGACATCTCCAAAATGTAAGTCATTTTGAGATTGATATAAAGAAATTGTTTAGATGAAGATAGATGACAAAATTTTTTATTTAAGATGATGAACAAAAGGCATTTTGAGTTTCCAACCCCAAGAATAAGGTGGATTACTCTCTAGCCATTATAAACAAGCAAGCATAAGTAATAATAAAAGATAAAGAGAAGAAGGACTTATGATTGTAAAGAGATGATGGCTGAAAATAACTCTTGAACTTTTATTGCTTCCTTACAAAAATACTTCAAGAACAATGAACACTTGAATCTTCAAAATGTTTGGAACTAACGATAAGGAATTATATATAATGTATTCTAAACTCTGGCATGCTATTCTCTGATATGATCTGATGTTTTAGACTGATTACAAATGGCCTATATATAGATATGGAGGAGACTCTTCAAAGTGGTGCCTTCAAAAGGTGCCTTTTAATTATGCAGACACCATTTGCACGGCCGGGCTAAGAGAACTGCACGGCCATGCCTCCTTGGCGAAAAAAATGGGTTTGAATTGGTGGAAGTGCACGACCGCTCCACTCTTGGTCACACGGCCACTCTGGCCAGGATTGCTTGGCCACTCTTCTTTTTAAGCCTCGGCCGCTCAAGGTTTTGGGGCCAAAATTGGCCTGGCAGGGGCCAAAATTGGCCTGGCAAAGGCCAAGTGCACGGTCGCTCCTAGGCAAAGAGCACGACCGCTCTAGCTGGAATTTGGCCTGTTTGCTTTGATTTGGTATTCCCTTTCCATGGCTTTGACACTTGATTATTTCCAAGGCTCCCATTTGATCATAAATTGACTCTAAAACCTGTCTAAGAGTATAAAATATACCAAAAGCATAAAACCGAAGATATATAATAAAAGAAGCTTTAAATAACCTAAATGAAAACTAAATGATACTAAAACTAAGGAAAAGATTGATAAATGATGGGACAAATGACTATATAATAGTCACTTATCAACAAGCTAGGAAAAACAATGGAAGTTTACATAGATGACATGGTGGTCAAATCAGAGCATATTGAAGATCATATAAAAAACCTTGCAGAAGCCTTTGACATCTTAGAAGCTTTCTATATGAAGTTAAATCCAGCAAAATGCAACTTTGGAGTTTGAATTGGGAAGTTCTTAGATTACATGGTGACAAAGAGAGGTATTGAAGCTAGCCCAGAGCAGATTAAAGCAATTCTCAACCTGGAATCCCCAAAGACAATCAAAGATGTGCAGAGGCTGACTGGTTGGGTAGCAGCCCTTAACAGGTTCATATCAAAGTCATCTAACAGATGCAGGTTGTTTTATGACATCTTAAGAAAGAACAAGAAGTTCCAATGGTCTGAGGAGCATGAAAAAGCATTCACTCAACTTAAAGAGTACCTTTTAGCACCACCATTATTATCTAAACCAGAGAAAGGTGAACCGCTCCTCGTATATCTTGTTGTCTCAGAGAATGCCGTTACTGCTGTCCTGGTAAGAGAATTTCAAGGTGAACAACATCCTATCTATTATATAAGTAAGTCCCTCCTAGACACTGAAACCAGGTACACTCACCTTGAAAAACTTGTTCTTACATTAATCACGACTTCAATTAAAATAAGTCATTTCTTTGAAATGCATCCTATATCTGTTAAAACTAATTTTCGCATTAGAAATGTTATGAGAAAACCAAAATTGTCAGGAAGGATGGCAAAGTGGTCTATACAACATAGTACATACAACATCCAGTATGAGCCTAGGACCGCTATCAAATCCCATTCCTTGGCTGACATCGTTGCAGACTTTAGTCCTAGCTTACAACCTGAAGTGGAACGGGATGTACAACAACTTGAAGGTGACATACACTCAACATGATGGACTTTGTACACAGATGGTGCTTCAAATAAGAAAGGAACAGGTCTGGGCATAGTATTAAGATCTCCACAAAGTGATATCTTTCCTCAAGCTGTGTCATGTGAATTTCATGCAACAAACAATGAAGCCGAATATGAGGCCCTCGTTATGGGTTTAATAACTGCTTTAGATTTAAATGTTAAACATATTAATGTCTATATTGATTTCCTATTACTGGTTAACCATTTTAATGGTTCTTACGCAGCTAAGAATTCTAGGATGACAGCATATCTCCAACGTGTGAAAATTCTTGCAAACCGCTTCATCACCTTCACCTAAAACCAAGTACCTAGGGAGGAAAATACAAAAGCAGATGCATTAGATAACCTGGGTCAACATGAAAAGCGATGATAAGCAATACAATCCCTATTATTTATGTCAAATATCCCGCTATAGAGCAACCTGGAGATTGCAAACAGATTGATCATCCAACAACGTCATCGAAAGATAACAATCAAGAATTATCTTGGACTCAACCCTATTATGAGTACCTTAACAACAATATGGTCCCTCAGAATCCTAAAGCAGCAAGGGCTTTCAGAATGAGAGCATCTAGATTTACTCTTATTGAGGGGATACTTTTCAGGAAGTCATATTCAGGTTTGTATATGAGAGGTGTAGAACCTGATCAAGTTACTGTTATCTTAAAAGAACTGCACGATGGCGATTGTGGAAATCATTCTGGGGGCAGATCGTTGTCATCTATGTTTCTAAGATCAGGATATTACTGGCTAACTATAAGACAAGATGCTGCATCCTATGTTAAAAAAAGCGACTCTTGTCAAAGGCATAGCAACATTCTACATCAGCCTGCTGAACTACTGAATCCTATAGTGTCATCCTGGCCTTTCATGCAGTGGGGGATGGACATTGTGGGGAAGCTGCCTAAAGCTTGTGGGGGCATGGTATTCATGTTGGCAATGACAGATTACTTTTCAAAATGGATCGAAGCAGAATCATATGTTCAGGTCAGAGACAAAGAAGTTATTTCCTTCTTAAAAAGGAACATCCTAAGCAGGTTTGGGATTCCATCGGAAATTATTTGTGACAATGGATCACAATTTATCAGCAAGAAAACCAAGGACTTTTGTGCAAGATGGGGAATAAAGCTGATATTGTCAACTCCAGTCCACCCTCAAGCAAATGGACAAGCTGAGTCAAGCAACAAGTTGATCATTAACAACTTGAAGAAACGTCTTGATCAGAAGAAGGGAAGATGGGCTGAAGAATTACCCTTTGTACTTTGGGCAGATAGGACGACTCCCAAGAATACGGCAGGGCATACTCCATATTCACTGGTATTTGGGACAGAAGCAGTAATACCTGTTGAAGTTGTGGTGCCACTACTAGAAACAGGGGCATTACCGACGGACTTTTACCGACGGAAAATTTTCATTTACCGACGGAAATTTAATTTAATTTACCGGGAATTAAAATTTTTAAAATTTCGTTTTGTCCGTCGGTAATTGATTAAGTTCCGTCGGTATATCCGTCGGTAATACCGACGGACTATGTCCGCCGGTTTTACCGACGGACTATGTCCGTCGGTAACAAATCCATATATATAAACGCGTTTCTTCCCCATTTTTAATTACGTATCATTTTTATTACGATCGATCCTCCGTTCCATCCTCAGTTCGCGAACCCTAACGTCGCCAACGCCAAGCCGTCGCCGCCGAGCCTCGCCGTCGCCGGTAAGTCTTCTTCTCTCTCTCAATCGCTTTCTCTCTCTCACTCGATTTCTCTCTCTCACTTTCTCTCTCTCTCTCTCAGTAATTCGCCGCCAAGAAGAACACGCCGTCCACGCCGTCGCCGCCGTTTCTTTCCATCGCCGTTGCCGTCGCCGGTACGTTATCTCTCTCTCTCTCAATCGTTCTCTCTCTCACTCGATTTATGCTGTAGTATATCCGTTTGCAAGTAGAGGGCTGATTTTGTTACTTCAAACAATTTCATTTTTCTGTATCGACATATAAAAATAATTAAATGGTAAATTCGGTGACGTGGTTTTAACAACATTCTACTTGGTTCATTATTTGAGAAACTTAATATATTGACCACTTGGCTCGGATTAGGTGAATCACAGAGTAATCTATTAAGGTTTGAGAAAATATGAAATGACCTACAGATCTTGTGTGCATTGAGGTGGTTAGTAAAAGGAAAACTTAATTGTATTGATATTTGAGATAGTATTTACTCCCTCCGTCCCGCTAATATTCGCACTAATACTGTTTGCGCGGGAATTAAGGAATATGATATTTTTTGATTGGTATTTGTAAGAACCCTAATTTGTTTTTGATTCTAATGTTCATGATTATTGATTGGTATTTGTGTGAATTTTCAAATATTTGAATGTTTGATGCTTGATTGGTCCTCCGATTTAGGTTGTTTGCATTTTCTAACTAGTTTATCAAGCTGGGTTTTGGAAGTGGCTCTTCATTATACCTAATTGGTAGTTAATTAGGCTTTAAATAGATTGAGGTACAACTCTATTTAAAATATAAATAAGATGAGAGCCTTTTTCACTCACAGCTATCAAAATTCGTCTTCTTTGATCAAGGAAGACGGAGTAAACAAGTTCATTACCGTTTGAGTAAAGGATTTTCTGTTTAATAAGAGTAAATAACTCTTATTAAACAGAAAATCCTTGACTCAAACGGCAATGAACTTGTTTGCTCTGTCTTTCTTGGTCTAAGATGAGATTGGGTTTTGATTGTTGTGGATGAGAACGACTCTTATCTTGTTTATAAATGTTAATTTAATTCATCATTGTAAAATTTCAAATTTTACAATAAAGAATTAATATTTCAAATTATTCACAATATTAATAATTTAAAAAATATGATAGATGTGTGTGTTAATTAATTATTGTAAAATTATGCATTTTACGGTAATGAATAAAAATTAATGTTACGACGTGACGTTGTGACGGTTGAAACACAAAAGCTTAGAAACCCGTTTAAGAATCTTTAACTTATCATGTTGAGGTCAACATGTAGTCATCGATTCTTAAATTGTCCGTGTGGACAGTCTTGAAATGCACGATTATATTATTTGTAAATATCATCATTGTCTATTAAAATTGCTTGAATAGTCGATAGTTGAGATATTTCGGTTGCATTAATCCTATTGTTCTCTGAGTGTATACTAGACATATATGGTTGATTACACACTGTCGATTCTAATCGATAGTGTTTGATTGACCTAGTCTACGTCGTGCACTTGGAGACCATGGGGTTATGCTGCCGAAATTTCTTGATTTTCGATTATAAAGCAAGTAGACAAGGTGATATTTGCAATTCATACGTGTATTTCGGGATGGGATAGAAGCCAACCCAATTCTAAACCTAATGGACATGAATTGTCCTTTCATCATAGGAAATGATATACTTTACAACAAAGAATTAAATATTAATATTTAAAATATTAATAATTAAAAAAATGTTTAATAAGGTGTGCGATAGAAGCCAACCCCAATTCTAAACCTAAAGAAACATGTCTTGTTGCTTTTAAGTTTGTAATCCAAATTTAGGGAATTATAATGCGTTAATTACATCTAAACTGTTAATACATTATGAAATGCAGGAGTTAATTATGTCTGGAGAAGATCGTAGTTGGATGGATAATCGTAGTAATCCCGGTAGAAGGGGTGTCAGAACTCAATTCTTAGAAGGTTTAGAACATTTTGTGGAGTTTGCTAGAGCGCATCCCCAGTGCATGCGTGGTGATAAGATTAGGTGTCCTTGTAAAAAGTGTAAGAATAGAAAATATCTGAGTGTTGGATGGGTAAAGAAACATGTTTTAGAGTCAGGGTTTGTTGATGGTTACAAGGTATGGATAGTGCACGGGGAGCGTTATGTGGTTGAAACAAGTGTTCGCAATCATCCTATCAGTATCAAGTGGTCCGCCAAGGGAACCCGAACATTTGATTGATGAAGAGGAGCCGTCTCGTCGGTTTGGATGATATGGTTCGAAATGCGGCTGGCCCAGAGTTTGATTGGAACCCTAATCCAACAGAGGCACCAAATCCCGTTGCAAAGAAGTTTATGGATTTAATGGACTCTGCAAATGAGAAAATTCATCCTGGTGCAAAGGCTACAATGTTAGAGCAAGTGACTGAGCTTCTAAATATTAAGGCTGATACAAATATGAGCCAGCATACTTACGATCGTATAATGTCATGGGGACATCGGATGCTACCCGAAGAAAATAATATGGTTCACAATTTTTATGAGACGAAAAAGTTGGTGGGGCAGATCGGTCTTGGGTATGTTAAAATTGATGCTTGCAAGAATCAGTGCATGCTTTTTTATAAAGAAAATGAGGGCCTCGATACATGTTCAATATGTGGACTTAGTAGGTATAAGCCACAACGCCGTGGTAGTGCCAAGCACAAGAAAAACGTGCCTCGGGCGCAGTTACGTTATATGCCGCTAATTCCCAGGTTACAACGAATTTACGCATTGAAAGAAAGCTCAGAAGCCATGCGTTGGCACAAAGAGTGTCCTCGTGAAGAGGGTGTGATGACTCATCCTTCTGACGGTGAAGCATGGAAACATTTTGATGCCACTTACCCTGATTTTGCTGCGGATCCTAGAAACATAAGGCTGGGGATATGTACAGATGGGTTTTCTCCATTTGGACCAGGGGCAAAATCTTATTCATGTTGGCCTGTTATAGTCACAGTGTATAATCTTCCCCCGTGGTTATGTATGACTGATCCTTATATGTATTTGAGTTTGTTCATTCCCGGGCCTTCGAATCCAGGCAAAAACATTGATGTGTATCTTCGACCTCGATGGATGAACTCAAGCAGTGTGGAATGATGGTGTCCAGACATGGGATGCTTTCAAGTTGCAAAATTTTAACATGAGGGCTGCAGTGATGTGGACAATTAATGACTTTCCTGCTTATGGTATGATGTCGGGATGGAGCACACATGGGAGATTGGCCTGTCCGTATTGTATGGAAAATACAGATGCATTCACACTTCAGCATTACAAGAAGCAGTGTTGGTTTGATTGCCACAGACGGTTTCTTCCTAGTGACCATCCATTTCGTAAACAGAGGAATGCTTTCACCAAAAATAGAGTTGAGCAACGGGGCCCCCCTCCTCGTCTGAGTGGGGAGGATATTTTTGAGCAGGTGTCTGAGGTGTCTGATGTCGGGTGGGGAAAGATGTTTTCAAAGGATAGACCAGACGGATTTGGTAAAGACCATAACTGGATTAAAAAGAGTATATTTTGGGAGTTACCGTATTGGAAGACGAACTTGATAAGACATAACCTTGATGTCATGCATATTGAAAAAAATGTGTTTGACAATATTTTCAATGCATTTAGAGACATTCTCCCTAATGAAATATGGGTTGCCCTAACAGAATTGAGTGAATTCTTCAGAGCATTGACTTCCAGCACTCTTCGTGTTGAGGATATGAAAAGACTCGAAGAGAGCATTGTGGTGACAATATGCAAGCTTGAAAAGATATTCCCTCCATCTTTCTTTGATTCAATGGAGCATTTACCAATTCACCTAGCTTATGAAGCTAGAGTTGGAGGACCTGTTCAGTATAGATGGATGTATCCATTTGAACGATTTTTGGGGAGTTTGAAAAAGAAAATGAGCAATAGAGCAAAAGTTGAGGCATCTATGTCTGAATCAGTGATTGTCGATGAAATTGTGTCGTTTGTTTCAACATATTTTCACCCAGACATTGAGACAAGGTTCAATAAAGTGGGACGCAATTATGATGGGGGAGTCACTGATCCTGATGCAAAAATTTCAGTTTTTTCTTCTCCTGGTCGATTCCTTGGCAATAGAAAGTGCACGCGCATGCTAAGCAAAAAAGAATTAGATGCGGCTAAACTCTATATTCTCCTTAACTGTGCGAGGTCGAGGACTACTTGAAGTAAGCATTCTTCATTTGTCACTAAGTAATGTTAATCCTAATAACTTTAAGACGAACTAAGCAACTTTATGTTCTCCTTGAATGCAGTATGTTCGAAGAACAGGCTGGAGACATTGCGCCTGAATTGATTTCAATAAGGACAGACAACGAATTTCCCTCCTGGTTTAATAATTATGTAAATGCCAATTCATTAATTCAATGTTTTTAATAGAATTTGAAGTATGAGTTTTTTATTATCTATGTGTTTTTATTTAGATTTTGAACAACCTTGGAGATGCAAAAGCTGCGAGATTACAAGCATTAGCACACGGTCCGTCCTTAAGAGTGAATGTATATAAGGGATATTTTGTCAATGGCTACGTATTCCACACCGAAGAATATGGCCAAACGAAATCAACTTGGAATAGCGGGGTCAATCTCAAGGGAAATCTCGATTATTATGGCGTATTGAAAGAAGTTATTGAATTGGAGTACTTGCTTGGAAATTTTGTAGTTCTTTTCAATTGTGAGTGGCGGGACGCTGAGCGAGGCATTAATAAACATGGCACTTTTGATCTCGTTGACTTAAAGCATTCTTCTAGGCATAATGGTGATGATGTGTTCATTCTTGCATCTCAAGCACAACAGATGTATATGACCCCCTACCCCCGTCGACGAAGAGAGTCTAGCGGATGGTGGGCCGTATGGAAAACCAAAGCAAGAAGCACTTTTGATATACCATTGCGTGCAAAAACGTCTACTTCAAATATTGATTCATCATTACATGATTGTTATCAGGAAGAGGAAATGCCTATACCTCCGATTATTGACTTGAATGATAATGTCGAGGAGGATGAAGCATTAATGGCCGAAAACACCCGTCCACTAGGGGAGGAAGTCACTTTCAATGAAATCGATGATGACAATGTGGAGGATGAGGAAGGAGAAGGGTATATATCTGGGTCCGATGATGAAGATGAGGAAGAAGACGACGACGAGGAAACTAGTGAAGAAGAAATTGAATTTTGTAGTGATAGTGATCAAGATTGTAGTGAATGAATCAGTTTAGTTTTAATTCAGATAATGTTTTGTATATAATGTTTTGTACATTTTATATCACTTATCACTGTAATAATAATAATAATAATAATAATAATAATAATAATAATAATAATAATAATAATAATAATAATAATGGACATAAATATAATAATAATAAATAAAAAATAAAATAATCAATAAAAATAAAAATAAAAATAAAAATATACATATATGTATATATATAAATATCATTATTGTCTATTAAAATTGCTTGAATTGTCGATAGTTGAAATATTTCGGTTGCATTAATCCTATTGTTCTCTGAGTGTATACTAGACATATATGGTTGATTACACTGTCGATTATAATCGATAGTGTTTGATTGACCTAGTCTACGTCGTGCACTTGGAGACCATGGGGTTATGCTGTCAAAATTTCTTGATTTTCGATTATAAAGCAAGTAGACAAAGTGATATTTGCAATTCATGCGTGTATTTCGGGATGGGATAGAAGCCAACCCCACTACTATCACGTACAACCACTACCATGGGGTTATGCTGGAGTGGAAAATCTCAAGTTTTTTGCACAAGCGTTAGGCCCAAAGATTGAAACTTTGATTAATTATTATAATAATAAATCTACTTTCAAAGTTTCAATCTTTGGGCCAAATGCTTGTGCAAACTTGATATTTTCCACTCCAGCTCATTATAAATGTAAACCCTCTCTCTCTCTATTTTAAAGAAAACAACAATATTATTTCAAATTCAAGCAGTCCAAGTGAACTCCATTATTTTGCTTCTTTTTGTTTTTAGTAAAACAACCTTATCTGAAACCACTGGTCCATGTGAACTCCATTATTTACTGTTTTCATATTGTCATTTCTATTTTAAAGCTGCAAGAAGTGCAATGCTGACAGGACACCAAGTCCACACTGTTACCCACGTTTTGTTTACTTGGTTACTCTTTACATGCTATGTAATATTTAAATTTTGTTCTACTTGATAATATTTTCTGTCTACATATATAATATACTAGTTTAGATATGTCGGGTCGAGGTGGCAATCGTTCAAAGAGAGGGAAGGTTGCGGGTTTTGTCCATCGTCTTGTTTCACCAAGGACGGGAGGGAGGGGATCTACTTCTGGTTCTGGACGTAGTGAACCATCCGAGCGGGTTAATTTGGACGCAATTATTAATGAGGAAGGAAAAATGGAAATATCTATCTCTCCCAGTGGCCAGTAAGTATCATTTAATTGTAAATGTCATATATATAATGTTTACATTTTATTATTGTCTTTTTATTTGTATATATATTGATATATTGTTTTTTAATTAATATCTTGATAGGTTTATACATGCATGGTGGTGGTAGCGGTAGCAGCAGTGGCAGCGCTCGTGGTTGTTAAACATGAATTTTCATTGACATGTAATTAAACAAACAAACATATGTAGTTTCTTTTTCCCTTTCCCTTTTTCCCCGGCCGTTTCCCCTTCCCTTTTCCCCTTTCCCCTTTCCCCTTTCCCTTTCCCCCTTTCCCCGGCCGTTTCCCCTTTCCCCTTTCCCCGGCCGTTTCCCCTTTCCCCTTTCCCCGGCGGTTTCCCCTTTCCCCTTCCCCTGTCGCTTGATTTGGACAAACATATGTATTTTATTTGATGTACAAGCGAAACAGGTTGTTTGTGTGTGTTTGTAGTTTGTAATTGGGTTGTTTGTGTGTGTTTGTAGTTTGTAGTTTGTAGTTGTTTAAAACAGGTTGTTTGAACAGGTTTACAGCCTTTTACAGGTGGTTTAATAATAAAACAAATTTTTTTTTTTAAAATCTGGCCAGATTACCGACGGAAATTTCCGTCGGTAAACTAATACAAAAAATAAATAATTCAATTTTTCCGGCGGAAATATCCGTCGGAAAATAAAAAATAAAAAAATAATACTCAAAATACCGACGGACATATCCGTCAGTTCAGGGTTTATATTCCGACGGACAGATCCGACGGTAAATTTTTTGATTTCCGACGGTTATAACCGTCGGTAATGATTTTATTTCCGACGGATATTTCCATCGGTAACCTCCGGTTAACCGGCCGGCGTAACTCATTTCCGACGAACGTTTTCCGGCGGAATTTTTTATTTTCCGGCGGATAATCCGACGGAAATACCGGCGGAATTTGTCCGTCGGTATTACCAACCAATTATTTCCGACGGAATCCGACGGACTATTTCCGTCGGTAATATCCATTTAGCGACGGATTCGTAGAAATACCGACGGAAATTTCCGTCGGTAAACGGCCTTTTTCTAGTAGTGTGCCAACTGCAAGATATGGTCTCACGACTCATGTTGACAACCAACAAGCTTTGACACAAGACTTTGACACTGTGGACAAGTTAAGGGATTTTTTTAAGATTAGGATGGCAGATTATCAACAAAGGATGGCCAGAGCTTACAATAAAAACGTTCGAGTGAGAAGGTTTCAAGTGGGAATTGGTGCTCAGAAAGGTCTTCCAAAATACAAGGGAATTGAATGCTGGAAAGCTAGCTGCTAAATGGGAAGGACCATATCTTATAGATGCTGAAGCAAGGAGCATATTGGCTATCAAGTTCGGACAGTACGAGAATCCCAAGAAGTTGGAATGCTATCCATCTTAAACATTACTTTATGTAAGTCTGACCATAATAAAATTCAGTCCAAATCAGGTATGCATTATTGAATAGTTTAATTTTTTACGTCTATCATTCTTGTTTTTTATCCCTCTTAGAACAATACTAACTTAAGCATCGGAGGGGTGTTAGTTAAGCTAACACCCAAAACCTAACAATGGCTGTCTTGCAAGGTATTTCACAATTACATATTCAAGATGTAAGACAACCAGGTCTATATTCGGAAGGATGAAGGTAATATCCCTCGGTCAAACTATTCCATAAACTAAAGTTTAAGGTATACACCTTCAAAGTGCATAAAAGATTATACATCTTTTCTCTAGCATAATTGGTTATCAAAACCTTGACTGGTCGCACGTATTTCACATAATGTGAAACAAATTTCTAAAGGTTGTAACATTTTCATGTTACTCAAAAAGTTCAAGAAGTTAAATACATTCTGTATTTTCATACGACCAAAGAATTATTGGATAAAAAAAAATCCAACTGTTTACCAAAAATAGTGTCATCCACTTGACACCCTAGAAAAACAATAATTTATATGCCAACAAAGGCATATCAAATATTACAAACTAAAAAAATCTTGTTATGAGGACACACCCTCATTCTAACTAAAGTTTAAAAAAAAATACCATCCTTCTAGAAGTTATTTATTCTGAATTATCATCTTGAGTGTCTCCAACCCGCTCAAATCCTTCTGCATCCTAGGCCTTGGAGTTTACCTCACCCATTTTTTCACTAATAATCTTCTGTAAAACTGCATACTCTTCTTCTTGATTCCAATTTATATATACCCCAGCCTGATACTCCTTAATCATTTTGATCCTAGCTTAAAAAACTAACTTCGCAGCCTTAGTCACCATGTCATAACGAAGCATCTCCATCTCCTTCGCGTGCCTCCTACCATCCCTAGCAAGTCTAACTACCCACTTTGAAATCTCATCGTCCTTAGCCTTAATTTCTTCTTTGTTTTCTTTCAGCATCTTGAAAGTTGACTTTAAATCTTCCTTGTACTCCGTCCTATCTATGTCCAAGGTGTCAGCCTTTTTTTTCCACACCTTGATTTATTTAGCCATCATCTTGACAATTGTCACTGCCTGTCATCAAAAGAAACAGTATTGATCAAAACAGGAAAGGATATTCAAGAGAAGCTTAAAATAACCTATTACCTGATTCTCTAAAACCTCTTCACTCGGTGTTTCTTTCTCAACTTGGTCACTTCTCTTTGTTTTTAACATCATACTGTTATTTTTCTCGAGTATTAAAGGCCGACTTGCTTCCATCTTTGTCTTATTCTTATACTTAGCTACAATATCACTTGCAGCGAACCCGGATTTAGAATGATTCACTGCAAAGATAAACATCAAAATATATGAAATACTAATGAACTCCCCAATCAAATTGATAATTTACAGGAGAAATAATTACTGAGAAGATTTTTTTCGAAAAAGATACTAATGGGCTTGCAATGGAGTGGAGGAGATTTGAAAGGATTTGTTTTCCTTTTAATCGCCAAAAAGATAGCTTATTTATGGGAGGTTGTAGGCAGTTATGAGAGCCCTACTACAACTCAAAATCCTAAACCATCTTCTCAAGGGTCACGTCAATTAAATGAGGGGACACGTGTCAAAAATATTTTGATTCCTTGGCTCCACCTAAGAGATTCAAAAAATTTGGGGGCAATTGTCTGGGATAGAATTTTTCTTAAACACTGCATTGACATCTTGACTTGTATGGTTATTCAGCATCTTGATTCTTCAACATCGTTAACATGACACTTTGTTTTAGACAACTTGAAGATGAAGGTTCCACCATACCTATGCAGAGTCAACCGTTCCTATTTTTCAGGAGATAATTATTGCGCAAAGATGAAAGACCAAGTCTCACACGTTTCAAATTCATTTCCAACGGAAGAGAAAATCATTGCAACAATCCCTTATCCTCAGCAACCTGGTCCGAATTTTTAGGGATTTATGGTTACACGTTAATTACTTTGTCATTTTTGGTATGAAAGGAGAGCTAGGGATAGGAGCCAAGGGACGGCAACTTTGTAACTCTCCCTATACTTCCACTTTGTATCCACTCAAAAGAAGATAGTAAACATTTTTGGATTTAGGTAGGTTTCCTAAAACCTCCTGAGGTTTTGTGCCGGAGATCAATTGATCAAGGGCTTTCCTCGTTACATCTTGGTGTAGCATCTTGGTTTATCTCATTCTTATATTTCATTTGTGCCCAAAATCATTCCACTAAAGTCAATTTCAAAGCATACGAGAAATTGACCAAAACAATATCTAATTAAAATTTTTATTTTAATATTTCAAAAAGTCTGCAATCAAATTTTTGTTTTTTATTTTTCAAATTTGTGCAAAATTCTATTTTCTACCTTCAAAAAATATTATTAAAAATTTGTTAATTTTCATGATGAATTTACCAAAGAAATTAATGAAAAAGAAAACTAATAAATATGAATACACATGTACTATATGTTTATTAATTGAAGCATGAAAAAATGTGCCTATCATTGTTATAATTAATTACAAAAAATCTACTTCTTTGCCTCCCTTTTTTCCCGCAATAGCTAATCACAAATCAATATATGTAGTAGTTGAATGATGGAGGAGTCAAGTAAGAGGAAAGTAACGATTCGTTAAAGGGATTAAGAAAAAGTTGAATTCAAATTTACTTTTAGCAAAATATTAGCAAATAAATTCCTATTTTTGTTTTTGTTATGGGTAAAATCTCGGATGACAACTTAACTTGCAAATTTTGCTCTACCCATACACCGATTATACTCCATTCCACCTTCCTCATTCTCTTTTTATCTAAATTACAAATCATTGTTTTTTCACCAAAACAATTTGGCGCCTACCGAGTGGCCTTTGGTTTTTTAATTGGTTTAATTCTCGTCCGCCCATCATGTCTACTCAACCCATGACCACTTACGCTGGCAAAACTATTGTTACTACCAGCAGCATTAATGTTTCCACTAATGGTTTCAATTTTGGCAAGTCGACAACTGGAAACTTTGAGTCGTTGCCGCCACCGATGCCTACGGGACCTGGCAAGAAGCAGTCATCTCCAAAGCCTAATTCTAAGATCATGAACATGCTCATTTAGATGAAGAACCAGCTGGACAGATAACAAAGTAACACTTCGTTGATAGTTGACACTTTGGTGAAGATGCAAAAGGAACAGAAGTTGCTGACTGAAAGAGTGGACGTTTTTTCCTCTATTCGCCCTAGGGTTCTTAATTTTGATATTAGGGGCAGCTCCCAGACCTTCAATGAATTCATTCTGATGGCTTCGGCAACTCATGGAAGGATACCATCATCACCGATAACGACGACTTCTCCACTGATGACAACCTCTTCGATGATGTCGATACCATTCGCATCCAGCATCTTCGAGCTATCTTCTCAAAGAAACACCTCTGTCCCACCTTCTACGTATAACATCTTTGGGACATCTTCAGAGGGGGCAACCTTTACCAATAGTACCATCGTGACATCCTCCGCAGATAACACTAATCCCTTTGCTAATGTCAATACAAATAATGTTTTCGATATTACTGCTCGTACTATTAACCCTTTTCTAGGTAGCTACATAGCAAGTCAGCTTCAGGAAATGAGGGTTATTATCATGAATGTACCTGGTGTCACTCCCCCCATCCAGCAAGTTTCACTGACATACTACAATCAATCACTCTTTGTACCGGCTATTGCACATGTCGACATTCCCAGAGGATTTAGCATAATTGTCATATGTCGACGCCTTGTCACAAAGCTTTATGACAAGGCGTCGACATATGACAATCCTGACAGAAAGATAGAGACATCTCACCAGAAGCAGAACAAATCCAGACCATATTACATAAATGATCACAACAAAATTCACTCTATGGAAGATGAAGATGAAGATGATACTGAATGTCCAAAGATTTCTGACTATTGTTTCTCTGTTGATGTTTCAGGTATCCTCTGCGCAATGAACAACCTAGGAGACAAGGAAAGATGGCTCCGAAAGAATGACAAACCGTCAGGATGGAAAGATAAATCTAAGTGGTTTTCTTACCACGAGGATTTCAGACATCTCACCGAAGATTGCATCGCCTTAAGGAAGGAACTGAGCTATCTTTTATCAAAAGGATATCTCAAAGAACTTCTCAGCCACTGAAAAAACAAGACAGAGAATAAAGAGCATGTTCCAACAAGACCACAATCTCCTCCGCCAGTTACTAAGGTAGTCAATATTATTAGTGCTGGATCTAACATTTGTGGTACTTCTTATTCAGCAGCTAAAATATTTGCCAAGCAAGCAAAGGATAAAAAACCTGAAAGACTCACGAAGATGTCGCAGCTTACAGTTCAAGACGTTGTCTCCTTTGAAGAAGGCGACATGGATAATGTTATGGATCCACATCATGATGCTTTGGTAATTGCACTTCAGATCGCCAACAGCCGAGTAAGGCATATCCAAGTAGATGGGGGCAGTTCAGTCAACCTTATTATGATGGGTGCCTTGAAGGAATTGAAGATTTCGGAGTCAAGTATTGTTAGAAGGACTACAATTCTTATAGGTTTTAGTGGAGAGACCAAGGATACAGTGGGAGAAATAACGCTTTCGGTGTATGTTGAAGGTACAACTCCATGGAATGATTTTGTGTGATAGATAGTGCAACATGTTATAATGTGATCTTGGGCAGACCGTGGATCCATGGGATGAAAGCAATACTGTCCACTTACCATCAGTGTGTGAAGATGCCATCACCTTGGGGAGTTATCAAAATCTACAGCGACCAGCAATCAACTAAAGAATGTTACATGACATCGATGAAGGCATCGACATCCCCATGGTAGGCATAGCAATTAAATAGATAGGCACGTGAGGTCTTGGAAGCAAGGGAGCATGATGTGAAAGAAGTATTTTTGGATCCCTCTAATCCAGATCTCAAGGTGCTGATTGGTCAAGATGTAATAGCAGAAATTGAAGAAAAACTTGTCAATCTTTTAAAGAATGGGGTTAAAATCTTTTCATGGAAACACGAATATATGACAGGTATAAGTAAGGATGTCATCATCCACAAGCTCAACATAGATCCATCTTTCAGGTCAGTACACCAGAAAAGAAGAAAGTTTGCACAGGAAAGTAATTTGATCATCCAAGAAGAAGTGGACAGGTTGCTCAAAGCGTAGATGATCGGGGAGTAGATTATCCATGATGGTTGGGAAATGTAGTAATAGTTTAAAAAAGAAATGGCAAGTGGAGAGTTTGCGTCTACTTCACGGATCTGAATAAAGCTTGTCCTAAAGATCCTTTCCCTTTGCCACACATCGATACCCTAGTTGATGCCATCTCCGGACATGAGATCTCGACATTCATGGATGCATCTTCAGGAATTCAGCAGATCCAGATGGAGCCATCTGACCAAGAAGACACGTCCTTTTTAAATCCTACAAGTATATTTTGTTATATTGCAATGCCTTTTGGACTAAGAAATGCAGGTGCAATATACCAGAGACTAGTCAACATGATGTTCAAAGATCATATTGGGGACACCTTGGAAGTATACATTGACGATATGGTAATAAAATCAAATAAAGTTGAGGACCATGTACGAGATCTCACATAAGCCTTCGACATCCTGGACACCTTCAACATGAAATTGAATCCAACAAAGTGCAACTTTGGTATGAAATCTGGCAAGTTCTTAGTGTACATGGTGACACAAAGGGGGATAGAGGCAAGCCCGGAGCAGATCAGAGCCATCATCAACTTGACGTCACCTTAGTCTGTTAAAGATGTACAAAGATTGACAGGAACAGTAGCAGCCCTGAATAGTTTCATTTCCAAATCCTCAGATAAATGTAAGTCGTTCTATGACATCCTGAAGAAAAATAGCAGATTTTAATGGACGGAACAACACGAGCAATCCTTTCAAGAATTGAAGCACTACTTGTCGACACCTCCCCTACTTATAAAGCCGCAAGAAGGTGAACCATTATATGCTTACTTGGCCGTGTCAGAAGCTGCAGTTAGTGCCATTTTGGTCTGAGAACAAGATGTCATCTAGTATCAGATTTATTATGTAAGTAAAACACTTCTTGACGCGGAAACTATGTACTCACATCTTGAAAAGTTAATTTTAGTTTTAATTACTGCTTCAGTTAAATTAAGGCATTATTTTAAAACTCATATTATCTATATTCTTACTAACTATCCAATCAAGAATTTTATGAGAAAGCCATAAATGTCAGGTAGGATGGCTAAGTGGTCCGTTCATCTTAGCACATATGATATCAGGTATGAACAAAGGACGGCAATAAAATCACAAGCACTTGCTGATTTTATGGCAGACTTCAGTCCAAGTATGCACCAGAAATAGAATTTGAAGTCCAACAGATTCAAAGATGGCGACATCTTACCCAAGTGGACACTATATACAGATGGTGCATCAAACATGAGGTGGACTTGTCTAGGAGTTGTCCTGAAGTCGCCACAAGGGGACATCATACCTCAAGCCATCAGTTGTGATTTTAAAGCTACAAACAATGAAGAAGAATACGAGGTCTTGATCAAGGGCCTAACCGTGGATCTAGATATTAACATCAAGGTAATCCAGGTATATAGATATTCCCTATTATTAATTAAACATTTTAATGGTTCCTATGAAGCAAAGAATGCCAAGATAACGTCATATCTGGGAATCGTAAAAATTTTGGCAAGCAAATTCCAGGTATTTTCCTTAGAACAAGTACCCCGAGAGGAGAACTCTCAAGCAAATGCCTTACCTAACCTTGAATCAGCCTTCAAGAGCCTATCCCAATCCAACATACCAATCATTCATGTCAACATCCCAGCTGTGGAATGATTGGAACTCTTCTGCATAGATGACGACATCCCGGAAAGTCAAATTGAGACATCTTGGACTTCTCCAATAATTGAATATCTTAAAAATGGTACCATCCCCGCGGAATAGAAGAATGCTAAAGCATTCAGGGTTAGGATTTCAAGATATTTATTAATTGATAATGTATTGTTTAAAAAATATTTTGCAGGTCCAAACCTAAGATGTCTAGAACCCGATAAAGCAAATGAAGTTCTTAAAGAATTAAATGAAGGATTTTGTGGTAATCATTTCGGGGCCAGAAGCTTGTACCCAAAAGCTCTAAGGATGGGATACTTCTAGCCAACAATGTGTCAAGATGCTACCGACTACGCTATGAAATATGATTCCTGCCAAAAGCATGGTGGCATCTTGCATCAGCATGCAAATTTATCCTCTCCCCTTGCCATTAATGACTTGGGGAATGGATATATTAGGTAAATTTCCTAAGGCACCTGGAAGAAAAGTCTTCTTAATCACAATGACATATTACTTCTCAAAATGGGTCGAAGCCAAAACCGAAGCCTACGTCCAAGTCCGCGAAAAAGAAGTTATCTCCTTCATAAAAAAGAACATCTTCAGCAGGTTTGGCATTCCATCCGAGATCATATGTGATAACGGTTCTCAATTCATCAGCAAAAAGACACAAGACATTCTCACAAGATGGGGGTCATGATGGTGCGAATATCCTCCCAGTCATCCAATGGCTCCTGTAAGGCCCCAAACTACCTCGATACTAAGCAGGGAATGTAGAAGGACGACCAGGATAGCCCTGGAACCCTAACTATGTAGTACTCCTGAAATGTCCTCCGGGTCTCCAACCTCCAGTGAGGCACCCACCAACAAACATCCGAAGTAGACAGTCGAGCCATCTTCAGCTCCCAACGATCCTAATCCTGCTGTCTCGATGTGCCTCTCCAAGAAATCACCCTAGGACAATGAGTAGGCAAAGCCCAAGGTAAAGCCCCGAGCCTCTCCGGTAACCACAAAGTCAGTATAGCTGGGCTCCCAGATCGCATGAAAAGGTCCCCTCTGACCATCCTATCAATGCCGTGCAGTGTCTCTCCCAAAATCAAAGGGACAATGTCTCTCCCAGCTCTGCAATCTCGGACCATGTCCAAAAGGGCGCTATGGCACACTCCAAATGATTCGGCATTAAAAAGGAAAGAGAATACACATAGAATGAAGGCATCCATAGATACCGTGGTCCCAGCTGTACCCGGAGACATGAATCTGCCCAAAATATCAGGAGACATGAATCTGCCCGAAATATCAGAAATGTCGATCCTATCAGGAGCTATCATCATCCCTTCAGCTTCTTCTGGGGAAATCTGCAGAAAAGATGCCAACTTTGTGATCACTGGTAAGTCCCCGACCAATGGAATTGAAATAGCCTCGATTTCTGGACCCCCAATCAATGCTCTGAAATCCTCAAAGGTGGGGACGTTCTCATTGTAAGAAAAGGAATAAACATGTCTCCGGACATCCCAGAACCTTGCTGCTGCTCTCAAAAGGTCTCAATCTGGCGGGAGATCCTTCAAATGCCATAAAAGATTTGATCTTGAAAGTATTATCGAAAAGCCCCTTATGAGATTGGAAATTATACCTCATCCAAGATTGAAGATTGGAAAGAAAATGGTCTATTTTCCCCTTTTGCAATCAAAACGATTTTTCCATGGCAATGATTGGATTCATCTATTTTTGGCTAAAAATCTATTTTGGAATTATTTGGGACAGGTCAAATTCGGAAATGAAGTTTCTAGGAGCTTCCTTGCCTTTATTTGCAGAAAATCAGTTCAGACAGAAGAACCAGCCGTGCGGCCTTTTTTTCTCTGGACTGAGCCAGGCAGCCTCATTTGTTGCTGCAAAAAAAAATATACAGCAGCCAAAGCTGCCGCCCAAGTAGAATTTTCACTCCACTTTCTCAAAACCTGCATAAAAATCATTCCTAAACACAGTTCATATGTCCCGAATACCATCATACACATCTTGGCCCAATTTCCACACAAAAAGAATTGCCCAGAGGCTCAAGTAACATACGAAAATAGCAATAACAATAAAAAAAGAAAAGAAAAGAAAAAAAAAGACAAAATCATTACATGTCTTTGCCACAATTGACCCCCTAATAAAAATAAATTGTTTGTCCTACTTGCATCAATTGTTTTTGTCCCTCTCTCTCTCTCTCTCTAAGTACAAAAAGAAGGACCCTAAGCGTCCGACTCCTCGTCGCTGCTCAACTCGTAGAATTCAGGGTCCCTCATCACGTCCTCATCATCACTCACATCTGACAAGTCAACAGGCACGTGCTCATACTCCGCCATCTCCTCCAGGATGTTGGTATTAGGCCCACGCCCACGAGGCATGCCGCTAGTAGAAGACGATGGGTATTCCGAGGCTGATGACGAGAAGCTTCACCCCTAACATGCCTCATCTTGCGCTCAGGCCCCTGTGCATTCCCCACGGCCCTCGAAGCGCAAGCTAACTTCCTCAAGAAAGACCGAGCCAGTTACTTCCATCCCCTGTTCTGTCGCACCAAGGTGTCATAGGTACGAGCGGGGACCTGCGAGAAAAGAAAAGGATTCAGAATTGCAGAAATAACATGGACAGAATAGGAAAAAGCCAAAAAAGAAATCCAGGGTTTACTTACAGTGCTTTCAACTGGCAAAGTGAACTCGGCCTCTCTCTTGTCAAGGACGGGTACCATTAGCCTCCTCGGCACCCCACTCACCACATAAGATAGATGAGCTGAGGGAACATGTGGATCGGTGGGCTCTGCCTCTCCATATCCCTGAGCGGCAGCTATCTTCACCAACCTCTGTAGCATCCTCAAACGGTCCTCCACAAAGGTGGCATACGGAGTAGCGCGGTCAAAATAATCCTCCGCTGCCAACCCAGCCCTGTACCTATCTCTCTCGTCCTTTGGTCATTCCTTAGGCAGCATCATAAAATGTGGAGGGTCATGGGGAGTAATGACATCCAAAGGAGGGCCATGACCATGTTGCCCGGAAAATTGATCACCCAAATATATAACATCATAGGTCAAGCCTGTCAGCCACCTCCCTGCTGAGTAAAAGCTACGGCATCGCCTATCTGAGCCGTAGGATACCATCCCCAAGGGTAGAAAGTCACACTCTGACAACCGTCCTCATTGATGACGGGCCTCACCATCTTATAGTTATAGTCGAAGGTGATCCAGGTCTTCATATTAAACTTGTCCCGAGCCTCACCCCTCTAGCGTACCATAGCCGAGAAGATGGTGGGATCACTCTGCTGGTCCACAGAAAGAACCCGATCACCTCACAAAACCAAACCTGCATGTCAGACATAAAGTTTATTTCACTCACAAATTTTGAGGATACAGAAAAAGGGAAAGAACAGAAAGGAGAGTGAGAATACCTTCAAAGAAAAGGAGAAACAGTCCACAGAAGCAGCCTTGTTCCGGCTGTAAAGATCCAGAGAAAAGTAAAGCTCCGCCAATCCATCCTCACCCCAAGAGATCTCCCCAACGGCAGCCAGATCATCCAAAGAACCCAGCAAGCAGGTCATCGCCACTGTCCCAGAGTTGGCAAAGATGGTGACAGATAAAGTTAACCACATAAAATCCCTTGCAAGCTGGTGAGCAGTCATGACGTTGGCAGCAAATCCTTCAATGCATCTGAGGACCTCAATCTTAATAAGGCAGTTCTCCATCCCTAACCCCTTTGGGCGAATGTCAAACCCCACATAATCCCTGAACTCAGCATCAGTGATGTGGTCTTTCCAGGTAATAGGCCGATCAATAAACTGAAAGCCTGTGATAGCTGTGAAATCGGTAGGGGTCACAGTAGCATTTCCCCAACCCAAGTGAAAACTGTGGGTAGTATCCCACCAAAACTCAGAAAGAGCCTGGGTCAGTCCCTTGCACTTATTTATCACATGAACACCCCTGCCGATAGCCTCAACAAAGGCATGGAGACCCGTAGCCTTAACTAGCTGTCTAGGGTTATGACCCTCCTTCTCAATGTCATGCATCCTAGCCCACAGCATCACCGCAATCTCAGCGGGCCCTAGTGATTTGTCTCCTACAGGTAAGCACATCAAAGGTACGTTAGTCCCTCAACTTATCTCAAAAATATGCATATATACCCAAAATATTGCACACATTTCAAAGTAAAGCATTCATAAGAGATTTTCTAGGATCATTTGCATAGAACACACGTTTTTCATCATATGAAGCACGTCACACCAAGCACATGCTCTCCCCCAAGCAAAAATAAGCACAAAACTATTGGGTTTTATTGGTCCATGCGCAGCGGAATTAAGCATCAAATTAACACAAAACCCAAGCCCTAAGATCCGTTCTATACGATTAAATTGAATTCCTATGAGATAGAATTTACCAACCTTAATTGCTTTCCGGTCTTGAGCTATTGAACAATTTATCGGTGTGATTTGAATCACAATCTTCGATCTTCAAAAACTTTTCAATCTTTGGATTGGAACTCTAGGCCTTGATCGTCAAACGAGCGAAGACCCTCTATTGTTGTATCCACACGTAAGAATGAACCAAGAACGATTCTTGAGGATTGCTAGATCCTTAAACCCTTGGAAGAAATTTGAGAAACCTTTTAGTGTGATTTTTTTCTTTAGGAAAATTTCGGCTAGCTTGATTAGGGTTTACAGACTCTAATATTTATACTACATTAGTATAGGTATTAGTTTCCTAATCATATTAGGAAAGTGTCTGTCAAACACCTCTGGTCTTAGTATGTCGCACGACCCAGAACGCCACATGGCAAGGTCCGTCGCACGACTCAGGACTCCATATGGCAAGTTCTGTCGTGCGCTATATTAAGCCATTTCAGGAACTCTCAATCATTTTTCTTCCTTGGTTTAACCAATTCATTCTAGTTGTGTGTGACCCAATAGGATTATATTATGTTGGCAATGAGCTCGATCAAATCGACCCTCATAAGACATAAGCGGACTCTAGCAAGCCATTATGTCTACCCAAATAATATAACGTAAGAGTTCACGTTTCCAAGGGTACACTTCCATTTCTCCCTTTGTCTCACGATGTTATATTGAACACAAGTCATGGTCCACGTCAACTTGTATTTGTTCAATGCTTTCTCGATCTTGAGTATAATGATAGTCCAATCGTATTGGGGTGTGGCCACACGCTTTCATCATTATCACTCATCGAGGGGCCCAAGCAAAACATCTCTCTTTCGAGAGACAAATTCCATCTTGACTTATCATCCTTCCCATCATGAATCCGATCATGCCAAAGGTAGCCTTTATAAATATCGTGTTAAGATATCGTTTGACTAAAATCAAACATGACTTTCATCATATGTAAGGTCATGATAATCTCAGGTATAGGGACTAAATGAAGTGACCATATGAGATTTAATTATGACATTTGACCATGACCTAAATCTCATACGGGTCAAGTCCAGTCACTTGTTCTCTAACAAGTACCTATAATTTCAATGTGCATCTCTATGCATATAATCATCATATGATTATCCACTGAAAATTATACTAATTATTCTCTTAATAATTAGGGACGGAGATTATTACAATAAATATGAAAAATATATAATAATCAAATAATAAACTCAAACGATAAAGATGATACATAACGGTTTTCAGTTAAACATAACTAAAGCTTAGGGCATTACACCAACAGTCTCCCACTTGCACTAGGCTCCATTTATGTATCGAATACTTATGGATCTAACATGCCCACCATGCTTTTGCCTGTGCGAGGGTCTTTGTAAGTGAATCCCTTATGTCATCATCGGTTGATACTTTGCATATCTTAACGTCTTCTCATTCTTTATGAATTCCTCGAAAAACGTCTAAGTGAGTGTTTGGATCGTTGTTGTGACCTTGGTTCCATTTGTTTACACAAATGGCACCACTATTGTCATAACAAAAGTTTCACCGATTAGTGATACTTGGAATATTTCCAAAACACTAATGAACTTTTGATCCAAACTGCCTCTTTTAGCCGCATCATATGTTGCTAAAATTCGGCCTTAGTAGTAGAATCGGCTACAATTTCTACTTGGAACTCTTCCAATCAAAACTGCACCTCTAATAAGCATAAACGCAAATCCTAATTGCGATTTTAAATTAACTTTGTCAGTTTGGAAGCTAGCATCTATGTGACCCTTACAACAAGATTAACTTCCAATCTTTCAAATACCAAGAACTATCCTTAGTTCTTCTTAAGTACTTAAGGATTATCTTGACTGCCATCCAATGGTTTACATCAGGATCAGATTGGTATCGACTCATCATTCTTAGAGCATATGAGACGTCGGGTCTAGTACAAATCATGGCATACATGACAGATCCAAATGCCGAAGCATATGGAACTTCATTCATTTCCCTTTTGCTCATCAGTTGCCATAAGACGATGAATATTGCTAAGAGAAATACCATGACCCATTGACAAGCTACTCTTCTTAGACTCTTCTAAGAATCTTGTCAATGTGGATACTTTGACTCGAACCAATTTATCCTTCTAGATCCATCTCTATAGATCTTGATGCCAAGGATGTAAGCGGCTTCACCCATATCTTTCATTGAGAAACCTTTCCTTGACCAAGACTTTTGACAGTCTTAAGTGTCGGAACATGTTTTTCCAGTGAGTAAGATATCATTGTAATAAGACAATAGAAATAATACTACGCTCCCACATAATTTCATGCATACACAAGATTCATATTTATACTTGATGAAGTCAAACTCTTTGACCAATTCATCAAAACGAAGATTCCAATTCCTTGAAGCTTGATTCAACCCATCTCATGGATCTTTGCAACATGCATACTTTATTAGAATTTCTTGGATCGACAAACTATTCGGGTTGTGTACTATACACATCCTTAATAATCTTTCCATTTAAAGAAAGTCGTTTGACATCCATTTGTCATATTACATAGTCACAATATGTGATAATGGCAATTGAAACTCTAACAGACTTCGACATTGTAACTGGCGAAAGAGGTTTCAACATAGTCAATACTATGAATTTGCCTAAATTCCTTTGTTACAATCCTTAGTCATGAAAGTATACACCATTCCATCCATGTCGGTCTCGTAGACCTACTTGCACCTTTAGTTTTTACACCTTTAGGTAGCCCAATCAAGTTCCAAACTTGATCATTAAACATGAATTGTAATTCGGACTCCATGGTTCCTAACCACTGATCCAAATTAGGAATGGACATCGCCTCAAGGTAGGAGTAGGATCGTCATTCTCAATGACTTCCACCTTATTACTTTCCGGAATGAGAAATCAATATTTCTTGAGTTCGGATTGTAACCTATCCGATCTACGATGGACTTGTGCATCTTGAACCGGTTCCACAACTCCTTTGTGAACTTGGTTCCGTCTCTACTCTTGGATCCATGTCATTTTCAGGTTCTTGAACTTTCTTCAAGATTTATTTTACTCTCACTAGATTCTTTATTGAGAAACTATTTCTCAAGAAACAAATCTTATAAAGCAACAAACATTTTGTTCTCTTTGCGGTTGTAAAATTAATTTCCAAAATAACCTTGTTAGATTTGGTGCTAACTTATCAGAGACAAGTCTCTTCTTATAAGCTTTGCAAATCCAAATCTTCTTGAAAGACAAACTAAGTTTTCTTCCATGCCACATCTCATGTGGGGCCTTAGGAACAGATTTAGTAGGGACTCGATTCAGTGTAACCACATTATTTCTAATGCATATCCTCAAAAAGGAAATAGGAAATAGGAAAGTCTAATTGACACATCATCGAATGAACCATGTCTTACAAGGTTCAATTCCTCCTTTCAGACACACCATTCATAGTGGTGTTCCGTGTGGAGTCAACTCTGAAACGATTTCATAGTTTTTGAGATGATTGTCAAATTCTTGGCTCAAATATTCACCACCTCAATCTAATCGAAGTACTTAATAGTTTTGCCAAGTTGTTTTGTACTTCATCTTGAAATGTTCGAAACATCTCAAACGATTCACCTTTGTTCAAAACAAGTACTACTCCACAAGGTAAAGTGACTTCAAAAGTCCTTATTGCTAATGTAGCAACCCTTGCTCCATTCTTACGCATAGGTTTAATTTATCTTCTTTGAGTAGCTTTCTATTCTTTGTTCCTCACACATTTAAACAAATGTGGGATCCAATCCGGTATCATATACCCAAGAACAAGAATTCGAAAGGAAAATATCTATCATATAGATACTTGAAGTAGTAGCAATCATATTTCCCTTCTTCACCTTTTAGGCCTTCCTAATAAGCCTTGCAACTTTGCTTCCAATGACCAATCTTCTTGCAATGGTAGCAAATGCATCCTTTTGAGACATTTTTGGGTTTAGCCTCTTTGGCTTTTGCAACTTTTGCCTTAGGTTTAGCAACCTTTGCTTTACCTTCTTTTCTCTTCCTTTGTGAACCCTTTCTTGTGTTAACCATTAACACAATTTGCGAATTGCTCCTTTTTTTCATCATATGAATTAAGAGCTTTCACCACAACATATATCTTTTGCCTAGCTTGCACTTGGAACGTTTCCTTTTTGCTTTTGCAACTTTTGCCTTAGGTTTAGCAACCTTTTTCATAAGGACGAATCGCAATTACCATTATGTAATGCTATTTCTACAACAAAATATACAAATTATATGAGCACATATCAATACCAACACATTTATCATTTAAGAGAAAATAATGTATTTTACAAATACTCCCACTAAATCATACACCTTCCAATGCAAATAAGCATAATATGCATTCAATGGGCTAAGATCCAACTTTAATTTAATCTCATGTACGCTATGGCGCACCGCTCAAGATTAAACTAATTAGGTAGAAAACATCAATCATATCGTATATGACTCTTAGGGCTAAGATCCAACTTTAATTTAATCTCAAGTATGCTATGGCGCACCGCTCAAGATTAAATTAATTAGGTAGAAAATATCAATCATATCGTATATGACTCTTAGATCTTTTATGAGATTAATTTAAGACATCATATGTCTAAGCATATTTTAATCTCATCTTATGCCTTGGATCCAAAACCATTTTGACAACCCAATTAAGAACCACCATTTCCTCATCTTGCTCGCAAACGGAATAGAATCAAAGCACCTTGCTATGGCAAGCCCACCCAAAACTATCCGAGTGGTCTCAAGTTTTTTAATAATGGATTGGCATAAAGAACTTAAAAGTTAAAAGAAGGTTATTTAAAGTAGATTATAAGCATATCAACAAAGATAATCATAACTGTGCACCAGGTAAGTTCCCAAGAAAATAGGTGAGCCACAAGGACTGCATAAGTACCAAATTTTCCTTCGACGGAACTCTCCTAGTCATGCACAATTATAATACCAATTTGAATGCAACATAATCAATACTTTGTATACTGATTTGTTTCTCTTAAACAATCAGACTCATAAACTGATTTGTTTCTCATAAACAATCAGATTCCTTCAAATTTTACGTAAACTGACTTGTTTCTTATAAACAATCAGAAAACCAAAATTTAATGTTTCAACTAAACATTTAGGAAATCACAATTTAATGTTTCAACTAAACATCTAATAAAATTCTTAACACTTAAGAACAAATAATTCATGCATCGCAACAATTAATAAAACACATTTAAATTAATTAAGCATGCATAAACAATGAATTAATCTAGCATAGCCCTATAAATTCAATTTCCAGAAATTTATAGCATCCAGATTAAGACAGTAACATATCAGATTATCAACATAATCCTAGATTAGCAAGAAAAATCAACAAACTGATTTGGCCGAGAACAGGCAAGGTATGTCGCGTGACATAGACTGTCAGAGGCCTTATATGTCACACGACTTAACAGAGCCATCAGCACTACTCTGTCGCGTGACAGAGTTCAAATCTGTTGCGTGACACGAGATGACTGATTGTAGATTTCCAGATTCAATCGATTCTAATCATAAAGTAATTAAATCAAGTAAACAACTTTTACATTTTAATTCAGCATAATCAGAAGACGATTCACATTGTTTCACATAAACAATCAAAATTCTACTGCATACTAAACATGCAATAAGCATATAAACGATTTATATCTTAATTTTAGCATGTTAATTCAAACTTAACCATATGAACGGGGCTCTGATACCATTGTTGGGTTTTATTGGTCCATGCGCAGCGGAATTAAGCATCAAGTTAACACAAAACCCAAGCCCTAAGATCCGTTCTATACTACTAAATTGAATTCCTATGAGATAGAATTTACCAACCTTAATTGCTTTCCGGTCTTGAGCTATCGAACAATTTATCGGTGTGATTTGAATCACAATCTTCGATCTTCAAAAACCTTTCAATCTTCGGATTGGAACTCTAGGCCTTGATCGTCAAATGAGCGAAGACCCTCTATTGTTGTATCCACACGTAAGAATGAACCAAGAACGATTCTTGAGGATTGCTAGATCCTTAAACCCTTGGAAGAAATTTGAGAAACCTTTTAGTGTGATTTTTTTCTTTTGGTAAATTTCAGCTAGCTTGATTAGGGTTTACAAACTCTAATATTTATACTACATTAGTATAGGTATTAGTTTCCTAATCATATTAGGAAAGTGTCTGTCAAATGCCTCTGGTCTTAGTATGTCGCATGTGTTGGGTTTTATGGATCCATGCGCAGCGGAATTAAGCATAAAATTAACACAAAACCCAAGCCCTAAGATCCGTTCTATACGATTAAATTGAATTTGCTATGAGATAGAATTTACCAACCTAAATTGCTTTCCGGTCTTGAGCTATCGAACGGATAATTATGTGATTCGTAATCACAAACTTTTGATCTTCAAATCTTCGAATCTTCAACTCCTTTGGATCTTCAGATTTGAACTCTAGGTCTTTGATTTGTTTGAACAAAACTAAGACCCTCTTTTGGTAATCCACACAAATATGAATGTCGAGAACAATTCTCGGGTTGGGAATTGCTAGATTCCTAAAACTTATGGAAGAATATTGAGAGGATTTTGATAGTGAATTTCTTATTGAAAAATTCGACTAGGGAATTAGGTCTGACAGACCTCACATATTTATACTACAATAGTATGAATATGTCTCCTAATCGTATTAGGAGAACAGGCTGTCAAACCGCGTAGGGCTTGATATGTCGCGCGGTATATTAAGCCATTGGCTTAATATGTCGCGCGGCATATATAGCCAGATACAGAGACTCTCAACCATTCTTCCTCCGGTTTAACCAATTCATTCTATTTGTGTGTGACCCAATAGGATTGTATTATGTTGGCAATGAGTCCGATCATATCGGCCCTCATAAGACATAAGCGGACTCTAGCAAGCCATTATGTCTACCCAAATAACACAACGTAAGAGTTCACGTTTCCAATGGTACACTTTCATTTATCCCTTTGTCTCACGATGTTATATTGAACACAAGTCATGGTCCACGTCAACTTGTATTTGTTCAATGCTTTCTCGATCTTGAGTATAATGATAGTCCAATCATATTGGGGTGTGGCCACACGCTTTCATCATTATCACTCATTGAGGGGCCCAAGCAAAACATCTCTTTCGAGGGACAAATTCCATCTTGACTTATCATCCTTCCCATCATGAATCCGATCATGCCAAAGATAGCCTTTATAGATATCGTGTTAAGATACCGTTTGACTAAAATCAAACATAACTTTCATCATGTGTAAAGTCATGATAATCTCAGGTCTAGGGACTAAATGAAGTGACCATATGAGATTTAATTATGACATTTGACCATGACATAAATCTCATACGGGTCAAGTCCAGTTACTTGTTCTCTGACAAGTACCCATAATTTCAATGTGCATCTCTATGCATATAATCATCATATGATTATCCATTGACAATTATACTAATTATTCTCTTAATAATCAGGGACGGAGATTATTACAATAAATATGCAAACTATATAATAATCAAATAATAAACATAAACGATAAAGATGATACATAACGGTTTTCAGTTAAACATAACTAAAGCCTAGGGCATTACACCAACAGTCTCCCACTTGCACTAGGCTCCATTTATGTATCGAATACTCATGGATCCAACATGACCATCATGCTTCTGCCTGTGCGAGGGTCTTTGTAAGTGAATTCCTTATGTCATCATCGGTTGATACTTTGTATATTTTAACGTCTTCTCATTCTTTATGAATTCCTTGAAGAACGTCTAAGTGAGTGTTTGGATCGCTGTTGTGACCTTGGTTCCATTGTTTGCACAAGTGGCACCACTATAGTCATAACAAAGTTTCATCGATTAGTGATACTTGGAACATTTCCAAAACACTAAGCGAACTTTTGATCTAAAGCCGCCTACTTTTAGCTACATCATATGTTGCTAACAATTGGCCTTAGTAGTAGAATTGGCTACAATTTACGCTTGGAATCTTTCCAATCAAAACTGCACCTCTTATAAGCATAAACACAAATCCTAATTGCGATTCTAAAATAACTTTGTCAGTTTGGAAGCTAGCACATATGTAACCCTTACAACAAGATTAAACTTCCAATCTTTCAAATCCCAAGAACGTATCCTTAGTTCTTCTTAAGTACTTAAGGATCATCTTGAATGCCATCCAATGGTTCTCATCACAGGATCAGATTGGTATCGACTCATTATGCTTAGAGCATATGAGACGTCGGGTCTAGTACAAATCATGGCATACATGACAGATCCAAATGCCGAAGCATATGGAACTTCATTCATTTTCCTTTTGCTCATCGCTTGTCATAAGACAATGAGTATTGCTAAGAGAAGTACCATGATCCATTGACAAGCTATTCTTCTTAGACTCTTCTAAGAATCTTTGTCAATGTGAACACTTTGACTCAAACCAATTTATCCTTCTAGATCCATCTCTATAGATCTTGATGCCAAGGATGTAAGCGGCTTCACCCATATCTTTCATTGAGAAACCTTTCCTTGACCAAGACTCTGATAGTCTTAAGTGTCGAACTTGTTTTTCAAATGAGTAAGATATCATTGTAATAAAACAATAGAAATAATATTACGCTCCCACTTTGAATTTCATGCATACACAAGGTTCATCTTCGTACTTGATTGAGTCAAACTCTTTGACCAATTCATCAAAATGAAGATTCCAATTCCTTGAAGCTTGCTTCAACCCATCTCATGGATCTTTGCAACATGCATACTTTATTAGAGTTTCTTGGATCGACAAACTATTCGGGTTGTGTACTATACACATCCTTAATAATCTTTCCATTTAAAGAAAGTCGTTTGACATCCATTTGTCATATCACATAGTCATAATATGTGATCATGGCAATTTGAAATTCTAATAGACTTCGACATTGTAACTGGCGAAAAAGGTTTCAACATAGTCAATACTATGAATTTGCCTAAATCCCTTTGCTACAATCCTTAGTCATGAAAGTATACACCTTCCCATCCATGTCGGTCTTGAAGACCTACTTGCACCCTTTAGTTTTTACACCTTCAAGTAGCTCAATCCAATTCCAAACTTGATCATAAAACATGGATTGTAATTCGGATTCCATTGTTCCTAACTATTTATCCGAATTAGGAGTGGACATCGCCTCAAGATAGGAGTAGGATCGTCATTCTCAATGACTTCCACTTTATTACTTTCCAATATGAGAAATCAATATTTCTTGAGTTTGGATCGTAACCTATCCGATCTACGATGGACTTGTGCATCTTGAACCGGTTCCACAACTCCTTGTGAACTTGGTTCCGTCTCTACTCTTGGTTCCATATTATTTTCGGGTTCTTGAACTTCTTCAAGATTAATTTTACTCCCACTAGACTCTTTATTGAGAAACTATTTCTCAAGAAACGAATCATATAGAGCAACAAACATTTTGTTCTCTTTGCGGTTGTAAGATTAATTTCCGAAAATAACCTTGTCAGATTTGGTGCTAACTTATCAGAGACAAGTCTCTTCTTATAAGCTTTGCAAACCCAAATCTTCATGAAAGACAAACTAAGTTTTCTTTCATATCACATCTCATGTGGGGCCTTAGGAACCAATTTAGTAGGGACTCGATTCAGTGTAACCGTATTATTTCTAATGCATATCCTCAAAAGGAAATAGGAAAGTCAAATTGACACATCATCGAATGAACCATGACCTACAAGGTTCAATTCCTCCTATCAGACACACCATACAATGTGGTGTTCTGGGTGGAGTCATCTTTGAAACGATTTCACAGTTTTGAGATGATTGTCAAACTCTTGGCTCAAATATCCATCACCTCGATCTAATCGAAGTACTTAATATTTTTGCCAAGTTGTTTTGTATTTCATCTTGAAATGTTCGAAACATCTCAAACGATTTACATTTGGACTTCATCAGATAGACATAGTCATATCTAGATAAGTCATTGGTGAATGTGATGAAACACCAAAATCCTCCCTTAGCAATGCTGCTTAATAGTCCACATACATCTCATGTATAATGACCAATAAGTCACTAGCCCTCCACTACTCTTAGTGTAGGGTGGTTTGGTCAATAATCCCAATAAACAAGATCCACATTCCTCAAATGATTCAGAGTCATATGAGTCTAACAGTCCATGTTAATGGAGTTTAGATATATGTTTCTTATTTATCTGACCAAGCCGGCAATGCCATATGAACGCGTTGTTCATATTATTCGGTTTAGATTTCCTATTAATATTATAGATATCTTCAATATTATTTTGTTTCTTATCTTCAAGGATATGAAGACCATTTAATGACATATGCATTACAATAAGGCATATTATTAAATAAATATAAAACTTCTTATTGAAAATAAGAAAATTATATCCTTCATCATCCATATAAGAAACGAAAATAATACTCCTACCCAAATCCAGAACTTAGTAACATTTGTTCGAAACAAGTACTAGTTCACTAGGTAAATTGACTTCATAAGTCCCTATGGCTAATGCAGCAACTCTTGCTTCATTCCTGCGCATAGGTTTAATTTACCTTCTTTGAGTATCTTTCTATTCTTTATTTCTTGCACATTTAAACAAATGTGGAATTCATGTCCGGTATCATATACCCATGAACAAGAAGTCGAAAATAAAATATCTATCATATAGATACTTGAAGTAGTAGCAATCATATTGCCCTTCTTCACCTTTTAGGCCTTCCTAATAAGCCTTGCAACTTTGCTTCCAATGACAATCTCATTACAATGGTAGCAAAATGCATCCTTTTGAGACACTTTGGGTTTAGCCTCTTTGGCTTTGGCAACTTTTGCCCTAGGTTTAGCAACCTTTGCTTTACCTTCCTTATGTTTCCTTTATGAACCCCTTTCTTGTGTAACCATTAACACACTTGCGGATTGCTCCCTTTTGCATCTCATGCATTAGGAACCTTCACCACAACATACACCTTTGCCTAGCTTGCACTTGGAACATTTCCTTTGTGCGTTGTGCTAGAACAAAAGTAACTTCCATATGTTCAAGGTTCTTCATAAGAGCCTTTAAACATGGTGGCAATTATAAGGCAAGCAATATTATTAGAATCATCAACATGTTTCTAATGTTGCTCCTTATTTGCCATTTGCAACATTTGTAGTAGGTTCAGCAGGAATGGATTCATCAAGAATGTACACATTTGCCTAAGAACCATTCTTTAGGCTTCTGATCCAATCAGAATTATCTGTATCGTTCCTTTCGAACTTTTTCCTTCATAAGGACGAATCGCAATTTATTGTGTAATGCTACTTCTACAACAAAATATGCAAACTATATGAACATATATAAATATCAACACATTTACCATCTAAGAGCAAATCATGTATTTCACAAATACTCCCACTAAATTATACACCTTCCAATGCAAATAAGCATAATATAGTTTAATGGGCTAAGATCCAACTTTAATTTAATCTCAAGTACGCTATGGCGCACCGCTCAAGATTAAAATTAATTAGGTAGAAAACATCAATCATATCGTATATGACTCTTAGATCTTTTATGAGATTTATTTAAGACACCATATGTCTAAGCATATTTTAATCTCATCTTATGACTTGGGTCCAAAACCATTTTGATAACCCAATTAAGTTCATCCACTTTAAACGTATAGGAACCACCATTTCCTCATCTTGCTCGCTCAACGAATAGAATCAAAGTACCTTGCTATAGCAAGCCCACCCAAAACTATTCGAGTGGTCTCAAGTGTTTTAATCATGGATTGGCATAAAGAACTTAAAAGTTAAATGAAGGTTCTTTAAAGCAGATTATAATCATATCAGCATAGATAATCACAATCGCGCACCAGGTAAGTTCTCAGGAAGATAGGTGAGCCACAAGGACTACTTAAGTATCAAATCTCTCCTTCGACAGAACTCTCCTAGACATGCACAACTAGAATACCAGCTCTGATTTGCAACATAATCAATACTTTTGTATACTGACTTGTTTCTCACAAACAATCAGATAACCATCAAATTTTGCGTAAACTGACTTGTTTCTCATAAACAATTAGAAAACAAAATTTTAATGTTTCAATTTAAACATTCAGGAAATTACAACTCAATGTTTCAACTAAACATCTAACAAAGTTCTTAACACATAAGAACATATAATTCATGCATCGCAACAATTAATAAAATCATATTTTAATTAACTAAGCATGCATAAACAATGAATTAATCTAGCATAGCCCTATAAATTTAATTTCCAGAAATTTATAGCATCCAGATTAAGACAAAAACATCTCAGATTATAAACATAATCACAGATTAGCAGGAAAAATTAACAAACTGATTCTGCCCAGAATTGGCAAGTTTTGTCGCGTGACAGAGGCCAACTCTGTCGCGTGACACAAGCCAACTCTGTCGCGTGACACAAGCCAACTTTGTCGCGTGACATAAACCAACTTTGTCGCGTGACACAAACCAACTTTGTCGCGTGACACAAGATGCCAGTTTGCAGATTTTTCAGATTCAATCAATTCTAATCATAAAGCAATTAAATCATATAAACAGCCTTTAACAGATTTAATTCAATATGAACAGAAAACGATTTTGGCACATTGTTTCAAAAACAATAAGATTCTACCGCATACAAAACATGCAATGAACATATAAACAATTTATATATCAATTTTCTAGCATGTTAATTCAAACTTAACCATACAAACGGGGCTCTGATACCACTGTTGGGTTTTATGGGTCCATGCGCAGCGAAATTAGGATCTAAATAACACAAAACCCAAGAGCCCTAAGATCCGTTCTATACGATTAAATTGAATTCCTATGAGATAGAATTTACCAACCTTAATTGCTTTCCGTTCTTGAGCTATCGAACAATTATCAATGTGATTTCGGATCACAAACTTCGATCTTCAAGACTTGAATCTTTAGATTGCTTTGGACAATTTGAACTCTAGGCCTTGATCTTCGTACGAGCGAAGACCCTCTAGTAGTATCCACACTTTAGAATGAACCAAGAACGGTTCTTGAGGATTGCTAGATCCTTAAACCTTAGAAAGAATATTGAGAAACCTTTGTTGTGATTTTTCCTTAGAAAATTCGGCTAGGTTTTGACTGCTCAAAGACTCATATTTATACTACTATAGTATTAATATTAGTTCCCTAATCGTATTAGGAAACTAAGCTGTAAACGCCTCTTGGCATGAAGTGTCGCACGACCAGACGTGCCCTCTGGACAGGATTCTGTTGCGCGATGACTTATGCCTGATGAGGAACTCTCAATATTTCTTCCTTTGGTTTAACCAATTCATTCTAATTGTGTGTGACCCAATAGGATTATATTATGTTGGCAATGAGCTCGATCAAATCGACCCTCATAAAACATAAGTGGACTCTAGCAAGCCATTATGTCTACCCAATTAATATAACGTAAGAGTTGACGTTTCCAATGGTACACTTCCATTTCTCCCTTTGTCTCACGATGTTATATTGAACACAATCATGGTCCACGTCAACTTTTATTTGTTCAATGATTTCTCGATATTGAGTATAATGATAATCCAATCGTATTGGGGTATTGCCATACACTTTCATAATTATCACTCATCGAGGGGCCCAAGCAAAATATCTCTCTTTCGAGGGACAAATTCCATCTTGACTTATCATCCTTCCTGTTTTGGTAGAAAAAACAATAGTGTTGAATCTTAACTTTGACAAATGTGTTGATTAAATAACAAGGAGGGGACTGTGGAATTCGACTAAATGGAACAAAGACATAAAAGGAAACAATGACACCACGATTTGTTAACGAGGAAAACCTTAGAGGTGATAACCTCCTTGGAAAAAACCCCGGGAGTTAGGTCTCCAACCTTAAAAGTTTTACTATAGTAATTGAGTTACAACTGTGGAAGATGATGGAGAGGATTACAAGAGAGATGTGCGTAGAGTGTGTGAGTATACGAGAGTATGTGTGTTTTTCAACGTCCGTGAGACCAAGTCATCCTTGCCGTTGAAGATGTGTTGAACGTGCTAGAAAAATATCATGTATTCTTCTCTCTTATCCACTGGAAAATAATAATAATAAAGATATTAGGAAATATCAAATAAGTAAATATTAAAACGATACTTACAGTGGAGTAACATCTTGACATGCAGGAGCAACTGAAGATGTCACCATGCTGAAAAATACCCACAACAATTTGTCCCCAAAAACATTTGGCTATTTTGGCAACTGAAGAGGCAAATGTTTTTCTCCCAATAAATGCTCAACTGCCAGCTTGCATGATGGGACGGTTAAGGATACGTGGCGGCTAGAAAGAAAAAGAGTCTCGATAGGAACTAGTAACCGTAATTCTTGATAACCATCGTTATCATCGAATCTTCTTCAAATTCTTATCCAAATCAGACGTCTCTTACTATATTATGGTGAGAGTAGCCTTAAAGGGTGCAGTTTTTATCCTTCTTTCTCAAATACATAGTCACGACGTTCTCCAAAAAAGTGAGTCAGAATCAACGTGTCATTGCATTGGCGACTCTATTAAATCCGTGCTAACATATATCCTTATATGCAGTGACTCGATCCGGCTTTACGACGAATGATATTGTGGCCAAATACAAAGGTAAGATGAAAGCGGAAGAGACCATACCTGAGATGGATAATAAGCTTACCTCGAAAAGAAAAAGGGTGGACCAGATCTCCGGCGTGGAGAAGCAAATTTGGAATGAAGAAGTGTTGGAGAATCAGGTAAGAGTTAATTTGGATCTTTGGTACATTGATTTTTATTTTGGTAAAATGTCTTTTTCTGTTCGTTGATGACAGATTGTCTCGATGGCTAAGTTAATGTCCAAAGAGATCAGGATATGGAGGGATAAATGTGATACCTTTGATATGAGTAGGGTCGAATACGAGAAGGATTTGAAAGAAGCTGCAAGGATAATGAGGGAAAAGGGATTGGAAATCAGGGACAAAAATGAAGAGATTTTAAAATGGCGGTCCAGGCTTGCAAGTGTTGATATCAGGCATGAAAGGGAGATTGAAGCACTTCGGGATGATTTGGTGCATGAAACTGCGAAAGCAGTTTTTGAAACTAGAATCCAAATGATTGAGGAATATCAGGTAGGAGAGCATGTGAACTGGAACCTGGATGATGAAAAGGCAGCTTTGTAGCGGATCCATGATGAAAAGATGAATGAGGGCTCCAAGGATCTTGAACAGGTTGATGATGCTCATGACAGCGACATGGAATGACTTTCAGGAGGAAAACACAAAAAGTAGGATGCTTAAGAAGGAAGAGCAGAGGTTGGAGAAGTTACCCCCAAAGCAACACCTGTGGCGGATGTCACCTGAAAAAGGTAAAATAACTCTGTTCTGGTTTTTTTATGGTATTACTGGGGTGGAATCCCTAAAGACAATTTTAATTTTGGTTTGGTTATGTAATAGGTCCATAAGGACCAAAGACAATTTCTCTTATGTGTTGGGTTGGTCCAACACTTTTGCATTTTAACTTTGGTAGTTTGGATGTTGTTTTTAACTTTTTAAGGATGTTTTTAGGGTACCTTTAGCTTAGTTGCGGTTTAGTAATTTTCAAGCATGTCAAGGCTTGTTTTCTTTTGGATGGTCATTTGTTATGCTCGTAAGGTGACATGTTAGTATGTCAAAGCGGTAGATACTTAAGATGACACGTACATGTCATAACCATAAGAATAAAACATGAGATCAATCATTTAACTAAGTGGGAATGGGTAAGCTATATGAGTTTACCCATATAGGCCCACCCCACACCTCAATTAAAGAGATAACTTGTGCTCCAGGCGAAGGTGTGGTAACCTAACATCTTAAGAAAGAGGTAATTAACTCTTTAAACCTTAGAAGGGATTATGTACCTTTACTTGAGAAGAGATGGCCAGTCTCTGACGGAGGAGAATTCGTTGTTCTTCTAATTTTGCGTACTTTCGATATGTCCCCATTTCGGTATGTCAACACCTCATAAGACAAAGACATGTTAAAAATGGACGTCAACTATGTTGACGCCTCTCCACAAGTTGTGTTAGTGACATCTTGATTTGTAATGAAGTAAGAAAATAGTAAATAGGAAAATGGAAGGTTACAAATAAATAAAGGATTGTCAATACCTGGGATGAGATGAGTTAATGGGGTGCATTGTTTAGATGTAATACCTTTTAAGGTGAATGGCGTTCCAACTTCGTGGTATCATTTGGCCATCCAAGGTTGACAGACGATATGCTCCTTTCCCGGCCTGTGCATCTATCAGGTAGGGTCCTTCCCACTTTGGGGCGAGCTTGCCTGCATTGAGCTCCTTTGTATTTTGGAATGCCTTTCGTAGGACTAAATCTCCTACTTGGAACCTTCTAACCCTTACGTTTTTATTGTAAGATCTGGCTACCCTTTGTTGATATGCTGCCATCCAAACTTTGGCCATGTCCCTTAGTTCGTCTACGCTATCCAAGTCATATGTCAAGATGTATTTATTATGTTCAGATGTTAACAAACTGTATCTAGTCGTAGGTACAAGTACTTCTGCTGGAATAACTGATTCTGTCCCAAATACAAGTGAATAGGGAGTTTGACCAGTAGCGTTCTTAGATGTCGTCATGTCAGCCCATAGAACCATTGGCAACTCTTCTGCCCATCGTCCTTTCTCCTGGTTCAGTCTCTTTTTTAAGTTTCTTATGATTATTTTGTTGCTAGATTCTTCCTGTCCATTGGCTTGAGGGTGAACAGGTGAAGATGTCACCATCTTGACTCCCCAAGATGTCAAGAAATCTTGGGTTTTCTTACTAATGAATTGGGAGCTGTTATCACAAATTATCTCTGAAGGTATCCCAAATCGGCTGAATATATTTCTTTTGATGAAAGAGATTACTTCTCTGTCACGAACTTGTATGTACGCCTCAGCTTCTACCCATTTAGAGAAATAGTCTGTCATAGCTAATAGAAATACTCTTCCTCCTGGTGCCCTGGGTAATTTTCCTACGATGTCCATTCCCCAAATCATAAATGGCCATGGCGACAAGATAGGATGCAATAGCTCTGTTGGCTGGTGCAGGATGTCCCCATGTCGTTGACAGGAGTCACATTTCTTTGCATAGTTCGCAGCGTCTCTTCTCATTGTGGGCCAAAAATAGCCCATCCTCAAAGCCTTGGTATGCAGACTTCTGCCCCCGGTATGATTTCCACACTCTCCTTCATGCAGTTCCTTGAGAACCTGATGGGCTCGGTCTGCTTCTAGACATCTTAAGTAGTGACCTACAGCAGATTTTCTAAACAAAAGGTTATCAATAAGTAAATTCTTAGATACTCTTACCCTGAAGGCTCTAGCATTTTCTCCTACGGGATCGTATCATCTAAGAGATACTTGATAATAGGAGCCGTCCAAGAAGTTGCCGCTTGGAGGGGAAGGTACGTCGACATCTAGAACGAACAGCTCAAGATGATCAATTGCTGGGATGTCAACATGCACAATTGGGATGCTTGTTTGTGAAATGCTTTTGAAGGCTGAACCTAAGTTTGCCAGAGCATCTGCTTGAGAATTTTCCTCTCGTGGAATCTGTTCCAAAGTAAATGTTTTGAATTTGGCCGCCAAATTTTTTACAATTTCCAAATATGTCATCATTTTTGCATTTTTTGCTATGTAGGATCCATTGTAATGGTTGACAATTAGCAAAGAATCTATAAACACCCGGATATGCTTGACATCTAGGTCCTGGGCCACTGTTAAACCTGCAATTAATGCCTCGTATTCTGCTTCATTATTAGTGGCCTTGAAACTGCAGCTGATGGATTGTGGTATTATGTCCCCTTGTGGCGATTTTAGTACAACACCAAGACCTGTACCTCTCATGTTAGAAGCACCATCTGTGTAGAGAGTCCAGATCTTCAGGATGTCATCATCTTGAAGAGGCTGAACCTCCAATTCCACCTCTTGTTGCATGGTTAGACTAAAGGCAGCCACAAAATCAGCTAAAGCTTGAGATTTTATTGCTGCTCTGGGCTCATATTTAATGTCGTATGTGCTTAATTGTACGTAATTCACTTCGCCATTCGACCTGACATCTCTGGTTTTCTCATAACATTCTTAATAGGATAGTTAGTGCGTACAATTATAGTATATGTTTCAAAATAGTGCCTTAATTTAATAGAAGCAGTTATCAAAGCTAAAATTAACTTCTGTAAATGAGAATACCTGGTCTCTGCATCTAAAAGTGTCTTACTTATATAGTAGATGGGTTTGCTGACTACCATCTCGTTCTGTCACCAAGACTGCACTTACAGCGCCTTTTGATACTGCTAGGTAGATGTAAAGATGTTCTTCCTCCTGAGGCTTGGCCAATAATGGAGGTGTCGACAGGTAAGTTTTGAGCTCTTGAAAGGCATCTTCATGTTGGTTCTCCCACTGGAACTTCTTGTTCTTCCTTAGGATGTCATAGAAAGGTTTGCATCGATCCGAGGATTTTGAAATGAACCTGGTGAGTACAGCAATCTTTCCTGTCAATCTTTGGACGTGCTTGACAGATTGAGGTGACGACAGGTTAATAATAGCACATATCTGTTCTGGGGCAGCTTCAATGCCTCTTTTAGTAACCATGTAACCCAAAAACTTCCCTGCCTTCATTCCAAAGTTGCATTTAGCTGGATTAAGTTTCATATTGAAACAATCCAAGATGTCAAAGGCTTGAGATAAGTTGCTTATGTGATCTTCGGCTTTCTTGGATTTTACTACCATGTCGTCAATATATACTTCCATTGTGTCCCCAATCTGATCTTTGAACATTTTGTTGACGAGCCTCGATATGTTGCACTCCGCATTTTTTAGTCCAAAAGGCATAGTAATATAACAATAAATACCTGTTGGCGTTATGAAGGCGGTGTCCTCCCGGTCGAGATGGTTCCATCCTCGGATTTGCCGGAATCCCGAAGATGCATCCATGAAGGTGAGGAGCTCATGTCCGGATGTGGCATCAACTAACGAATCTATGTGAGGCGAGAGGGAAAGGGTCTTTTGGACAGGCTTTATTTAAGTCGGTGAAGTCAACACGTACTCGCCATTTCCCATTCTTCTTCTCAACTACAACCATGTTTGCTAACCATCTTGGATAATCTACCTCTCGGATCATGTTGGCTTTGAGTAAGCGCTCTACCTCTTCCTTGATGATCCGGTTTCTTGTTTCGCAAATTTTCTTCGTTTCGGTGCACTTTGGTTTAAAACTAGGATCGATGTTAAGTTTGTGAGTGATGACATCTTTGCCGATGCCGGTCATGTCATCATGTCTCCAAGCAAAACTCTTTACTCGCTTTTTAATAAGACCACAAGCTTCTCTTCTATATCTCGATGGGATGTCACCGCCAATAAGTACCTTGATGTCCGGGTTGGAAGGGTCTAGCAATACTTCTTTCACATCGTTCTCCCTAGCTTCCGTGACTTCACGTACTTTCCTCTGTAATTGCTATGCTTATTTTGGAGATGTCGACGCCTTCATTGAAGTCTTATAACATTCCTTGGCCACCTGCTGATCACTGTATATTTTGGCGACACCCCAAGGTGTTGGAAAGTTCACACACTGATGGTAAGTGGATGGGACAGCCTTCATCCCATGAATCCATGGTCTTCCAAGAATGACATTGTAGGATGTTGCACAATCAATTACACAGAACCGCTCCATGGTGTTGAGGCCCTTTGAGTATATTGGAAGCTTTATTTCCATTGTTTCTTTGACTTCACCACTGAAGCCTACCAATACTGAGGATTTCTTGATGATCTCCGATTCTGGGATGTTCATTTCCTTGAGGGTGCTCAACATAATGAGATTGACAGAGCTACCCCCATCAACCAGGATACGCCGGATTGTACAATTGGCGATCTCGCAAGGAAATAACTAGGCCGTCGTGGATGGGGTTCCAACAAGTTATCTCGATCACTCTCATCAAAGGTGATTGGATCATGGCAGGTGTCGACATTCTTGGTTGTCTTTCTGGCCTCTCCTCTTTTGACTCTTTAGCATGTCGTTTTGTGGCAGAATAGGAAGTGCCACATATTTCTGAGCCTCCACTAATGAAATTGATCACCTTTGTTGATCTTTGGGGGAGATGCTTTGGTCTCTCAACTTCATGAGGAGCTTTCGCACTTTCAAATTCTTCTTCTTTACGGATCCCAAAGAACTCCTTAAGATGTCCCTTCGAGAGCAAGTAATCGATCTCCTTTCTTAGTGCGATGCAATCTTGATAACATGCCCAAAGTCTTCATGGTAAGCGCACCATTTTGATTTGTCATGCCATCCCGTAGGCTTATCCGTCTTCTTTGCCCATCTGGCTTTGTCCCCTAGGTTGCCCATTGCACGTAGTATACCCGAAATGTCAACGTAAAAACAATAATCAAAAATGTTAGGCACATTATCATTATCTTCATCCTCACCGTCTATTGAATTAATTTTGCTAGTATCAATTTTTGGGTAAGGATTGGAACGGTTGTTCTGCGATGGGATGATTCGCTCTTTCCCGTCAGTGGTGGTCATATGTCGACGACTTGGATGAGGACTTTGATCTTTGCGGCTCATCTTCCTCCAATCTTATGAATCTCAATGCCCCGCTCCCGACTTCTTCCAACCTCTTACAAGGAGTCATCACCAAATCTTGATAATACCGTGAATCTTTCTTCAATCCCATTTTGAATGCTTCGTGGTGTTGACATGTCAAGATTGGGAATTTCCAAGCATTTCCTTATTGAATCGGTGAACATAATCTTTCGTAGTTTCATTAGGCCGTTGGGTCACATTGTAGAGATCACTTGTCGCCTTCTCAAATTGTCGACTACACGAGAATTGGTTATAGAACATGTTGATAAGCTGGGCGTATGAACCAATTGAACCTAGGGGCTGCCTAATCAGCCATTTGAGAGCTGGTCCAACCAAGGTTGATCCAAATCCTCTGCATAAGCAAGCCTCCCGGAATTGAAGCAGAATATGGATTATGTCCATCTTCTCCTGATAGTGAGCAACATGCTCCTCTGGGTCTGTGGTGCCGTCATACAACTTCATAGATGGAACGTTGAAACGCTTCGGGATGTCGACATTTGCAATTGCTAGGACAAACCGAGATTGATTGTAGCAGTTCTGAGACACTGGTTGGATTGGAGGAGTTATACCGGACACGTTCATTATCAGCTCCCTGAGATCCTGCATCTGTTTGGCTAGTGGGTTTCCTGCAAAAGGGTCAGCCATAGGAATACGATTGAAATTATTATTATTTAAAAGACTATTCAGCAAACCAGAGTTATCTGTGGTATTTGTGACAGTGGTGTTGTCAATGAATGGAATGAACGGGGTGAATCCCGCTGAAGGTGGCGTCATTAGGGTGTCTCCGGGTAAGGATGTCAGCTGAGGAGTTTGAGGTGGACTATTCATTGGAATAAATTCATTCTGGAGTGTAGATCCTTCGGTGTTGTCGAAGTTGAGGTTCCTTGCACGCAATGGTGAGACGTTTTCAAGCCGCGAAGCGATGAGCTGTTGATCCCTCTGCATCTTGACCATGGAATTGGCCAACACCTTGGAATTGCTATCTTGTTGATCCAACCTCTGATTCAACCTGGTTAGGATAGTCCGAATGTCAGCATCTACATTGGAAGAAGTCGCTTCCTTTTGTGGAGTCTTTGTAGGTTGAGTTTGCTGAGGTCCGGTCTGAGGAGGTGGCGGCAACAAGCTGGTTCTACCTCCTGATGTTGGAGTGACGGCGGTACCCTTGCCGGCGGCGGACACATTGGGAGGTTCAGACATGATGAATTCGCTCAGGAAATGATCCAAATAACCGATAAACCACGAGGCCCCTCGGTGGGCGCCAAATTGTTTTGGTAGAAAAAACAATAGTGTTGAATCTTAACTTTGACAAGTGTGTGGATTAAATAACAAGGAGGAGACTGTGGAATTTGACTAAAAGGAACAAAGACATAAAAAGAAAGAATGACACCACGATTTGTTAACGAGGAAAACCTTAGAGGTGATAACCTCCTTGGAAAAAACCCCGGGAGTTAGGTCTCCAACCTTAAAAGTTTCACTATAGTAATTGAGTTACAACTGTGGAAGATGATGGAGAGGATTACAAGAGAGATGTGCGCAGAGTGTGTGAGTATACGAGAGTATGTGTGTTTTTCCATCTCCATCTCCCCTTAAATATAAGTTTGAATGGGTAAAAGTTGTTCCTACAATCTCGGGAATAGTCTTATCTTCTTCAACGTCCGTGAGACCAAGTCATCCTTGCCGTTGAAGATGTGTTGAACGTGCTAGAAAAATATCCCGTATTCTTCTCTCTTATCCACTGGAAAATAATAATAATAAAGATATTAGGAAATATCAAATAAGTAAATATTAAAACGATACTTACAGTGGAGTAACATCTTGACATGCAGGAGCAACTGAAGATGTCACCATACTGAAAAATACCCACAACACTTCCCATCATGAATCTGATCATGCCAAAGATAGCCTTTATAAATATGGTGTTAAGATATCGTTTGACTAAAATCAAACATAACTTTCATCATATGTAAGGTCATGATAATCTCAGGTCTAGGGATTAAATGAAGTGACCATATGAGATTTAATTATGACATTTGACCAAGACATAAATCTCATACGGGTCAAGTCCAGTCACTTGTTCTCTAACAAGTACCCATAAATTTAATGTGCATCTCTATGCATATAATCATCATATGATTATCCATTAACATTTATACTAACTATTCACTTAATAATTAGGGACAAAGATTATTACAATAAATATGCAAAATATATAATAATCAAATAATAACCATTCTCTATAATAAGTGATAAAGATGATACATAACGATTTTAAGTTAAATAAAACTAATGCCTAGGGCATTACACCAACAGGGCAGAGGTTCGGCATGCGTCGGGATCATCGGTTGTGCTCGGGCAGAGTTCCGGCGTGCGTCGGGATCGTCGGTTGTGCTCGGAATGGGCCGGGATGCCTCGGAATGGCTCGGAATGCCTCGGGATGGACCGGCAAGGCTTCGGGATGGACCGTCAGGGCCTCGGGATGCCTCGAGAGTGCCTCAGGGCAGCTTGGGAGCATCTCAGGAGCGCTTAGAAGGGATTCGGAGTACCACGAGGGGCCTTGGAATGCCCCGGAGGGAACCGAAAGAGACCAGGATTGCCCCGAAGGGTCTTAGAAGGATGCCTGAAGGCTGGGGGGAGAGAGAGAAGAGAGGATGTGTGAAAAATATGAGGGGGGGGAGCCCTCTATTTATAGGGTCCAGATTCTGGCAAGGTATGTCACATGACATGGGCATCCATTACCATTTTTTTGGTTTTCCTGGATTTAGGGGAATATTGTGGACTTTAAGAGGATTTTGTAATAATTGTGTCTGGAAGCAAAGTGGTCCACACGGACTGTCCTTGCTTTTCCAAATTTTCCAAAATTTCTAAAAAGTCCTTTTGTACTTTTTTGTCCCAAAATCCCCCCCCCCCCTTGGTTTGGTTGGTGGTTTTTGGGGTTTTTTAAGGCTACGGGTGTTCGAGATCACGTTTGTGTGAGTCTGCGATGTTTCCGCAAGGCTCTGATGAGGAGTGATCCGCATTGGGGTACTTACAAGCCCTCAACGACGTCACTGAGTGAAGTGGGGTCAGCCGAGCAAGATAAGTGGTCCCGATCTCGAATCGCGTGGCCGGGAGAGGACGTGTGGATCACAGAGGTCCGCTGGGTCGGGATATGGTAGTGTCCTGCTGTGGTGTGACCGCTAAGGTTGGCTGTGAGGACGTGGTGATGTCCTAAGGCGTGACCATTTAGGTCAGTGGTGAGGATGTGGTGGTGTCCTACTGTGTGACTGTTTAGGTCAGTTGGCTGAACCCTTTGATAGGATTCCTACGTATCCCTAGCGGGAATCAAGCCTGATCGTAGTTCATGGCAAGGTGAGTGTGTGGACGTGGTGTTTCCCTGCTGTGGGTGACCGTTTAGGTCGGTTGTGAGGATGTGGTGGTGTCTTAAGGCGTGATCGTTTAGGTCAGTGGTGAGGACGTGGTGGTGTCCTACTGTGTGACCGTTTAGGTCAGTTAGCTGGACCCTTTATAGGATTCCTACGTATCCCTAGCGGGAATCAAGCCTGGTCGTAGTTCAGAAATGATGTAATCGTGAGTGTATGCAGACGTGGTGGTGCCCTGAAGTGATGTGACCGCTAAGGTCGACTGTGAGGATGTGGTGATGTCCTAAGGCGATGTGGTAAGCAGACGTGTCGGTGTCCATGAAGTGAAATGGTGAGTGGACGTGTTGGTGTCCGTGAAGTTGAATGGTAAGTGGATGTGTTGGTGTCCTATGGTGAGGTGGACGTGTCGGTGTCCTGAAATGGAAATTTTATGGTCTTTTGAACCGGGTAATTTAAAGCCTTCTGGGCTACAGATAATGATTTGGGAGGTTTATGCGGCCTTCCGGACCGAGTAATTTAAAGTCTTTCGGGCTACAGATAATGATTTGAGAGGTTTATGCGGTCTTCCTGACCGAGTAATTTATGTTGGGATAGAGGACCAACCGGGTTAGACATCGAAGCAAGGGGGAGAACTTTAGTCAGGAGCTGATACCGTCAAAAGCGGCCGCGCTGCTTAAGTGCACGACCGCGCTCTTGGACCGAGGCTGATGCTAGGGGTGGAATTCTTCAAGGGCGACCGCGCTGAGAGGGAGGGCGACCGCGCTGAAGGGCCGAGGCTAGGCGTTGGAGTTACTGGACAGTAGCACGATCGCGCTTGGCTTGAGAGCGGCCGCGCTGGGCCCATTTTCAGCAGTTCGGGAATCCTTGTTTGTTTAGGGTTTGGTTAGTTATCCTAGGTCATATATAAAGCAAAGTTCTGCCTCTTTTCTCATTGTAACACAAATTCTACATACATAGTGCAAGATCCTGGCTTGGTAGTGCCCCCAGACGTAGCCAATCAAATTGGTGAACTGGGTTAACAATTTCTTGTGTTCTTTTCTGTTTCTTTGATTTCTTGTGCTTGGTTTGTGTGCTCTAATCGTTCTTGTAGGTTTGCTTGGGTTGTGGAGGGCCATATTCACAACAACTGGTATCAAAGCTTTTGGTTCCAAGATCAAGGGAGTTGTTCCAAGCAATCAAGAATGGGCAAGGACAAACAGGCGGTTGAGAAATTCGATGGGTCTGACTACGGATATTGGAGGATGCAGATTGAGGATCTTTTGTACAATAAAGACCTCTATAAGCCTCTGAAGGGTGTCAAACCGGAAGATGAAGATCAGGAAGAATGGGAACTCATGGATCGGAAAGCCCTAGGGGTGGTTAGATCTACTTTGTCAAAGTGGATTGCGAAGACTACCAAGAAGGCTACAACCACCAAGGAGCTATTGGATTATCTTACTGAGAGATTTGAAACTCCATCTGCTGCAAATAAGGTTGATTTGATACGCAAGATGGGTAGTCTCAAGATGCAAGAGGGAGGATCCTTGGCTAAGCACATTGATGAGTTTATGGATGTTATAGATTCATTGACAGCGGTGGAGATCAAGTTCGATGATGAGGTTCATGCGTGTTTGTTGCTAGCTTCTTTACCGGCAAGTTGGAGCGGAACGGTGACAGCAATCAACGCTTCAGCAGGTAAGAAGAAATTGAAGTATGATGATGTTAAAGACTTTCTTTTGGCCAAGGAAAATCGCATGAAGAAGTTGGGGACATCGAGTGCTTCGGGATCGGCTTTGGCTACTACTAGCAAGGGGAAGCCGGATACTAGCAAACAAGGGAGAACCGAATCTAGGGAGAACTTGGTGAGTGGTAAGGGCAAGACCGGGGAAACCAAAGACAAACCAAAGGTTGCGAAGGGATCTGTTCAGTGCTATTATTGTAAGGAGTTGGGACACTTCAAAAGGGATTGTCCAAATCGCAAGGGCAATCAGGTGAATGTGACAGTCGAAGGTGACGATGTACTGGTTTTGAGTGTTAGTAGTGCACTAGAATCATGGGTGCTGGATTCGGGGGCATCATTCCACTCTTGCGGGCATAAGGAAGAGATGGAGAACTACACTTCCGGTGATTTCGGGAAGGTCTATCTGGCGGATGGCGAGCCTTTGGAAATCAAGGGGAAGGGGATGTCGAATAGGAGCATCGAGACGGGAAGGTCTTACATCCGAACGGGGTCAGACACATTCCGGGTTTGAAAAAGAACCTACTATCAGTTGGGCAGTTGGACGAAGAAGGTTACAAGGTGACATTCGGCTGCAGGAACTGGGTTATTACCAAGGAGGATAGTGAGATCGCTCGGGGTAATAAGGAGGGTACTTTGTATTTGGCGAACAACACCAAGGACAGTATTGCGGTGGCGGCAGCCAAGGGTGATACTGATTTGTGGCACTGTCGATTGGGTCACATGAGTGAGACGGGGATGACGGTGCTTTGTTCAAAGGGACTACTACCAGGTTTGAAGACAGTCAACGTGGGGATCTGCGAAGATTGTATATTTGGCAAACAAGGGAGAAATAATTTCTTGAGGATAGGTAGGGGTTTGAGGGAAGCAAAGTTGGAATTGGTTCACACGGACTTGTGGGGGCCATCTCCGGTTACGTCTCTAGGTGGTGCGTCATATTACATGACTTTCATTGATGATTCTACAAGGAAGGTCTGGGTTTATTTCTTGAAGGGGAAAGATGAGGCTTTCGAGGTGTTCAAGAAGTGGAGGGCCTTGGTGGAGAATCAGACGGGACTTAAGCTTAAGTGCTTGAGATCAGACAATGGTGGGGAGTATGAGCTTGGAGAGTTTAGGGAATATTGTGCTGCGAATGGGATTCGTATGGAGAAGACTCCAAAGCGGACACCACAACTCAACGGGGTAGCAGAGAGGATGAACAGAACATTGAATGAGCGGGCTAGAAGTATGAGATTGAAGTGTGGACTTCCGAATACGTTCTGGGCATATGCAGTTGACACGGCAGCTTTCTTGATCAATTGGGGACCATCGGTACCATTGGGGAATGGAATTCCAGAGGAAGCTTGGAGTGGCAAGCAGGTAAATCTGTCCTTTCTTCACATATTTGGCTGCGTTTATTATGTTCATGTTGATTCTGCTGAGAGAACTAAATTAGATGCAAAATCTGTTAAGTGTACATTTATTGGGTATGGCGGGGATGACTTCGGGTATAAGTTTTGGGATGACCAAAATCATAGGGTTATTTGTAGTCGAGATGTGGTATTCAATGAACAGGTATTGTATAAGGACAGAAAGGGAGCATCTGATGACACTAGTTCGGAACCGGAGGTTGTAGAGGTGGATATTCCAAACTCGGGTGGGAGCAGAACGGTTCATGATGACCATGGTCAGGAGGTCACTGAAGATGAACCACGTACTCCGGAACCGGATATTCCGGTGCGTAGATCCAGCAGATTGCGTGGATCGCCTGACAGGTATACTCCATCTAATTATTATTTGCTGTTGACAGATAATGGGGAACCGGAATGTTATGCGGAGGCTGTTCGTAGTACACTTTGTAACAAGTGGAAAGCTGCGATGGATGATGAGATGGACTCATTGAAGGCCAACAAAACTTGGGAGTTGACTGAACTACCTAAGGGGAAGAAGGCATTGCATAACAAGTGGGTTTACAGGATCAAGGAGGAAGAAGACGGTAGCAAGCGTTACAAGGCAAGACTGGTTGTAAAAGGGTTTCAGCAAAAGTACGGTATTGACTACACCGAAGTATTCACTCCGGTTGTGAAGATGACCACTATCAGAATGGTTCTGGGGATAGTAGTGGTGGACAACTTGTTGCTTGAACAGATGGATGTGAAGACAGCCTTTCTTCATGGGGACTTGGAGGAGGAGATTTACATGGTACAGCCAGAGGGTTACTTGTCTAAGGGTAACGAGGAGCTAGTTTGCAGATTGACTAAGAGCTTGTATGGCCTTAAACAAGCTCCTAGACAGTGGTACAGGAAGTTTGATGGATTCATGCATGACATTGATTTTATTAGATGTGAGGCGGATCATTGTTGCTACTTCAAGAACACGGACAATGGGTATATTATCTTGCTGTTATATGTGGACGACATGCTAATAGCGGGCTCTAGCAGTAGAGAGGTAAACAGATTGAAGACTCAGTTGTCAGAACGGTTCGAGATGAAGGATTTGGGAGAGGCCAGGAAAATCTTGGGCATGCGGATTGACCGGGATAGGGAGTCGGGCAAGTTGGTTCTTTCACAAGCAGAATACGTTGAGAAAGTCTTGGCAAGTTTTTGTATGGAAGAGGCGAAGCCAACAGGGATGCCATTGGGTTTGCATTTCAAGCTATCCGAGAAGGACTCACCTAGGGGCAAGGAGGAGCGTGACAAGATGGAGAGAACTCCATATGCTTCAGCAGTGGGGAGTCTCATGTATGCAATGGTGTGTACAAGGCCGGACATTGCACATGCGGTGGGAGTAGTCAGCCGGTTTATGGGCAATCCAGGAAAGCAACATTGGGAAGTGGTTAAATGGATCCTACGTTACTTGAAGGGTACTGCTGGTAAGGCTTTGTGTTTCTCGAGCAAGGAAGTAGTGTTAGCGGTTTATGTTGATGCGGACTTGGCATCAAGTGATCTTGATAAGAGGATAAGTACTACGGGTTATGTGTTCACATTGGGTGGTACGGCAATCTCCTGGGCTTCTAAATTGCAGAAGATCGTGGCGCGATCAGCTACGAAGCGAGAATATGTGGCGTGTGAGAGGCGAGTAAAGAGATGGTATGGTTGCAGAACTTCTTGGGTGAACTTGGGAAGACGCGAAGTGGTAACGTTCTCTACAGCGACAGTCAGAGTGCAATACATTTGGCTAGAAATCTGGCATTTCATTCGAGGACAAAGCACATTGAACTGAGGTTTCACTACATCAGACATCTCTTGGAGGAGAAGATCTTGGGGCTAGAGAAGATATTGGGATCGGAAAATCCGGCTGACATGTTGACTAAGGTTGTGAACCTTGAGAAATTGAAGCTGTGCAAAGCTTCAATTGGGCTCGGAGAATAGAAAGGGAGGATGGCACTACCATGATCGAGGTGAGCACTAGGAGGACACCAAGGATGAGTTAAAGAACAGATACGGGGCTTGTATGTGTGGTTGATCTCTAGGTGGGAGATTGTTGGGATAGAGGACCAACCGGGTTAGACATCGAAGCAAGGGGGAGAACTTTCGTCGGGAGCTGATACCGTCAAGAGCGGCCGCGCTGCTTAAGTGCGCGACCGCGCTCTTGGACCGAGGCTGATGCTAGGGGTGGAATTCTTCGAGGGCGACCGCGCTGAGAGGGAGGGCGACCGCGCTGAAGGGCCGAGGCTAGGCATTGGAGTTACTGGACAGTAGCGCGACCGAGCTTGGCTTGAGAGCGGCCGCGCTGTGCTTTTTTTCAGCAGTTCGGGAATCCTTGTTTGTTTAGGGTTTGGTTAGTTATCCTAGGTCATATATAAAGCAAAGTTCCGCCTCTTTTCTCATTGTAACACAAATTCTACATACATAGTGCAAGATCCTGGCTTGGTATTGCCCCCAGACGTAGCCAATCAAATTGGTGAACTGGGTTAACAATTTCTTGTGTTCTTTTCTGTTTCTTTGATTTCTTGTGCTTGGTTTGTGTGGTCTAATCGTTCTTGTAGGTTTGCTTGGGTTGTGGAGGGCCATATTCACAACAATTTAAAGCCTTCTGGGCTACAGATAATGATCTGGAAGGTTTATGCGGTCTTCCGGACCGAGTAATTTAAAGCCTTCCGAGCTACAGATAATGAATTGAGAGGTTTATGCGGCCTTCCAGACCGAGTAATTTAAAGTCTTTCGAGCTACAGATAATGATTTGGGAGGTTTATGCAGTCTTCCAGACCGAGTAATTTAAAGCCTTCCGGGCTACAGATAATGATTTGGAAGGTTTATGCGATCTTTCGGACCGAGTAATTTAAAGCCTTTCGAGCTACAGATAATTCTTTGGGAGGTTTATGCGGTCTTCCAAACCGAGTAATTAAAAGCCTTCCGGGCTACAAATAATGCTGGTGATGGTGAAACTGTAAGCGTGGAGGCGTTTTTGCCTTGGGATTCGTGTTGGAAGGCGTTTGTGCCTTGGAGCTTGTTTGTGGGGGCGTATGATGACGGTCGATGTTTATCTGCTAGGGATGGCCGTTTGACTTTTGTCCGCTGGGGAAGAAGTTCAGGCTTACTTTGATGGCCGGGTTTTGTTTTGTTTTTGCATCTCGGAGGCATTTTTTGCCTTGAGATTTGTGTCTGAGGGCGTTCATGCCTTGAAGTTGGTGTTTGAAGGCATTTTGTGCGCTTTGTGTTTATTTTGCCGTTTAGTGGGCGAGGCTCGGGCTTACGATGACGGCCGGTGTTTCATCTGCTGGGGACATGTGGTCTTGTACGGGTTTTCAAGAATTCCCGTTTGAGTTTTTGTTCGCTGGGGAAGGGGTTCGGGCTTACTTTGATGGCCGGTGTTTGTTTTACCGTTTAGTGGGCGATGGTTGGGCATACGATGACGGCCGGTGTTAGTTTGGTTGGGTGAAAGACCAAACAGCATTGAATCTGCTGAAAAAGGCCTTTGGACGGCCAGGGGCAAAGATTATAAGGGCAAAAGGGTAATCTCGCCTGAGATACAAAGTGGTCCGTACGGATCCACTTGCCTTGCAAAGTGGTCCGTGCGGATTGGTGGGGGAATTTAATTTCCCAAATCCAGATTCAGGTCTCAGCCACGAACGACAACTCCATTTTCCCATTCTGTTCGAATGAGAGAGAGAGGGGGAGAGAAAATTTTGATTTTGTTCAAAAGTTTCTTGAGGGGATTCTTTCGGATTTCTTGAATTGCTATAATGGCGGAGAGAATCAGATGAGGCCATCGCCAAAGGAGCCAAGAGGCCTTGGTGAGGAGATTGGATCTCCAAAGGAATTGCTCTTCCTTTGTGCCTTCATCAAGGAATTCGGATGTGTTGTATCCGGATTCGGAGGTGCACAACTTGCGGGGGAGGACCGTAAGGGAGGTAAGAAGTTATTTTTTTGCTTTGATTCTTGTTTGAAAAGTTGTATGCTAGAACTAGGTTTTAGTTTTCGCAATTTGGGGCTTTTGTTGTTGCCATGCTCTTTTTGTGAAATTTATGATGAATTGTTGAAATTGAGCATGTAAGAATTGTGGGTATGTGATTTTTGTGCAAAAATGTGGAGATTAGCTCTTATTTGTAAAAATAAAGTGCCTCTCTTTGAAATGCATGCTTTGGTGATTTGTACCTTATGCTATTTCCGTATGTACATTGTGAAAAAATTGCCGTGTAGGGACGGACTTTGTGTGAAAAGTGTGACGTGTGCCGTGTTTTTGTGACGGACTTTTTTTGAAAAATTGCCGTGTAGAGACGGACTTTGTTGAAATGTGTTACGTGTGCCGTGTTTTGTGACGGACTCTGTGGGGGAAATTTATGTGCAATGTGTGCCGTGTTTTTGTGACGGATTTTGAAAAATTGCCGTGTAGAGACAGACTTTGTATTGTAAAATGTGTGCCGTGTAGGGACGGACTTTGTGAAAAATTGTCGTGTAGAGACGGACTTTTGTTTGAAAAATGTGTCATGTGCACCGTATTTTTGTGACGGGATTTTGAAAATGTGTCATGTAGGGACGAATCCCTCTTTTGAGAAAATTATGTAGTACGTGCCGTGTTTTTGTGACGGTTCTTGTTTTTTGAATAATTTGCCGTGTTGGGACGAACTTTTTTGCTTTAGAAAATGTGACGTGTGTGCCTTATTTTCGTGATGGGCTTTTGTGTTTTGTATTTTTTTGTATATTTGTTTGAGTACTGTTATTGACGTACCTTTGCTGTGTTTACCTGCAGGATGAGGTGCCTTCGTCCGGGAAGGCAAAGAAGATGAAGTCACGGGGGTCCCTTGAGGCCGTAGTTGAGTTGTGGCGGAGCTTGTCCAACATTTCCCGAGATGGGAGGCCTAGTCCTCGGAGGCTAGTGATCACTAGTAGGCTGGGCTGAACGTGTTCGTTGAGAACCTTGCCGGGATAGCGGAGACGCAGAAGAACAAGGGCGTCTTCTTGGCTCTGTCTGAGTACTGGTGGGACACCACGCACCTTTCACTTTAGCTGGGGAGAGGTGACGGTGACTCCTACCAATTTTGCGGCGATCACCGGGCTTTCCTTCAAGGGAGGGTCGGTGAGATGGCGGGACAGGATGTCCGATGGGGTGCTGACTGAGTTGCTGGGATTTACGCCCTATCTTCGTAAGGGCTTGGGCATGTTGTACAGCGATGTGGAGGTGCAGATCACGGCTAACATCGAGGCTTATCGCCGGGGCACTGGAGTAGTAACGGCTGAGCAGCTAACGCGCTCTTTTCTGTGGTTTGCTCTTTCTGAGACTCTCTTCTCGAATCACGCCTCTTCTGCTCTTTTCCCTCTGCTGAAGAGTTTGGTGGACTTGGAAAGGGTTAGTGAGATTGCTTGGGGCGAGGCGGGTTTGGCCGAGCTCTTCATTGCTATGGACAGGTTTAGTCGGGGTGCGGCCAGTTCCCTGGGATGCTTTGATTTTGCACTGGAGGTATGAGTTTGTTGCTGTTTGTGGTTTAGCAGTTTATCATTTCTCCGTCTTGTTTTTCTTTTGTTCTGAGCACTATCTGTCTTTTGTTGCAGGTGTGGTGCTATGAGATCTTTCGGTGCCAGCCGTGGGATCGGGAAGATGAGGCCATGGTGGCCTACCCTGCCATGTTGTGATAGGCCTGCCCTTTGAGAAAGAGGAGGACGACCAGGGGGAAGATCATCGTTGTATATCGGGATGTACAGGAGTTCCTGGAGAGGGATAGCCCGGTGGGGTTTGAGCTGTACCCTTGGACTCGGTATGGTGATGACGAGTTTGAGGGTACTCTTGTGGTGACACGGCAGAGGAAGATGCTGCGGGGCCTTACGTGCGATGTCATGTATCTGGGGGAGAGGGTCTTCTGGCAGCATGGCACAGGCGAGCCCCCTGTGGCTCTGAGGGATACGCCCTTCGGTATGATGAGTCCTTTTGATATGGACGTGTTAGAGTATGATAGGTACTGAGATGGCGTGAGCGCCGAGGAGTTCATCCTGTATGGCGAGGAGTATGGGGCCTTTGTTAGGCGGAAGCTGAGGATGCCACAAGTGTTGGCGAGGGAGAGGCAGTATGGCCCGCCACGTTCTCCAGATGTTTCGGTGCCTAGGCCGAACTTCACGTATGTCCACGGGGACTCTTTGAGGTGGAGGGTGTCGGTGCCCATTCCAGAGCAGGCTCCTGCGGCTTATCGGGTGGACCCGGATGCTCCGGTGAGTGTGCTTACTTTTTTCCATCTTGGCATCTTTTCTGTATTTTTCTCTTTTATCGAGTATGATTATATTTCTTTTGCTGAGCGTTTCTTTGGTTGTTTGCTTGCGTAGGTCTCGGGGAGATCCTTTGATACGCTGACTCGTCGGTTTGTGGGGATGAGGTCTTTTGCAAAGAAGCTCGCGGGGAAGCTGTCTTGTAGGTCTTCGCGGCGCGCGGCGGCGTTCGAGCCAATGCCTTCGAGGAGGTCTGTGGATACTCCTTCGTTGAGGGCTGAGCCAGTGCCATAGTCGGAGGTGCCGGTTCGAGGGCGGCAGAGTCTTGATGCGGGGACGTTTTCAGGGGCTCAGAGGCCGCAGACCCTTCATCAGTTCTTTCCTCCGCCGGAGGCACAGGGTGAGGGTTCTTCCTTGCATCCCTTCTTTGATCCTTTCACCGGGTTTGACCCTTCGGAGTACTTTGAGTACCCGCACGAGGAGGGGGTGCCGTATTCTGATGATGAGGATGTGACTGGCGAGATCTCCGGGATGCCAGATTTCTCGTTTGTGGAGGTTGATGATGATGAGTCGGAGTAGGGCTCATTTGCTTTCCCTCTTTCCATTTTTTTTTTAGCAATAGACATTTTGTACCTGTAATAAAACATTTGTATATGCACAACAAAGTATTTTATTTGAGATGTAATGGCGTGTTTGTGATTTCGGGGATTGACCTAGGAATTGTTGCTAGTTTATTATTATTTTTGTGCATGTCTCATGAGCTGGGAATGCATTTGTGTAGACACCCCATTCTGAACCCATCAGAGCACATTTATACCACTCTAAGTCTCGCCTTGAGTCAAGAGTAGAAATCCACCATTTCGTTATGTTTCGTTAAGTTTTGACTAACGACCGTTAGTTTGGACTAAACTGCATACGAGATAACGAGGGAAGGACAGAATTGTCCACTGGAAGCTTTATCTCGCGCGGAATGGCGTGTCTCGCGCGAGACAAAGGTGTTCTGCAGACTGCAGATGACAGTTTCCTCGTCGATTTCAACCTCTTTCGAGATAAAACTTTATCCATTCGGCCATCCAATGAAATTTGGGTTCTGGAACCTTCCTAGGGGATTTTACCTCTCCACCTCCTCATCTCCAACACATATAAATACTTGAAGACTTTCATGTATTTCAGATCCGGACTTTTCAAGTCAAAACCCCCACATTTACTGGTTTCTCTCCCTGAAATATTCCTGTAAATCACCCCTAAAATCACCTAAAAGTTTGTTTGTCAACCTAGTTGGTAAACAAACATCGAAGCTCAAATCAAGGATTGAGGCGAAGCTCTGTCCGTGTCAAGGTTCGACTCTAAACTTGAGTCGAAACTTTGCCCGAATCACCTCACGCAAGGTAATCTTCCTTTCCCTTCTAATTGATTGTTAGAGTGGTATAAAATACATTGAATCTAGGATCAGCCTAGAGCCTCCCCAAATCATGGGGATGGTCTCGAAGCAATCGATCATATATTCCGTTTAACCTCGTTAAATGGATCTTTATTTTATTTACTATTTGAAATATCTCTTTTCTTTGAAAACCTCTCTTTTTTTCTAGCAAGACCGATCTCCGGATTGGGTGGAATGGGTGCTCCTTGACCTTCCCATTCCATAACCTAAGCCCCGAACCCAAAATCCATTTTCAAATGGCTTTTCTATGTTTCCAAACGAATAATATAGATGGCGACTCAAAAAGATGTTCAAAACGAACGCGCATCGCTACAATTTGTGGTTAGTGTATGTGGCCGGAAATGGCTTTGGCCAGGCTTTTGAGCAGTTGGGGGGGTAAGGTCCCGCCGAGAGTAGTGGCTGTTTTGCAGTTTGCTGAAATTGTGGGACCAGGCTGCAAAGTGGTCCGTACGGACACACCCAGCATTCAAAGTGGTCCTTTCGGACTTGCCTTTCTTTTAGAAAGGAAATAAGAGCCACAGAAAGTTTGGACTTCCCCCACTTCCCATTTGCAGTCCCTTCCAGCTTTCTTCCCCATTTTCTCTAGAAACCTCCACATTTGCCATGGATTCTTCATTTATTTCGAGTGTTTTACCGAGGCTTTAGAATGATAGGCGAGCATACTTCCTTGAGCGGCTCAAAACGTGGATGAGGCACCACATGAGGCACAATAAGCGGCTTTCGAGATGAGATTTTGACTCCGCTCGGTTTAGTCCCTTAAAGAGTTAGTTCCTGATTAGGAATTGTTGCGGGCTGCCGCGAAGTTCTAGGATGTTAGGAGGCACGTGTATAGCTTCTCCTACAATGAGGTCATGCCCACCTTTGAGGATTTTTGGGCTTTGATTGGAGGACTGGAGGTGGAGGCCATCTCGCTTTCTTTGATCGGTGGTGCGGCCGTGAGCATGAAGCTTGCATGCTTTCTTCGGACTTCGTTGGAAGAAGTGCAGGGTATGACTTTTGATTCTGGTCATATTGACATTTCTGCGCTGCCGGAGCGGTTTATGAGTGTTGACGAGAGTGACGTCTCGTGGGATGCATTTGCTTTGTGCGTGATAGCAACACTTTTCATGGTCAGCTCCAGCTCCCTTGGGGTATGTGATGGCGCTTTGCTGGATGTGGTAAGACACTGCCGAGCTGGGGAGGATATTGCTCTGTTGGTACTGGGGGAGACCCTTTACGGCATTGATTGTCTGGCGACTGGGGATAGGTTCATGAGAGGGGGAAGCCCCGCTTTGCTCACCTTGAGGTTGCAAGAGAGGCTTCAATCCATGCCCGAGTCTCCGGCGTCTTTTAGCCCGTGGACGTTTGCTCAGCGACCTCTTGTATTAGATATGGATCAGTCCGCTTGGGAGAGATGGATGGCACAGCTTGGTACGCATCAGATTCGTTTGTGGGTTCCTCACTAGGGGATTGAGACTAGGAGGGCCTTTCAGGAAGGGTCCTATGTTGTCAGAGTTCCAGGGTTGTCTTGGTCTTCCTTCTATATTCCTTCGCTCGTTTCCCGGCAATTCGAGATGAGGCAGGAGCCTTTGCTGGGCTGGGATGACATTGCCGCTGTGGAGGTAGCTTCTCTCTGCATGGCAGATTCGGATGCCTTTCTGTATTTTTTGAGGGTATGAAAGTATTCTGCTTTCCCTCCTGTGGTGCTCCTTCAACGTCGGGAGAGTGTTGTGTTGACCACCGAGTACCTGGATTGGTATGAGCAGCATGTCGGGCAGTCCCAAGTGGTTTTGGGAAGCAGGCGTGAAACGATTCTGGGGCAAGGTTGCCGTCCTAGCTATAGCCTTAGAGGTGTTGAAGCCTGGTCTAACCCTCAGAATGTGACAAGAGACGCTTTATTTGACTACGAGACTCGAGTTGACCGACTGACGGAAAGAGGTCCTCTTTTGCAGACTCGCGGGGAGGAGATCCGGGCTGAGGCACGAACGAATGAAGCTCTGTGAGCTGCTGGATTGTTTGACTCTGTGGGGAGGACCCCTAATCACGGGATGAGAGAGACAGAGTTGGCTCGCGTGGAGCGAAAGAAGACTCTTCGTGGAAGAGGGAAGAAAGGGAAGAATGGCGAGAGGACAAGCGCAGGTGGCGCAGAATTACCTCCTAAGTATCCATCCATTGCATTGCAGACACATTATTTGTTAAATGTATTAAGCTGTCTTTTAGCATGTTGTGAACTTGAGAGTAAACTGTGCTTGAACTCATCAAGAAATGTTGTAACTGTTAGTGATTTGTGATTTACTTTTAAAGCTTTGTCGAGATGCAAGATCTCTTGTTTGCTTTTTGCTTCTTTTGTGAGCCTTGGCAGCGTCCAACTTTGGACCTTTCTGTTGTATTTGTGGACTGAAGCAGTCTGGGCCTTGACGGCATCCATTTTGTTTGGATTTTGTGTTTGGATGGGAAGGTTGAATGGTCCCTTGACAAGTCATTTTTGACGGTCTTTTCAGTGACTTCCCTGCTTCTTGTTTGTCGGCGTTGGGTCCTTGGCCTCAGTTTTTTTTTTTTTTTTTTTGAAGCGCATGCTTGAGCTCTTTTTTTTTTTAAAGCGCATGAGGGCGAAGGCAAGCCCTTAGCTTGTTTTTGACATGGGTCAATCTTGTAATGTTGAGTGACCTTTCGTTACCCTTTGATGTTGCCGCCGCCGTTGACTTGGTCAAGGTGATGGTGGGGACATGTTCTGGAAAAGTGTATAGTTTGGTGGAGGCTTTGATCGTCATCCAAATTTTTGTTTTTTTTGTGTGTGTGTTTAGACCGGACCAATTAAGGTTGCCTACGTTCCCCTGGACTGGAGGGCTCAGGTCTGCGTAGCTCGATACAACAAGGAGTGCCAAGAGATGCACAATTGATCTTCTTTAGGCGAAGTATCTGCGGAGTTTGCTTCCGTTGACTGGATTCATGAAGGGATTGCCGTCTAGGTCTGTTAGCTTCATGGCCCATCCAGAGAAGATCTTTTGAACCACGAAAGGGCTGATCCATGTTGGTTCCCATTTTCCCAGTGGGTTGGTTTGAGTGGAAGGCTTTTCTTTGAGTACCAGATCGCCTTCCCTGATGTCTCGGGACTTGACTTTCTTGTCGAAAGCTCTAGCCATTCTGCTTTGGTAGGCTCGGATGTTCTCCATGGCCTTTAGTCGGTGCTCGTCTAGCAGAGCCAGTTCGTCGTGTCGGCTTCGGAGCCATTCGACCTCGTTGATCTCATTTTCCAGCAACACTCGGAGTGAGGGAATTTCTAATTCAACAGGCCGTACTGCTTCCATCCCGTATGTCAGGGCGAATGGAGTTTCTCCCATGGCTGTTCTGACTGATGTTCTGTAGCCCCAAAGTGCCAGGTGCAATTTCTTAGGCCAATCTCATCCTCGTGTGGTCATTTTTCGGATGATCCTTTCGAGGGTCTTGTTTGATGTTTCTACTGCGTCGTTAGTTTTCGGCCTGTAGGAAGAAGACTTGTGGCGTGTGATCTTGAATTCGGCTAGCAGTCTGTCGCATTCTCCTTCGAAGTGGGAGTCGTTGTCTGATATGACCTCGTTCGGGATGCCGTATCGACATATGATGTTTTCCTTGAGGAAATGAGCGGCCTTCCTGGAAGTTAGCACCTTGTAGGACTTATCTTCGACCCATTTTGTGAAGTAGTCGATGGCGACCAAGACGAACTCGTGGCCGTTGCTGCCTGGCGGAGTGATTTTTCCGATGACGTCAAATCCCCACGTCGCGAAGGGCCAGGGCATAGTCATGCAGTAGAGATCGTGGGGAGGAAGATGATTGAGGTTGGAGAACCATTGGCATTTGTCACAGCTTCGAACGAAGTGGATGCAGTCTGCTTCCATGGAGATCCAGTAGTAGCCCATTCGAAGAATGATCTGTATCAGGGCTCTGGCATTCATGTGGGGGCCGCAAGCCCCATTGTGGACTTCGATCATGAGCTCGTTTGCTTTTTCCCGGCTGATGCAGCGTAGGAGCGGTCCTTGGTATCATTTTTTGTATAGCATGTCCCCAAGGATGACAAAGTGAGAGGCAAGGCATTTTAGGGCCACGATGCTCTTGGCTTTGATTCCTTCTTTGCGTTGGCCTTCCTCGTTCATGAAGGCGGTTTCCCCGTTTTGAGGTATTGGAAGATCTGGTTGTACCATGGCTCATTGATGGGCTTATGACGTGCGTCTCTTTGGCTCTTCAGCAGTTCCCAAATTCACTGTGATTAAAACCTTTCTCGGCAGCTTGGGCCAGGTTTTTTCTCTTATTTGACAATATGCTTAAATGTTTGTTTAATGCATTTGTTCAATTAATGTGTCCGCTTCTTTATTAGATGAATTGTTATTAACTAATTGTGTTTTAGGTAACTCATCATTTCGTTAAAGATGTAATGGAAGGATATCTAGAAAGGTCGGACCTTTTATTGAAAGCGTAGAGAAGATACATTGTTGATTATGGACTCACAATCTTCCGGCGTAGAGCCATCAGATGACTCGAAAGACTTGAATTCACATACAACATGACTCGAAGCTAGACTTTAGGCGATGAGGGATTGGACCAGTCTTCATTGCTCTTTGCGGGCTGTAGGTCTAGAGAGGGTGGCGATGGCTTTAGTGGCCATTCTTCAATCGATGCCGTTCCCGAAGGATGGCTTCCATGCGGTTCGACTTCAAACCAGATCGCGGAGGTTTTATGTTTCTCCTTTGATGGTGTCCCTCCATTGGTGTTGCTACCAGATCTCGGGGGGCTTGATGATAGATGTCATGGAGAGCTTCTTCCAGGAGGGCAAAGCATTCGCTGATTCGGAGTTGATTCTTGATGATGTTGATTATCTTCATAGAATTTGCTTCCTTATCTGAGATCTTTGCTTGGATGACATTCACGATGTCTTAATCGAGGGGGCATGCTATATCTCCTTCTCTGATTAGGCTTTGAAGAAGGTCGCACCATTGTTCTTCCAGGTCAGATACCGGGATGTTGAATTGGACTATGTTGTGATGGCTGTCCCCGTGAGATCCGAGCGTGTCGGCAAGAGGGTTGTCCTGTACAAGCGTGTTGGTGATGAGCCAGCTTTCCTCAGGAGGATTTTCGGTGAAGTATTGATGTGGTGGATTTTATATATATTATTTCCCTAATTTTCTAGACATTTTATTATTATTTTGATGTAATTTAGTCTAGTTTTGGTGTAATTTTGAGTAAACTATGAAAAGGTGAGTTTGTGAGAAATCTTTGTAATTGTGAGATATTTTGAGTGATTTTGTATTGTTCCTGCAAAAGTTATTAATGTGGAGGATAAAGTTACTATTATCAGAAGTGCAGGGACCAAACTGCGAGAAGCTGGAGTTCAAGGATCAAGTTACAAAGAAGCAGAATTTCGAGGACCAAAGTGAAAATAAAGAAGTTGAAAAGTGGAATGACATGTGTGTGTGTGAAGAGGTTTTGGAAAGTAATTTAATGGAAAAGGGAATCCAATCAATTTATACTACTTGGTAAATTTGGAAATTGAATATTTTGTCCAACCAATGCAAGGTACAGTGGAAGGACCGAGTCAACCGAGGGAATAATGCGTTGACTGGTCATTGAAGTTCACGTGGGTCCAAGGCGGTTACCGAGGCAATGGCGTGGAATTGAAGGAGTATTATGAGTATTATTATTATTATTAATTAATTTTCTTTTTCTTTTCCTTTTTAATTTTAGTTTTCCTTCTAGGTTTTTATTATTGGTTGGGACAAGTATAAATACTTGTTTCAACTACTGTTTTAGGGTTAGACTTTTTATCATTATTACTTAGAGTTTTCAGCAATTTTCATGGAAGCTTAAACCTTTTGCTTCAGATTTGAATCCCGAACCGTTTGTTTAATTCAATTGAGGTATCGATTTCTTTATTTCTGAATCCCTATTCATAGTTTTACTTGTTGTAATTGATTTAATGCTAGTTTAATCTTAAGTCTGTGTCAGATTAGGATTTTTCGCAAGTAGCATCTTTGAGATTTATGCACGTGTCGTGGTAAATTAAAAAGGGGGTAAAACTAGGTTTTGATCTATTTGCAAAAGAATAGTGAAATTCTTGATCTTAATTTCTTAGAGCTTTATCAATCAATATTGTGAGTCTAGACTGTGTCGGTTAGATTTAGGTATTTATTAGGGGAATAGGTGAGTGTGTCACTGCTTATAACCATTAATAAGAAAGAAATAGGGGTTGAAATATATTCCGGATCAAGTGAATAGGGAGGAAGGGAAAGAAATTGTGCCAATGATATTGAATTGATAAACGGGGACGGAGACAAATCTGAAGTGCTTGCCTTTAATTGTTTTTACAACTCAGTTTTCTTAATTTCTGTTTTAGGAATTTAAATAAAATCAAACAAACCCCCAATCTTGTCAAGTGACAATTGTGCAACCGAATAACCGTTCTTCAGTGGATCGACCCTGGACTTGTCCTAGCTGCAGTTTTTGTAGCCAAGTATAGTCTTGGTATTTAATTTGTAGGCGTGCGACTTTAGCCTTATCAAATTTTGGCGCCGTTGCCGGGGAACGGTTTTATTTGTTTGCACTCTTATTCTTTTCTTAATCTATTTCTTTTTTCTTTTTCTTGTTTCCTGTTAATTGTGCTTTATTATTTTTGTCGTCTTGTGGTGTGGAACCTTTTATGGTCCATACCCGTTCTGCTAATCAATTTGTTAGTCCATTTGTTCCAGAAATTGAAAAGATATTTTAGGTACAGGAGAATTTTACAGCGGAACGAGATGAATAATAATAACGGCATGGGTGATGACAATCCGGAGGTTGTGAACAATGGGGGGAATGGACGGGGCAATCACAATCCACCTCCCCCACCTCGGACGTTAAGGCAAAGGATTGCTCCGAACTGGAATGAGCAACCGCAAGCAGTGCTATTTCCTGAGTTACCGGCTGGTGGTGAAAGAATTTTATTCGAATATGAACAAAATCCCCACGGATCGAGGGTATTCCTTCGTGAGGGGAAAAATGATAAAATTCAGAAGTGAGGATGTTAATAAATTTTACGGGCTTCCTAGAGTAAAAAGGGAGGAATGTGAGTATTTTCAAGCAGTGAATGGGGATTGGCGTGTATATTTTGCTGATGTGGCGAAGACGTTGGAGGGTAACCATCTCTAATGGACCAACAACCCGGATGGTTCACCCAAGAGTGTGATTGAGACGCAGTTTAATCTAGTGGTGAAGGGGGTTCACAAATTTGTGTGTTCGAGGATACTTCCTACAAAGCAGCATTTGAAAGTTCTGTGGAACCATGCATTATTGATTCATTTGATTATCAACGGAGGACAGATTTCATTGGGACATATCATTTCAGAGCATATGCAAGATGTGGGAGAAAACAAACGGAATGGATTTCCGTACCCATCATTGATTACCAAGATAGTAAGAGCTGCGGGGGTGCAGTGGAGTTTTGGGGGTGATAAGGTAAAGATAATTAGGCCCATCTCTCGAGACTCTCTTGAAAGCAATAAGAGGGAGGTTAGAGGAATGAATGTTAGAATTGTTGAAGAGCAGGTGGAGGAAGAAGCGGAATATGTTGAGGAGGACGACGACGATGATGATGATGATTATATGGAGGAGGCTGAGGATGTTGGTTCTGGGGCTGCGAGTATGGGTGGTAGTGACGTGGATCGTTTGATGGCTCGTATGGATATGCAGTTTGCCATTACTATGGATCGTCAGGATCAGCTTCACGATTATATGGTGCGCATGGCACCACAGTATGATGACGGGAGATGGCAGAGGTGGCCATTCCCACGTGGCGCTCCGGTCCAGGGGTCCATGGGACTACCATTTCAGGCCGCCTCATTAGCTCCGAGAGGTATCCCTACCCCTATCTTTCCTATATTATACTGATTTAGGGAGGGGGTGGGGTGTATGTTGGTTGTTGTATATGTCTGTTTTCGTTTTTGAAAAAAAAAAAAAGAGAGGCTAAGTGAAAACCCGAGAGGGCACTTAGGCAAAAGGAGAGGGTGTGCTTAAAAAATAAAAAAATAAAAAATAAAAAATAAAAATAAAAAAATAAAAAATAAAAAAATGAGAGTCTAGGTAAAAACCGGAAACGGCACCTAGGAAAAAGGTGAGTGAGTGAAACACTTTCTATTCTTTATATCACCGGAGTGGGAGACATAAGGGAGGATTGGAGCGTAGGGTAGGATTGATCATTATTGGTGTAGGAGGTTTGGTTTAGAGGCGTTAGGCTAGAAAATCCTTGTTCTTTTCTGGAGATATAAGGGGGTGTAGGTGTTTTGTTACGAGGTAAAGTTTGTGCTTAATTATAAAGCATACAGAAAACTTTAGTTTATGAGGGAGATTGTAGTGTGAGATAAGAGTGGGAGAAAATTAGGACATCTTTAGTTCCCCTTGGCTTTTTAATGTGTGGGCCTTAGCTTGGATGTCCCATTTTTTTTTCATCTTTGGAGTTGGGGTCGAGCTAAGGCCGTTGGTACCATTGTTATCATTGTTATTTTGGAGTGATAAGGAGCGGAGTTCCATTCTCCGAGTACGTGATTGAGTTATTTGAGTTTGTTGATTTTTGATTGGTGGTTTAGAGGAGATTAGGGGTCAATTTCCTCCCATGCTACGTTGTGTAGACCGGTGCGTAGAGTGGGGTTAGGATATTACTCAGGGACGAGTAATGGTCTAAGCGTGGGGGGATTTGATGTGGTGGATTTTATATATATTATTTCCCTAATTTTCTAGACATTTTATTATTATTTTGATGTAATTTAGTCTAGTTTTGGTGTAATTTTGAGTAAACTATGAAAAGGTGAGTTTGTGAGAAATCTTTGTAATTGTGAGATATTTTGAGTGATTTTGTATTGTCCCTGCAAAAGTTATTAATGTGGAGGATAAAGTTACTATTATCAGAAGTGCAGGGACCAAACTGCGAGAAGCTGGAGTTCAAGGATCAAATTACAAAGAAGCAGAATTTCGAGGACCAAAGTGAAAATAAAGAAGTTGAAAAGTGGAATGGCATGTGTGTGTGTGAAGAGGTTTTGGAAAGTAATTTAATGGAAAAGGGAATCCAATCAATTTATACTACTTGGTAAATTTGGAAATTGAATATTTTGTCCAACCAATGCAAGGTACAGTGGAAAGACCGAGTCAACCGAGGGAATAATGCTTTGACTGGTCATTGAAGTTCACGTGGGTCCAAGGCGGTTACCGAGGCAATGGCGTGGAATTGAAGGAGTATTATGAGTATTATTATTATTATTAATTAATTTTCTTTTTCTTTTCCTTTTTAATTTTAGTTTTCCTTCTAGGTTTTTATTATTGGTTGGGACAAGTATAAATACTTGTTTCAACTACTGTTTTAGAGTTAGACTTTTTATCATTATTACTTAGAGTTTTCAGCAATTTTCATGGAAGCTTAAACCTTTTGCTTCGGATTTGAATCCCGAACCGTTTGTTTAATTCAATTGAGGTATCGATTTCTTTATTTCTGAATCCCTATTCATAGTTTTACTTGTTGTAATTGATTTAATGCTAGTTTAATCTTAAGTCTGTGTCAGATTAGGATTTTTCGCAAGTAGCATCTTTGAGATTTATGCACGTGTCGTGGTAAATTAAAAAGGGGGTAAAACTAGGTTTTGATCTATTTGCAAAAGAATAGTGAAATTCTTGATCTTAATTTCTTAGAGCTTTATCAATCAATATTGTGAGTCTAGACTGTGTCGGTTAGATTTAGGTATTGATTAGGGGAATAGGTGAGTGTGTCACTGCTTATAACCATTAATAAGAAAGAAATAGGGGTTGAAATATATTCCGGATCAAGTGAATAGGGAGGAAGGGAAAGAAATTGTGTCAATGATATTGAATTGATAAACGGGGACGGAGACAAATCTGAAGTGCTTGCCTTTAATTGTTTTTACAACTCAGTTTTCTTAATTTCTGTTTTAGGAATTTAAATAAAATCAAACAAACCCCCAATCTTGTCAAGTGACAAATGTGCAACAGAATAACCGTTCTTCAGTGGATCGACCCTGGACTTGTCCTAGCTGCAGTTTTTGTAGCCAAGTATAGTCTTGGTATTTAATTTGTAGGCGTGCGACTTTAGCCTTATCAAGTATGAATCTACTTCTTGGTCAAGTTCCATCTAGGCGTCTATTTCTTGATCTTCCTTCATGCATTCTTCCCAGTCGCATAATTCAGAGTTGTCATCTTCTTGGCCCATGAGTTCTTCGATCTCTTGCTCGTCACGGCTTAAGGCATGGATGTAGGGATCTCTTTCGTATCGAATCATGACTGGAGACTCTTCTGCAGAGGAATATTCGGTCATGTCGGGGTCTTCTTCTAGGTCATAGCTTGCTGGCCAAGCGCTTTCCATTGTGCTGCTCCCGCGGATTACTTCGAGGTTTCCGTTGGTGTTGATGAATTTCACACATTGGTGGAGAGTAGATGATACTGCTTTCATCTGGTGCAGCCAAGGTCGTCCCAGCAGGGCAGAGAAGGTTGAGTTGATTTCCACAACTTGGAATTCTACCGACTCAATTTGTTCGTTGAATTGGATCCTCAGATCGATTACTCCTACAACAGGGTGCGGAGTGGAGTCGTAAGCTTGGATTATCCGAGGCAAAGGTCTCATCAGGGAGCGATCGACGCGGAGTCGTTTTATTGTGCGCAAGGCAATGATGTTGACAGCGGAGCCATTGTCGACCAAGACGTTTGGGAGGTAGAACCTCTCTATCTTTATGAGGATGAGGAGGGCCTCGTTGTGTCTATTTTCACATATCGGTAAGTCTGCATCTGTGAAGGTTAGACCGCTTTCGGTGCTGCCGTTTGATTCAGTCTCCTTCGGGGAGCATTCGATCCATCCATTGGTGTGTCTTGGTCATAGCAGAGATCGTAGGGAGACAGTCATCCTCGGATGTTTCTGTCTGGATTCCCGGTCACGGGAGCATTTGACTCGGATTTCGCATTCCCAGTCGTAGCAGGATAGCATGTTGACAGTTTCGGAGATAGCAAGGGACTTACTCTTGCATGGATTCTTGCTGAAGGCTATCATGTTCACCCTGTTGTTCTGGGGGAACGGATTTCCGATTGTGTTTGGGACACGGGGGCGTTCCAGCTTTCCTTATTCGATGAGCCCCTGGACCACTTGCTTCAGCACGAAGCAATCGTCGGTGGTGTGCCCGGGGTAGTTGTGGAAGGCGCAGTACTTGCTCCTATCCATGTTGGGTATGGTAGTCTTTGGATGGAAATTCTCGAGAGGTGTGAGGAGATTTCGCTTCACCAATGCTTTAAACACTTGCCCAAGGGGCATTTCGAGGTTGTCAAAATGCTGGAACTGTTGTGAGCGAGGAGGATTGTTGTTCCTCGGGGGTGCTTGATCGCGGTTTACTTGAGCTCCATTCTGGATGTAGTGGACTGTTCTGACTGCTTCATTTCCTTTGTTCGGGACAGGTGCTGGATTTGACAGGTTTGCCCGATAAAGATATGACGAAGCAGGAGTTGCTATTGTCTTCTGGAGGCTCAAGGTCTTTTCGAACTTGGTTTCGGCGTTGACAATGGAACTGAGGTTCGGATAGAAGTGATGGCTGATCAAGGTCCTCAGAGATGGTTTGAGGCAGGAATGGAAGATGTCCATTTGCTCCTCTTTGGAAAGCGGATCCATTATCTCGCTTAGCTTCCAGTTCCATCTTTTGTATAACTCGCCGACTGGTTCATCATCCTTTTGTTCGGTGGCTTGCAGATCATGGCGGTTTGTTTCCCATTCAAGGTTGGCACGGTACTTCTCTAGGAAGATTTCGCTGATTTGATCCCAGGTGGAGCGATTTTCAGCCTTTAAGTTGAGGAACCACCTTAATGCTGTGGATTTGAGGGAATGCTGGAAGTGATCCGCCATTTGTTGTGGGGTGGCCCCTTTGGCTCTCATACCCAAGACATAAGTGTCAATGTGGGTTTTTGGGCATTCTGTCCCGTCGAACTTTTCCATTTCCGGCATTCTGAATTTTGGAGGTAGGGGAACCACCTTGTTCGGATCTGTGGGCATGAGGGAGTCCTTTTGAGAGTTGGCCAGTTTACCTTGCATGTCCTTCATTTGTTCGATCAACCAAGCCACGTGAGGATCGGTAGGTTGAGGCGGGTTTCCATTTTCGGGGATGGAAACCGAAGATGGAGGTGGATTGGCAGATGGGATCGCCATTCGGGAGTCTTGGGGAGGTAGTTGAGTGTATACCATCCCGTACCCTTGGTTGTTGAAATTAAGGGCGTGATTGCCCGGACCGTTAAGGATTGTGTTCGGGAATTGGGGAAATGTTTCATTAGCCCCAAGTGGCAGACCAGCGGGTGGTAAGTTTGAAATGTCGGGATATCCGCTTGGGATGTCTGTCCCGAGTAAACATTGGGATTTTTGGTTATGGTTGCGAGGCTCGTATAGAGGCAGGGGATTGAATCCCGGGGGATACCGAGATACATTGGGATCTGGCGGGGCAGGCCCATATATGTGCTGTTGATATTGAGCTTGGGGCGCAGGGTCGGGAAATTGACTGTGCTGAGGCGGGCAGATCGGAGTTGCTTGACTGATGCCCGAGTGAAGCTTTGAGGGAGAGATGCTTTGCGTTGCTGGGATCTCGTAGCTTGGCGGAGGTGGGACCTGCTGATAGCTTTGAGAGACCGAGGGAGCCGATATTTCTTCGTCTTCTATGAGAACGAAGGTCCCGTCAGTTTGGGGAACGGCGACGGTTCCGCGACGGCGCATGGTGTCTACGATCCAGGCTTGCTGTTCTTCTTGGCGCTTCTTGAGAGTTTCGAAGGCTTGCAGCACCTCCTCCATTGTCTGGAGGTTTCTCAGTGGCGGGGTTCCATTTCCCTCACTGTTATCTGTTGATCCCGCCATGGGGGAGTAGCGGACTGTTCGGACCGCTGAACCGGAAGGGCTGTCGGACCTTGTAACTTCGATACTGAAAAGGCGGCTCCCGGGTACTCTCAACCACTCTCGGTTCGCTGGAGGGGGTGACGGGTAAGGTTTAGACATGGGAAGGCCTTTTTTGGATAAAGGGGGAAAGCTCATGTGACATGCAGTTTCCGCTTTTTATTTATGATTTGATTTTTTTTTTAATTTACTTAAAACAGTGTTTTCTTAGAATCCTAAGTTGGTTGGAAATGATTGCTCTTCTTTTTCGCAACTATGCTAGATCCTGGGTCAGTGGAGACCGTCTGTGCGGCTATAAGCCCCTCGTTTTGCACCTGTATTTTGACATCCCGGGGTGGACACCCCTGGGCGAGGGTCCTATAGGGCAAGCGGTTTCCACCGGCCTAAAAGAAAAATTGAACCTAAGGACCGAGCCTGTCATGTTTGTTTTAATGCGTCGGCCATGTGAATAGTGAGCCGAGCCGGCACCTGAGTCAAGATCTGGTCGAGAGATCGGTATGACCTCTCTTTACCTTGCTTGCGCAAGGGATCTGTGACGTTCGGCGTTGGCTAGGTCATATTGTCATGGCTGACATATTAAAGGCTTGATGACATGGTGTCATGTGGGCATGGATGTATATCCGTGACGGAGCATTGTCCGGGCGTAGCTTCGGAAATCAAGATCAGGTCAAGATTTTAGCATGACCTTTCATCGTCTTGCTTGCCCAAGGGATCTTGAGTTCCGAGTCGCCTCGTAAAAACGAGTCTTTCGGTACCCCTCTTTCTTTAAAAGTTGTGTGTGTGTGTATGTGCTTTTTTTAAAATGCATGATGTATAAGATGTCTACATCGTACGCTATGTATTGAAATGTATTGAAATAGTGATGGAAGAAAGCCTTACCAATGTTGGTTCGTGTCTGTCTTCCGCTTGGGAATAGTGTTTGAGTGTTGAATAGTGTTCCGGGATGGACCGGGATTGCTTCGGGATGTACCGGTGTCTGCGGACAGAGCTTCGGCGTGTCTCGGGAGTGTCAGGTGTGTTCTCGGGCAGAGTTTCATCGTGCGTTGGGATCGCAGGGATCGCTGACTGAACTCGGGCAGAGGTCCGGCGTGCGTCGGAATCGTCGGTTGTGCTCGGGCAGAGTTCCGGCGTGCGTCGGGATCGTCGGTTGTGCTCGGAATGGCCGGGACGCCTCGGGATGGCTCGGAATGCCTCGGGATGGACCGAAAAGGCTTCGAGATGGACTGTCAGGGCTTCGGGATGCCTCAGGAGTGCCTCGGGGGATCTCGGGAGCGTCTCGGGAGCGCTCGGCAGGGCTTCGGAGTACCACGAGGGGCCTCGGAATGCCCCGGAGGGAATCGAAAGGGACCGAGATTGCCTCGAAGGATCTTAGAAGGATGCCTAAAGGCTGGGGAGAGAGAGAGAAGAGAGGATGTGTGAAAAATATGAGGGGGAGCCCTCTATTTTTAGAGTCCAGATTCTGGCAAGGTATGTCGCACGACATGGGCATCCATTACCATTTTTTTTGTTTTCCTGGATTTAGGGGAATATTGTGGACTTTAAGAGGATTTTGTAATAATTGTGTCTGGAAGCAAAGTGGTCCGCACGGACTGTCCTTGCTTTTCCAAATTTTCCAAAATTCCTAAAAAGTCATTTTGTACTTTTTTATCCCAGAATGCCCCCCCCCCTGGTTTGGTTGGTAGTTTGTGGGGTTTTTGAAGGCTATGAGTTTTCGAGATCACGTTTGTGTGAGTCTGCGGTGTTTCCCGTGCGTCGGATGAGGAGTGATCCAGATTTGGGTACTTACAATATGGGCAAAGCCAGGGATAACAGAGGCAACCAAAGCTACATAATTTGGTGTAGTTAGGAGGGGAGCGGAATAGGCGAAGGTAGTGGAATCATTATTGAGGGTGGGGGTAGGCATTCTGTTTATTAGGTAGGTAGGTAGCAGTGGTGAGAGCATAGGGCCAGAAGGTAAGGGGTAGGTTGGCATGGGAAAGGAGGGTGAGACCCGTTTCAACAATGTGACGGTGACGACGTTCGGCATACCCATTGTGTTCAGTAGTGTGAGGGGGTGGTAAGATGGGTGATGCCGTTTTGAACTAGAGTGGGTGTGAGTTTAAGGTATTCACCCCCGTTGTCGGAGTAGACCTGAATTCAATGATAGCATTATTATCACGACAGATTTCCATGGATAAGAGTTTGACTCGTTGCTTTGTCCTTAATGAGAAAGGAAGGGTGTGAGAATTCAATGATAGCATTATTATCACGACAGATTTGAGACACGGAGAGAATGTTACGGGTGATAAGAGGAACATGTAAGATATTATTGAAATTAAGAGAGGAAGAGGGTGTGTAGAGAGAGAATGAACCTATATGAGATATAGGAAGAGAAGAACCGTTTTCGATAATGACATCGTCACTGCCATTCACTAGTACAGATTTGAGCTTAGATAACGCTTATAAGCGCTATCTAAGCTAGTGCTATGCAAGTTAGCATAGCGCTTTTATAAGCGCTATCTAAGCTCATGCACTTAGATAGCGCTTTTGAAAAGCGCTATCTAAACACTCCTTTTATTTTCAAAAATCATCTTAGGTAGCGTTTTTAAAAGCGCTATCTAAGCACTCCTTTTATTTTCAAAAATCATCTTAGGTAGCATTTTTTAAGTGCTATATAAACAATTTTTTTAAATAAAAAATCAAGCTTAGATAGCGCTTAAAAAAGCGCTATCTAAGGCTTTTTTTCATTTTTTTTTTCATTTTTTTTTTTTATGTTTTTGTAATTTTTTTTTCCTGCTGCACCTATTTCAAATTATATGAATTATAACCAAGAAATCAAATAAAAAAATTAATATGAACTAAAAAAAACATTTCATTCAACAATAACAATCAACCTTTCATTTATTACACCAATAATAATCTTACAATCATCGACAAGAGTTATAAACTAACTAGTCTAACACCCGTCGCACGACATGAAAATTTTAACAAAAAATTTAAACAAACCAAAGAATGTCGCAGTCTAATTAATGGGTATCAAGAATGAAGAACCGCCAAAGATTATCCATTCCAATACTTGGTGTCTGATACTGTTGAGCCATTTCAATACTTGGTGTCTGATACTTTTCAGTTTCCAAACCCAAAATGCATGTCGTAGCTTGGTTAGGGCAGACTCTGTTCCTCAAGTGCTGCAATTCCGAAGAGAAGAATACAACAAAAATTAAGCTTATGGTGGGCTTATGGCGCGTGAAAGACCAATTCATTAACAGAAATTATGCAAATCACTCATAACACAAAACAAAGAAAGACCAATTCATTGTAATTGAACAGAAGAGAGAACATATAATTCCTTGTTTCTATCTTACCAAAATAACATAAACCAAGCCACATGCAAGGAGCATGTAGCTTGCTATATTCTGCAGAATTAGAAGCACTTTTCGATCCCCAGAAGTATCAGTGTAGGCTCTTATCATGACTGCGACACTGATAGAAAAATAACAAAATATGAGTCCTCCCAAATGATCTGTAATTTCAACAACTAAAGTCTTTACAGATTCGTAAATTAGTTTCTTTAAAATCTGTCTGAAGAAAGCCTGACGTGTACACAAGAAGAATCATAATAGTCATAAAAATAAAATTAGATTGAACTTGATTGTTTATAAAATCTTAATATATAGCAGTAGTTATGTGGCCATCTTGAGATGGTAAAATATAAGACTAAACCATTCACCTATCCCCTTCTAAAGATTGAATATGGGGAAACCCGGAAACAAATAAGATTTTAAACTAAAATATCTATGTTTTATAAAATCAGGATTACCCACAAGATTTAGTACCAAATATCAGTCGGTAATTCAGAGATAAGTGGTTCATGTAGTATGAATAAATATCCCAAGTATATAGGGCCGACCGAGAGTTGGATTAAGGCACTGGCAGTAAGTTCTGCTCAAGACCAAGGGTAAATGAGAAAACGAGACCAATTCTTATATTCAGAATATTGATAAGAAAATTTTCTGGAGAAGTGAGAATCACTTAGACAGACAAGAGACATTTTATAACAAATGAATGAATCAAAGAAAATAACTCAAACCTGTTCTTTACCTCGTACATGATCTTGAAGGGGTTATATGCTTCATTAAGTTCATACACAGGAAAATGACCAGTATAGCATTAGATATAACAAATGAATGAAACAAAGAAAATAACTCAAACCTGTTTTTTACCTTTTTACCTGCTTCCACGCACTACTCAACTGCAGCCCTGGGACCAATTCTTATTTTCTGAATAATGATAAGAGAATCGCTAGAGAGTTAGAACTAGTTAGAAAGGCAAGATACAACTTATAACAAATGAATGAATCAAAGAACATAACTCAAAAGACTTCAAAAGCAAGCAGCTTTCAGTCTCAGGAAATGTCAATGAGGGCAGGGCATTCTACATGGTACATGGAAAAAAGAAAGAATCTGTAAGCAAGATGATGGCAATTGTATTATCATATTGTTCGAAAGCACTAATATTTTGATATAACCTGATTCCCAAAAACTTGAAGACCCCACAATGATATGTCGGTCTCATCGCTTATTTCACATATCTGCATTAAGATTTCATACTTGCAGTTAAAAAATCTAGCAATGGTCCGTGATGTTAGAACAAGGCTCTGATTTTTCCAGCTTGAAATAGAATCACAAAAACTGATGGGAAAAGTAAAAGCAGGGGTATGCCTGTTTTTCGCAGTCGTCAACATATTTAGACAATGCAGCTTCTCTCTCATCCTGCTCTTCATCAGAATTATAAATTTTCCTAGTCTTTGGGTGTTTGGTTTCCTTCTTGAGACGCTCCTTTTTTTCCTTGTAGAAGTCAACCACCAAATCATCCAAACCAATTACTTTCTTCCTGAAAAGAGCAAAAATAGCAGTGCAAATTACATACTCAACATACCATTTTTTTAATTTTGTTTTATGAACGCACCCATCCATAAACAACATAAAATTTACATTTAAGATACAATGGTATGAAACTATTAGTTTTTATGTATTGCCCATGAGTAATATTTGTGTTAAACAATCAGTACAAGTCTCAAGCAACCTAAAATAACATCTAACTGACGCTTGTCTCTAAAATTAACCCCGGTTCAGGCGCAGTGTTGGTCCCAAAGGTGGCAACAAGGGGAAAATACAGCTAGAGGGGGGGTGAATAGTTGTATCAAATTTTTCGCCCTCGATTTAAAAGTAATCCTCTATACTTACAAAACCGCTTGCAGTGTATGAGAAACTGCAAGTAGAGTTATAAAATGCACAGCGGAATAATGAAGTTACAAAGCGATTTTGAGAGAGGCGGTTTTGCAAGGCGGTTTTGATAGTGCGGTTTACTGAAAGTGCAGTTTGCAAAAGTGAAGTCTAGACAATGTTAACTCCAAACACAATTTCACAATAAGGATAACTATATAAAGATCAAACAGAGACAGAGATAAATAATTAGCAAGCACAGAAAATATAAATGCAGTAAAGTATATGAACAAGCTATTTGGAGTGGTTCAATCGATAAACGATCTACGTCCACTACCAAGATGGTTAGTCTTGGATTTCTAAGAGAGATTTTATATTGAGTATTTGAGAGATTACAAAGTACAATAAAATCTTTTCTATGAAGAACAAATCCTAGACTATAACCAGTGTATCTCAAATGTATAATCTATGTGATTAAACAAGTGAGGTGTGTGTGTGAGAACAAGATCAAGGCTCTTTAAATCTGTGAGATGTAGAGCTCAATGATTCTTGAATGTGTTAAGGCTTGATTTCTGGGCTAGGAATATTTCTTGAAGGAAGAAGATGAAGATTCAAAGGATTGAATAATTTCTGGGCAGAGCTTCAGCTTCTATGAACACAGCACTTCTCAATTTTTCAAGCAATCTTCAAATGGTGAAAATTAGGGGTATTTATACCCAAGCATCAAGAAACTAGCCGTTGGATAATACTGTTGCAAGGACAGTGCTGGTGCTTTCCCATTGGTCCACAATATCCACTTTTGTCCTTTAGAGCTGTTGATGCAGTAAAGCTGATCAGACCTCAGCTGCAATCAAGGTGGTTAGGACATCTGTCACCTTTTCAAGATCCTTGCAGATCTTGTCTGAAAAGTAGTCACGTGACAAGATATGGTAGTTGACTTTTGATATTGCTGACGTGGATTCCAACGGTCAAAAGAGGTTCACTTCAAGTAGCCAATCATTGGAGCGGTTCTGGAGAAAGGCGGTTTGACATGAAAGCGGTTCCACCAGAAGAAGAATTTCCAAGAGTGCGGTTTGCACTTTGGTAGACAAGCGGTTTCAGATAAAGGGAATCACAAGGCAAAAGGCGGTTCTGCCAAGCGGTTCTAGAAAGGCGGTTCTGAAACCCTTGAAGCTGCAATCCTAAGATCCAATGATTCTTGAGCCAGTCTTCAAGCCTAAATTTAACATATTCTATAAAATGGACTTAGCTAAAAAATTGAAGTCTAAGCTTCATTACATAGGGTCCTAAAGTCCTTAAAATAAATAGGAGGTTATGGTATCAATCAAATCTAATACAAAATAGGAGGGTTAAAATGCGCATACCCAACAATCTCCCCCTATTTGATTGATGCCATTACTTACTATAACTAAAGCAAACATTATACTTTGTAAAAACATGTCCATAAGAATAAACATGGTAAGTCATGTCCCAAGTTAATGCACACACTAGCTTAAGCTATAGATTTCTATACTTTCTAAAAGATAAAAAAAAACTTACAATATGGAAAGTTATAGAAATGCATTCAGTGCACTTAAAAATTGAGTTTAAGTTCAAAGTGCGGTTTAAACTGAATGTTTAAACATCAATTCAAAATAGTGATTTTTAAGTTGAAAAATATTTGAATGAGGTTTAAGATCATAAGCGGTTTCATTGTTCTTCAAACAAGCAGTTTGATATGAACAAAGTTTTGGAACCATGATGCAATTTTCATTAATTCCTAAGATGATTACAAGTACAGGAATGAAAGGAAATTACAAGATTACAAAAAGCAAAAATGAAGTAAGTTGGACAAAAGAAAATACAAAGAAAGTGCGGTCCAAACTTACCAAAATGCGGTTCAAAAAAAATAATTTAAGGAGAAGCGGTTTACTGCTGGGGCGGCTTGTTAACTTCATGTTCAGCTCCACTGGTCCCAGCTCTTGATTGGTTTGGCTCAAATGCTTTCCTTAATCTCCTTACTTCTTCAGCAGTCCTTATCAAAGTTGACTCTAGCTTCTTCAAAGCATTGACTGAGTGAGCAGAAGTAGAATTGGTGGCACTAACCGCTTTGGTATTTTCCACAAGATTTTCCTTGATTATGTCAAGCTTCACATTGACAGAGGAATAGATGGAGTTGAAGATGGTGTGGAGTTCTTCTTGAACTAAAGCGGTTTGGGCTTGGAGAGCTTCCTTTATTGGATCAAGATCAACAGTAACCTTCAGAGAGGATTTCAGACTATTCATTTCAGCTTCAACTTTGGTATTGAATCCAGTCTTCGGGTTGTTAAGGCGGTCGGTAAATTCTTCTTGAATCTCTTTTAACTTGGCCATGAGGCATCTCCAACACTGATCAGATTTACCTTGGAGTCCACCTTGAATATATCAATTTGCTCCAGTACATCTTCTCGAAGGGAATTCAAGGCGGTTTGGACAATCTGTGCCATTTGCGGTGCAGAGTTTAAGGTGGAAACAAGTTTTGAGTCGAGATCCCCAAGGTCCTTATCGATTGAATTGCAGATTTTTTCTTGAATTTCACTCAGGGCTTTAACCAATCCTTCTTCAACAACGGTTTTGATAAGAGACGCGGTCTGATCATCTGGAGCGGTTGAAGAGGATGGAGGGTTTGCTGTAGATCTCTCCCCTTTAATGGCATCAAGCAATGTTGATTTAAGGGTTGCCATCTCTAGGGATTGAGATTCTACCTTGGCCTGAAGGATAAGGTTTGATTCAGATAGATTTGTGAAAGCGGTTTGGAGGGAAGCATTGGTAGCGGTTAGGACTTCATTGGAAGCGGTCAGCTTAATTACATGACCCTGGTTTATTAGGAGTTGGCTTTGGATGAGGTTTAGGGTTTGGAGAATTTGGGAGTACTCAGAAGGAGGGGCGGTTGATGTTGAGGCGGTTGGAAATATAGGAGGCGGTTGGGTTTGATTGGTTTCAGGCGCGGTTTGGTTTTGGGGAGGTATATTTGGAGGAGGTGAGTTCTGTCTAATTGGAGAGTTATGAGGAGTTGGGGATTTGGAAGGGGTGTTTGATTTAGAGCGGTTAGGTGTAGGGGAGCGGTTTTTGTTAGGGGAATTGACAGGGGTTGGATCATCCCTAACTGATTTGGATGTGGCATGTCCAGCAGAGGGCTTGGACTGCCATTGTTGATAGGCAGAATGAGTAGGGGTTTGGTTGGAATGTTGTGAGTTTATGGAATGGGAATGTTGGGGTGAGTTATATTGGGATTGGGATGATAGGGGTGATAGTGATTTTCTGGGGGAAGGTGAAGGGGAATTTTGAGGAGGTGATTGAGGAGGGGAATTTGAAGGAGTGGGTGAGGGTTGGACAGTTTTGGTTTTCTTGAAGGGTTTCTTCTTGGCCGCCATTTTCTTCCTCTTAGGTTTCTCCCCCTGAAATTGTGCGGTTTAGTTGGGGGAAGGGGTTATGGATTTGGCTTTGGAAGGGGATCTGGATTGAGAATTGGCAGGGGATTGGACTGGGGATTGGTTTGGAGATTGGATAGGAGAGGTCTGAGGAGTTGGGGGCGGTTGAGTTTCTGGAGGCGGTTCATGGGGTGAGGCGGTTCCGGCTTCAGGAGTTTTGCCCTTGGCCTGATATTTTTCAGCCTGCTCCTTGGCCAATCTAGCAATCCTATCTTCCAAAATCTTCATCTGTTCCTCAGCGACAAACCAGCCATCTCATCCCTGGCTTTCTTGGCCCTAGCCACCAAGTTGGGAATACTTGGATCTTCCTCTTCTTCATCATCTTCATCCACCAAGTGCAAGGTTTCAGGTTCAGGTTCCTTGGAGGATTTCTTCTTTCTCTTGCTAGTCCCAGCTCCATCATCAGCAGTAGGCGGTTTGGAAGCTGGAGCGGTCTTGGTCCTCTTGGGAAGCGGTTCAGCTCTTGCTTGGGGTTTCCTGGACCGCTTGGTAGCTTTAGTCTGAGGAGCGGTTGAGGGGTCTCTCAACTCATAGGGTTCCTTCTCTGGGTATGTATCTGCATCATACAACAAGGATTTGTACAATGCATCTCCATTGGCATATCTGAAAGAGTGGCAAGCAAGTAGACCTAGGCAATCATCTGAGCAGTCCACCATGAGGTCTGGATTCTTGGTGACCATTTCATCCAAGTGCTCATAGTCCATCAACAGAGCGGTTAGGATCCTGCAGAAAGGTCTCCACCTCTGATTTTCACCTTTGATCTTGGACTGATAGGTCTCAATCTTACGTCCTTAATCTCAAAGTAGAGAATTCTTGGCCAGTGAAGCTTGATTTCCATGAAGATAGCAGCACTGTACATCCATTGTTGGGATGTAAAGTTGTTGTGGTTCCCAGTCTTTCCACAAATGGATCTCCCCACTAGATGACCAATGAAGTTCATCAGCTCACCAAAGTTCTTTCTGGGGATCTTCTTGTATTTCTTGGATAAGGTATCTACTTTGGCGGTTTGGAGAGCAGCAGCATCTTGGATAACTTGATCAACCTCTGGGGCACCACTTAACCGCAAATCTAAAAAGTCTTCTTATATCAATGTAGTCGATGGAGAGCTTCGTCCCTTGACTACGGCGGTCGGGCGGGAAACTTTACGGCCTTGCTCAAGAACTCTGGAATCCTTCTTAGCGGTTGCAAAGAATTGATCCACAAAAGATGGTACAATAAAGTGCAGCTTCTTGGTGAAGAGCGGTAGGATGCACGAGACTACGAGCTTCCTCGGCAACTCCCTTCCTAGAGCATCTGTTTTGAGCTCTTCCTCATTCACTTCCCACCCGAGGTAGGGAAAGTAGTTGGATCCTACAAATTTGAAATTTCAAGTGTTAGATCCATTTGTGTATTCATAGTTCACATGCGGTTTGAGCACAGCGGTTGGCTTGATAGTGCGGTTTGAAAATGTCAAACCCCAAGTGAAACCATGAATACTTAAACAAATAATGAGGACTTGAGAACAAAATTACTTAAGTACGTGGCATTGTAATCCAAACTTATCCCACACTGCAAGCAGTGATTAGAGAGGAATTTCTTGGTTTCCAGCCTATATACTTAGTAAAATCTCAAAATCAAAGAAGGAAGGAATTTGACCAGCATGCGGTTTCTAAAGACTTGAAAATGCGGTTTTAGAACATGCGGTTAAGGTTGAATAGATGAGGAGCGGTTTGAAACAAAAATTTCTAAGCGGTTGCATACAAGCGGTTTCAAACCAAAATAAAATCCAAAATTTCTGAAAAAATTGAAAATTTTCTAAGTGTTGGAAAACACTTTCTCAGAATCAAGGCAACCAAAATATATGATTTTTCAAGAACAGTTCATGGGTTTTGTGAAGAACACCAAGAACATTCAAGAACACTAAGAACAGAGATTCATGAAACTTAACCAAAATCAACAAATAGTATGTCAAAATGATCACATTGGGAAGGAGATTAACAATATATCATTAAAAATTCATCCTTTACCCAGAATCATCAACAAACATCAAGAACACAAAAATGGGTTTTCGAAGTAAATAAACTGAAAATCACAAAATAGGTGTTCTAAACATGGATTGATCATGAAATAAGCAACATATTTAGAATCTATGCAAGAATCCGAGCAAAACCCAACAATTCTTAAGCAAAATGGTCAACAACAAGATCAAAATCAACAGAAACCATGAACAGGCATACGAAAAGGTTCTATGGTTAACAATGGCAGAAATCAAGAGTTAGGGTTTAGAAGATGTTACCATTTCTAGGATGGGTTTCTTTGCCCTAGCAGTGGTAGATGCTCTTTGCCTTTTTGAAGTTGAAGGTTTTGAAGTTGTTGCCATTTCAGTTAAAGGTTTAAAAAATGGAGGGTTTTTGAAGGTTTTTAGAGAGAGAAAGTGAGTTGGTGAAGAGGAGAGTACGAATGACAGAGATAGGCAGTGAAAATTTTTTAGGTTTCACCAAACAGGGTATATATAGGGTGAAGGGGTGGAGCGGTTGGTCGAAGGAATGATTGAAATTAAACCAACCGTTACACCCCTTTCGCCTCTAACGCCTCTCTCAATGACGGTTGACATGAGGGTTTTTAATGCCCATGTCCCCTTAGCATTAAATGCTCTTAATTTTGAAATAAACGAGGAAAAACATTTGCAAAAATACCCTTATGTCAAAAATAAGGACTAAAAAATAAATAAAGAAATTTGAACGCTTTTTTTTTTTTTTTTTTTTTTTTAAATAAGGATAAGCAATAAAAATAGTCGAGTTTACTTCTTGTTGAAACGCGGTTTTGATCCAAGCGGTCGGAGGCTGCGTGAGCGGTTTGGATCTTGCGGTTGCATGCGGGCGGTTGGATAATCTTGCGGTTTTGGCACGGGCGATTCAACGAAGCGGTTTTGATTCCAAAAGGAATTTCAACCTAGACTCGACAAACAAGTTAGCAAATAAAAAGTATGGAATTTATTTAAGTTGGCATACCCATCTCTCCTACGAGAAAAGAAAATCTCTTGGAGTCAAGAGCCTTTGTGAGGATATCGGCAATACGGTTGTACGTCCCTACGTACTCTAAATGGATATTCCTCTTCTCCGCATGATCTTTGAGGAAATGATACTTGATATCTATATGCTTGGTCTTGGAATGCATGACGGGGTTGTTGGAAGCTGAAATTGTTGAAGTGTTGTCACGCGTGATGGGGCAAATTCCGCCCGTGGATTCCATAGTCTACGCTTCTTTGCTTCATCCAAAGGATTTGGCAGCCCATGACTACCAGCGGCAATATACTCGGCCTCTGTGGTTGTGAAAGCTGTAGCTTGCTTCTTGCTGGCCCCAGCAACTAGTCATTCCCGAGGAAATGACAAAGTACCGCTAGTGCTTTCTGTCGATAGTACAAGGCTGCATGTCTGCATCCCGAATAACCTACAAGATCGAAGTTGAATCTTTGGAATACGAAAGTCGAGGTTAGTGGTTCCGGATAAATAGCGGATTATACGCTTGGCTATGATAAGATGTGCTTCTCTAGGATGCGCTTGATAGCGAGCACATACGCGTACACTAAACATGATATCGGGCCTACTAGCGGTTAAGTAAAGTAATGAGCCGATCATACCTCGATATAAAGTCGATCAACTTTCTTACCTTTGAGATCCTTATCTAGCTTATTGCGGTGGCCGTAGGAGTATCATATGCTTTAGCATTTTCTAATCCAAACTTCTTTATTAGCTCCTTGGTGTACTTGGCTTGGGCGATGAAGATACCTTCTTCGCATTGCTTGATTTGAAGCCAGGAAGAATGTTAATTCTCCACGTCATGCTCATCTCAAACTTGCTTTTCATTAGCTTTTCGAAACGCTTACAAAGTAACTCATTAGTAGAACCAAAAATAATATCATCGACATATATTTGAACAAGTAAAGTATGCTCATTATATTTGGCAATAAAAGAGTTGTATCGATTTTACCACGTTTAAATCCTTTTTCTAGTAAAAATTTAGAGAGAGTCTCATACCGTACCCTTGGAGCTTGCTTAAGTCCATACAAGGCTTTCGGAGTTTGTAGACATGATTGGGAAATTTGGAGTCTTCAAATCCGGGCGGTTGAGCAACATACGCGGTCTCTTGCGGTTCGCCGTTGAGGAATGCACTCTTTACGTCCATTTGATATAACTTGAAATGCTTGAAAGAGTCGTAGGCTAAGAAGATTACGATAGCTTCGATCTTGCAGCTGGAGCAAAGGTTTCATCATAATCAATTCCTTCTTCTTGCTATATCCTTGTCTGGCTTGACCTTGCTTTATTCCTAGTGATGGTTCCATTCTCATCCATCTTATTCCTAAATACCCACTTAGTTCCTATCACTCCTTGATCACGAGGTCTAGGCACGAAAGTCCAGACCTTGCATCTTTCAAACTGGTTGAAGTTCTTCTTGCGTAGCAGCGACCCAATTGGAATCTTGGAGTGCTTCATCAATCTTCTTGGGTTGACTTGAGATAAAAGAAGTATGCTCGTCATAATTTGATCTCCTTGTTTGAACAGGAAAACGAATCACCAATCACATTTGTGAGGGTGGCTAGCGACTTCACGAACCTCAGGGGTAAGTACGGTTTGGTGAGGAGTTTCTTGAAGATCTTGATTTGAACGTCGTTAGATCCTTCGGCGAAGTCATGGAATGTAAGTTGACGAAGAGGTTACATAATTTGGATAGGGAAATTTTCAACTTCTTCTTCCACTTGCGGTTGCATGGAGGTAGGAACCCGGTGCGGTTTGAAAGTGCGGTTTGAGGGAATGTCGGTTGAGGGTCTTGGATTTTGCGGTTGAGGTTCGGGTGCGGTTTGAGATGGTTCACTGCTTCATTATGCTTTCAACAAAATCATCGGAACATTTGGAGCCAAATGTGGCTCGGAGAGAATGCTCATCAAAAGTAACGTGGACGAGACTCGACTATTTTTAAACTAGTTTTATTGAAAACACGAAAAGCTTTTGAATGTTTAGCATACAACAAAAATACCTTCGTCGGCCTTGGCTCCGAATTTACCTCTATTTTCTCTTCCGTTGTAGAGAACAAAACATTTGCGGCCAAAGATCTTGAAGAATGCAATGTTGGGGGTTCTTCCTCGCCAAGCTTCATAGGGAGTCTTATTATAGGTTTTGTTGATGAGGGAGCGGTTACGAGTGAAGCATGCGGTGTTGATTGCTTCGGCCAAAAATGCGAGGTAGCTTCGCTTGAGATATCGTAGTCTTTCCGGCCTCGATCAACGTCTATTCTTTCTTTCCACAACCCCATTTTGTTGTGGAACACCGTGATGGAAAAATTGTGATCAATCTGGTCATCCATGTCTTGGCTTGGCAGAGTTGTTCTTAAATTACATTCCATTATACGATCGAACACTAACGATGTCGTCTTCTTTTTGAGTTTGGAGCCGTCTAAAGAGTGCGGTGAGAATCTCATAACAATCATCTTTGGACATCATCATCTCGGCCCGCGTATATCTTGAGTAATCATCCACCACCACTAAGGTATATCTATTTCCTCAATCTTTGGCGGTGGTTACGGGTCCAAACAAATCTATGTGAAGCGGTTGTAAGCATCTTGAAGTTGATGGTGCGGTCTTCTTTGGTGAAAGACGACGCGGGCCTTACAGGCGGCATGCTGCATTTCTACGGATGGTGGTCGGCCGCTTTGGGTAAACCACGAACGAGGTTTTCCCTACCCGATCTTTGCAAGATACTTGAAGTTAGTGGCTCGACCTCTTGTGCCGCCTTGACTATTTTCGCTCACATTCTTAGTTACAAAACAGAGATTAGTAATCTACATGCGGAATTTAGATCAATAATGTAAATATTACTCTTACGAATCCTGTGAGTAGGGTGACGCCGGAAATGCTATTTTTGATAAAGCGGTTTGATGACGTGAAGTTGCAAAGCATTCCTTTGTCGCAAAATTGAGAAATTGAAAGGAGGTTGTGCTTGAGTCCTTGACAGAGAAACCTTCTCGATGGTTAGGTTTCCTCTCCTTATAACACCATATCGATGGTGCTTTCCTTTGTTGTTGTCACGAAAGGTTACGAGATGGACCACTTGCTTCAACGACATCTTCAAGTAATGATCTATCTCGGTCGTATGTCTTGGCGACACTATCGAAGATACCATTCATTATCCTTGGAGTGACCGGCCGTGAAGCGAGAGGACTGAAATGTAAACATTAAGAAACGAGGTCCCCTTTATTCCTTGGAGTCCTGAAGTTATGCAACCCCGCGACCAGCACTGTTTGACGAAGGAGGTTTACTCTTCTGGCATTGAATGTGAACCGCAAAAGGCATTGCGGCCTTATGACCTAAACCAATCCACCTTGCAGAACATTTATAATAGTTACATGCATCATGAGGTTTTACTAACTCCTTACTCTTCTTAGGAGTTGCATGCGGTTTGGGACAAGGAAGCGGTTTGGGAGGTGCGGTTCCAGCTAAGATAAAGGGAACAGGCTTTGGTTTGACCATGTATTTTCTGGGAACGCTATTCCTGCTTTTGAAGGCAGGAGGAGCGGTCGAAGAAGAAGCGCGGTCAGACCTGGAGTTAGCAGAACCGCCTTTTCCACCAGAAGCGGTTGGAGCAGGGATTCTACCAATTCCATAAGCCATTTCCTCTTCAGGTGCTTCCACAGAATTCTTAGGTTTTAACACAGAATTCTTCCCATATTGCTTTTTCCTTTAGGGTAGACATAATTAATTTGTCGTCCTTTACCCTTTCCTTTAGCATGCTTCTCCTTGGGAATTTCTTTAGTTAGTTCTGGAAATTCCTCATCCTTTTCACTTGAGGATGCACACTTCTCCTCTTCCTCGAGATCGAACCACTGACCGTCCTTAGTTCTGGGAGGAACTTGAAAGTCCATGATTTTATCCTTGGTGGATTGAGACTTGAGCCACGAATCAATAATCTTTTGGCGATCGTCGATTTGGGTTACAGTCATCATTCTGAGTTGAAGTGCGGCTGAACCTTAGTTTGAGGATGCGGTTACGATCAGCCAAAGAGGAGACATACTTGATTTGGTCCTTAAGATTTGAAATTTCAGACCTCATCACAGTTTTCTCCGTCTTGTACAGATTAAGTTCATCATGAGCTAAGCTTAAGGCTTTCTTAAGATTGGAGAATTGATGGATCACCATTTCAGCTTCCTTGAACATCCTTTCATGTTCCATGGGAGAAACCTCTTCCACCACCTTCTTCAAATTTTTCTTTGGAATAGTTTTTGAAGGTGGAGCATTTTTAGATGAGAAAATGGGACGTGAATACGAACAATTTCCTATCTTAACGCTAGGAGTAAGTTTAATATCATCATCCAATTTAAAATTTGGAAGTTTTGTAGAAACCTCCTTTTCTTCCATATCTTGCAACTCGGCGGCTGAGAATCTGAATCATCGAAGCATCTGCCAACTAAGCGAGATTAACCTCTTCGGTTTCATCATCACTTCCATCGTCGAATCTGTTTCAATCGAGTTGCTAATTCCTTTGTATTCTCTTCCTCCTCGTGACCGTTTCCACTTACGATGAGAAAATTTCGAAGGAAAAGTTTTCTTTTCATATATTCATATTTAGGTTGTGGACACTCCCGGATGCTGAAAGTGGCCGGGTTTCCTACAATTGTAGCAAACCAAGTCACTCTTCTTCTTTGTATCTATGACCTAGAAAATGTTGCGGGAGGTTTGCCTTTTAAAAATGATTTTGTGAAAGGTTTTGAAGATTTTCTAAATTTTTGAAATCTTTTCACAAACATGGCAAAATCATCATCATCCGTCTCGATGAGTGATGAGGTTGATATGGAAGGATCGGTGGTTTGATTGGATGTAGATGGTTTCTCCTCTTGTTCCACTACGGACATAGAAAGCGATTTGGTTTTCCCCTCAATCTCTTGATATGATTTAACTTAAGTTCATAGACTCTAAGATTGGCATACAAGTTACTTAACGACCAAGTACCAAATACTTTGGAGTCTTAGAGAGGTAGCCTTATTTACCCGTCTAGAACCTAAAGCGAGATAGAAAAGTCATATTGATTTCCTTATCGGTTAACGTTTTACCAAGAGATCTACAAGCATTGACTACCTCAACATAGCGATCGTAGGTTTGGCCTTGAGTTTCGTTGAATTTTACGTTGAAGTTGTTGTAGGATCTTTCAGCGAGTGTATAATTTGTTTTCCTTGCGCTCTTCGTCACCTTCGAGGTAGCTCCATGGCATCCCAGCATACGCTGCGGTTTTGAGGTACATTACTACGGAGAGTTGAAACGGGAGGGTTCCGAAATGATGTGCCTAGCCTTCTTTGTCCCAAAGCAACTAATCTCTTCTCTTCATCCGACCACTCTTCTTTTGGCTTTTGACTTACGGAGTTTCGGTTGGTGGTTGCATCGGTGTTAGCCTTCATTGGAATTAGAGGGCCATTGATCGCGCGCTCCACCGGCATTTCATCTATAGTTTCCAAATGAATGAGCATTCGGCACTTCCGGATGTCAAAGTGGTCTTCGTCAAAATTGGAATGTGTGAATAGTTAACAGTAGTCATTGTCTTTGTATTTGCCATATCGAATCGGCACACAAGCTGTTAAGCTTAAAAAACAGTGGTTTTAAAATGTGTTAGCTCTGATACCACTTGTTGGTCCCAAAGGTGGCAACAAGGGGAAAATACAGCTAGAGGGGGGGGGTGAATAGCTGTATCAAATTTTTCGCCCTCGATTTAAAAGTAATCCTCTATACTTACAAAACCGCTTGCAGTGTATGAGAAACTGCAAGTAGAGTTATAAAATGCACAGCGGAATAATGAAGTTACAAAGCGGTTTTGAGAGAGGCGGTTTGCAAGGCGGTTTTGATAGTGCGGTTTCTTGAAAGTGCGGTTTCAAAAGTGAAGTCTAGGCAAATGTTAACTCCAAACACAATTTCACAATAAGGATAACTATATAAAGATCAAACGAGAGACGAGAGATAAATAATTAGCAAGCACGAGAAAATATAAATGCGGTAAAGTATATGAACAAGCTATTTGGAGTGGTTCAATCGATAAACGATCTACGTCCGCTGCAGATGGTTAGTCTTGGATTTCTAAGAGAGATTTTATATTGAGTATTTGAGAGATTACAAAGTACAATAAAATTTTTGCTATGAAGAACAAATCCTAGACTATAACCAGTGTATCTCAAATGTATAATCTATGTGATTAAACAAGTGAGGTGTGTGTGTGAGAACAAGATCAAGGCTCTTTAAATGCGTGAGATGTAGAGCTCAATGATTCTTGAATGTGTTAAGGCTTGATTTACGGGCTAGGAATATTTCTTGAAGGAAGAAGATGAAGATTGAAAAGTTGAATAATTTACTAGGCAGAGCTTGACTTCATGAACACAGCACTTCTCAATTTTTCAAGCAATCTTCAAATGGTGAAGATTAGGGGTATTTATACCCAAGCATCAAGAAACTAGCCGTTGGATAATATTGTTGCAAGGACAGTGCTGGTGCTTTCCCATTGGTCCACAATATCCACTTTCGTCCTTTAGAGCTGTTGATGCAGTAAAGCGATCGGACCTCGCATTTGTGTCAAAGGTGGTTAGGACATCTGTCACCTTTTCAAGATCCTTGCAGATCTTGTACGAAAAGTAGTCACGTGACAAGATATGGTAGTTGACTTTTGATATTGCGACGTGGATTCCAAGCGGTCAAAAGAGGTTCGCAGTAGCCAATCATTGGAGCGGTTCTGGAGAAAGGCGGTTTGACATGAAAGCGGTTCCACCAGAAGAAGAATTTCCAAGAGTGCAGTTTGCACTTTGGTAGACAAGCGGTTTCAGATGAAGGGAATCACAAGGCAAAAGGCGGTTCTGCCAAGCGGTTCTAGAAAGGCGGTTCTGAAACCCTTGAAGGCTGCAATCCTAAGATCGATGATTCTTGAGCCGGTCTTGAGCCTAAATTTAACCTATTCTATAAAATAGACTTAGCTAAAAAATTGAAGTCTAAGCTTCATTACATAGGGCCCTAAAGTCCTTAAAATAAATAGGAGGTTATGGTATCAATCAAATCTAATACAAAATAGGAGGGTTAAAATGCGCATACCCAACACGCAGCAACTTTCCCTGCATCATGATAATACAGGTATAGGTACATGATGCCGAGCCTGAATTGCACTATCAGGTATCTCATTTATTTCCAAACTAACAAGCAGACTCACTTCCATTGGCTAAAAATCGTGAATAATCTGTGCGTTATTAAGCGTGTTTCAAAGATCCAGTATATGGGGATAAAAAAGAACATTTTAACAAGATGAATCTAGCTGGACTGCAAATTCTAATGGATATACAGCTGAGAAAATCTGGTCAAGGAAAAGCTTGATTGAACCTGGATTTAAAAAATTATTTAATAATAATCATTCTATAACTAGTTTTGTGCTTTAAAGATGGTGCTAGTATGAGTTACAAAAACCTTGCTACACCATAAGAAAATACTTTCATGACATGCATTAAACTGTACTTCTCCTGTCAAAAATACATTTTGTATGCCATATATGTGCCATGACAAGAATCAGGACAGAAGGTGATACATTGATACGGGATCGTACCTTCACAGCCCATTTCCTGATTGGAAGAATATTTTTTTGTTGGAAACATTAAAAACCCGTAAACTTGAAGAGCTTCTCTTAGTTCAGAAAAAGCTAGGGAGCCAATCAATTTTGATGCATGGCGAATTTCCCTGCTCAAATTGATGACAGAAAAAAAGAGAAAAGTACTAGCTTTAGATGTAATTTCATAAATGCCACAATCACACTTCTCTTAGTATGACCCTAAAACTCGAGGTTACCTCATTTTTCAGTGTGAGAATAGCAGACCAAAAATCACATGCAGAAGCACTTAGCATTTCTTCTGATGAGTATAACACTGAAAAAGAAAGATAACAAGGGCTCAATGAAATGCTCATATAGTCAACCATTGATCAAAGAAAGACAAATACTCACTCAAATGAAAGGTCCATGTCGCAATGGATTTCTCTACTTGGCCACACACATGAACCATTTTTGAGAGCCGGCCATCAGCCAACAAACCTTCTAGGAAACATCCTCCTACAATAGGTATGTAAATGAATGTACTAAAATGAATATCCACTAAAGCCACATTGCTTCTAATATATCAACATGTAATACTTAGCAAAAAAAATAACTATGAATGATATGATTTGATGAGATGGTCAACATAATAACAACCATTCACGTTGAAAAGACAACTCAGATTTCAAGTAGCAAGAAACTTCGAGAAAGAAATACAGAATTCGAGCCTTACCTCGCCAGCAGCTCTCTCGGCAACAGCCCCATCAGATGCTAGAGCTCTTTCAGCACATATGAGCATGTGCCACATTCTCAACGTATGTGAAATCGTACATGTTATTGCCATCCCCACTGATGAACTGGTCATTGAAAGTTGCAAAAACAGTAAATGTAAATTAAAATTTTATTTAAGTCGTAAACTAGTGATATTATAAGAAGAGGTCACAGAATACACATTAAACCTTTCTTCATTGTGAAAGGATGCATCATTGGACCAATAAGGCCCAAAGAGGACTAGATGCTTAAGAATTAACAACCACTGGAATAATGCAAATTTAGACACAGAACTCATGGAGAATAAGAATGTGAGCGGCAATATAATAAACTAAACATCGATGCAGCAAACACCTCCTCCTTGGGATTCGACTGACCACCAATCTTTTCACTCAAGCTCATTTCCATCTTTTCATGTATAAAAACTCCAGACATCAACAAAACATATAAAAAAAGGAATACATATGGGAGAGAAGGAGTACTAATTCATAATATATACTCCCTCCGTCACAGTAAAAGCTTCCCATTTTGCCATTTTGGGTGTCCCGTTAAAAGCTTCCATTTTCCTTTTTTGGCAAAGAATCTTTACTATTTCCTCCACTCATTCTCTCTCCTAATTCACTATTACACTCACAACACTTTTCAAATTTAATATTTTCTCCACTCATTCTCTCTCCTATTTTCAAATTACACTCACAACATTTTTTCTTCCCCCCCCCCCATTTTCTTAATTTGCGTGCAATGCCAAAAAGGGGCACCTTCGGCTGGGACGGAGGGAGTATATATATATATATATATATATATTTGGCAAACTTTAACAATCATAATATGAGCAAAACATTTCAAATCAGCAATTTAATACCCTCCTAATTTCATAAAACAAAAATAAACCCTAAAACAAAAGTAATTTCATCAAATCAAAATAAACCCTAATTAAAATTAGAAACCAAAATCAACATTGCCTTACTAATTCTTGTCCCGATTAACTTTCTAGGTTTAGTTCAAACTTCAAACACACAAATTGGAAACCCTTTTCATCTTCTATTCAAACCCTTGAGCATAAATTTGAAACATATTTCAAAATCATATATATTTATAAAATAATTCAAATACAATTGGTACAAATGACTGAGAAGATGAAAAGGGTTTCCAATTCTAAACCCTAAAATTGTAAGAGATTAGAAATTTGAGCGAGAGCGAGAGCCTGTTAAGCAAGGAAAATCGATACCTGCCCGACGCCGACGAGGCGTAGCGATGCAGATGCAGTTGCTTGGTCGCGTGGTGCGTTGTCTCGCCCTCCGTTTCCGACTACACTGTCGTCGTCGGTTGTCCTCTAGTTGTCGGCTACCATCAAGGGTGGTAATTGCGGTGAAATCTGAGGCTATGGAAGGATTCACCGGCAATCGCATGGAGGAGGAAGAGGCCCGGGTTCGATAGAGAGAGCGTGTAGGGATGTGGGAGAGGAGAGATTACAGCGGCGAATCTTGTTGGAAGGATAGAGAGAGAAATGCAATGCCCAAAAAAAATAAAAAAATAAAAAACCCTGGCTTAAGAAGCGTTTACTACCGCAGCACTTTTAATAAGCGTTATACAAGCTTTTACTAAGATAGCGTTTTTTTAATATGCGCTATGTTAGTTAATTTTTTTTATTATTATTATTTTTTTGCCTTGATTATTAAATTTGAAGATGAGCATGCGCTATGTAAGTTTACACCTTAGATAGCGCTTTTTAAAAGCGCTATCTAAGGTGCGTTTCCTAAGATCCAATCTGTACTAGTGATTGTAGGGTGTATGTAAGGCAAGATTAGAGAGGTCATTAGTAATGTGGTTGGTTGCACCACTGTCGATGAGCCAAGAGGGAGGGGGAGGGGTTGTGGTAGGCGGCGGTGTGGGCTTGGGGGTTAGGGTTTAGGTTTCGATTTTGGTGAGGGAGTGGGGTGAAGTTTATGGTGGGGTAGGCACGTTTAAATTGGCGACATTGGTAGATGACATGACCAATGTTGCGACAGTATTTGCATTTACCATTAAAGGGGAGGGGTGTGGAATTCGAGTCAGAGGTGGACGAGGGATTGGTGGTAAGGTAGGGGTTGCGGTTGGGTTCGACGGCGTTAGGAATGGTGGAGGAGGAGCCGGCCATTGCTAGGGTGGGGCCGAAAATTTCAGAGGTTAGGGTGGGGGGCTGTCGAAAATTTTAGAGGTTTAGGGTTTTTGGGGTTTTGGATCTTACTTGCTCTGATACCATGTAAGATTGGGAAAAACCTGATTTTCTTTATTCACAACTTGTAAATATATAGTACAAGAAATAGAGTTATATTCTAAACACAATATTGAGTTTCCTTATCTAAATACAATATTTAGTTTTCTATTCTAAATACAAAAGGATATTTAAAATATTTACAAGAATCCTAATCAAATACAATGATTGAGTAACTTTAGAAAACCTTAGGAGGAGATGTATCCTTAATACCAGATTGCTAAAAGATAGTATGCTAGTTTAAAAGTTGTCCTCTTTGAAGATGACTGTCAAAAGTAAGAGTGTAAATTGGTTCCCAAGTTACATAAATTCTAGCCTTGAGAACAAGGCTATTGTAAAGAGGGAGTATTTATAACATCCCAACAATGTGGAGGGGCATAAGTGGGGGTAGCAGTGAAAATTGGGAAGAGTGCACGTGAAGAGCACATGGTCAACATGTTTATGGCGTGAAACAATGCGTCGATATTTGAGCGTGGAGAGGTTATATATTGCAGCAGCTATGGCCAGGATCGGTGTGGATTGAATTGTGTTTTTCTTATCGTTATTATTATTTCTTTGCTTTCCTTAGGAGTAGCCATAGCTATAGTTAAACTGCTTGTTTTCCCTTGTTTTTCATTGTTGTTCTAAGCTTGTTTACTGTTGTTCTTCAATGAATAATATAAATTCCTCAGGTATCCCAGTTTTGAGATGTCGACTGTTACAAGGCATGCCGAGATCGGTAATTAGAGATCTCACAATCGCGGAATGGGATGATTGCGGCTGACGGTGGCTATCGATTGCGGTTATCGAGAAGGCACCCATGCTATTAAAGCTCACACTTATCGGTGGAGATAAAAAAATCTTTAGTTTTCTTAGCTCCAAATCTACAATTTCATGGACGGAATTCACATTCATGTTGCACTGATGCACACATTACAACCATCTTACAAACGCAGTTGATGATAGTTACTGATGACACCACAGGTTTTGGGGTCTGAATGTAACGTAGGATATCTGGCAGGATATTTGTTTGGAGTGGTACCTAGAACACAAAATAGAAATGAGCACCGTTAAGGTCAAAGTCGGATGTTAATCCAACTCAGGCCCTCGGGTGTGAGAGTAAGATATCGTAATGGATATGATAACCTGAGAGTAATAAGACTTGGAATGTCTTGAGTGTTTGTGTGTTTAGGGTTTAGACGATGACTTACAATGTCAATTTGGCACTTACCTTGTCCAAGGGGACAAGGAATTCTTATTTATAGGTGATGGAGAGGTGCTTGTTGAGGTAAGCCATGAGGTCAGCCCTAAGGACATCTTAGTCTTTAACCAGGTACACGTGTCCGCATCGGATTGGGTCTGCTAGTAAAGGAAGATTCACTGTCAGAGAGAATGTCGTTGATGTGGACAGGAGTCGTGTATTTAGGAGAGTTAGCGCGGTGCATTAATGGCAATAGTAGGCGCCTAAGCCATGCATTCAATGCGATGGAAATAAGCCGGCTTCTTTATGTCAGTGCATGTATAGGAAACTTGTTGTCTAAGCTTTGGATTTAACCGGGAGTCTGGTGAGATAACCGGGAGTCTAGTATGAGACTGCAGTCAACATCTTGGGCATGGTCAATGATCCTGACACGGGCACGGCTGGAGCGGTCACAATGTCCGCGATCACCTTACTGGCGGTCTAGATGTTCGCGGTCTTGACTAGGACGGTATGAGAGGAACGCGGTCTTGACCTTGATGGCCTATCTGTCCGTGGTCTTGACTCTGGCGGTCTAGGGTATGCCACGTCATACTTGGCCTTTAGACCAGACTGAGCTTGGGCCCGGTCTAGCTGGTTCGGGCTCATCAGTGGCCCCTAGCTCCAAGTGAGAGATTATTTATGGTCTGAGCGGGGAGCTACTTGCTATGCTCGGTCTTGTCAGATCGCTCTTTGCGGTCAACAGTGTTGGCATTTTTCGCTGGTTTTGCTCTGCCTCCCGTGCAAATTGGCACGTGTGAGAGGCACGTGAGGAAGCTTGTAGAAGCTTTTTTGCTTTGCTTCCTGGTTATGCTGGTGGGCCCCTTGGAAGCTGAAGTGCCAGCGCGTGTCAGGTACGGAGGGTACGCGTTAATGATCCATGAGGCGCCATAAATGCCAACCGCTCAAAATTTGAAAATCCAAACGTTTGGCGCCGGTTCTTGATTCGAGGGGAACAGTTTGTGGGCTAATTAATACAAGTTAACCCGTATTGGTAGGCCTATAAATACAAATCGTTCTTCCCTTCAAACCCTTTTATCACTTTCAAACCCTCAAATTGCTTTAGAGAGAGAAAATTTGTGCTATCTTCATTAGGGCTTTCTTCCTCTGATCCTTCTTTTGTAAGTGTTTTTGCTTTTTAATTTCTTTCTTTATCTCTATTTCTGTTTCTGGGATTTGATGACGAGCCGTACCTTCGGTCCTGTCCGTCCGCTAGAATTACGAGATGGAAACACTACGGATACCTTCGTTGTTTGTAAACAATCAGGGGTGTCTATAGGAAGGTTGCCCATACTTGGGTTAGGCTTTCCTTAGCGTGCTTTCACTATTTTTGCAAGAAGTATCAATGGGGGCCCTTTGTCCCACCTCGGTTGTGGGAGGCCAAGAAGAAATTGATTGTGAACGATGATATGGTGGTGTTGGGGGATACCAATCGATTAAGAAATTTTTTTATGGGGGTTCTTTGCAGGTTTCCCCGAGAGAGAGACTAGGCTTTGAACGCCGTCAAACTAGTGACGAGAGCCATTCATAACCCAGAGTGGTAACTGACTGGGAGAAAGTTCCCTTAATGGACCTTAACCAGATGAATAAGGACTCTTGCATGGCTGCAAAAGATTGGAGTACTCTCCTAGACGTTGAACCCTTGAACACTGTTTACCCAGAAGTCCAGCCCGAGGCCCCTTTTGTGCCCGTGGTGAACCTGAAGAGTAGTGATGATGACGGTGATGATATGGAGGAGGATGGAGCTGAGGTGGAACCCTCCAGAGGGTCATCTACCGGTCTCTTTGGCTCTGGGAGCATGGATATCGAGGAGGATGAATGTGAGGAGGGTGACCGCATAGCTGTGGGCACGGCCCAGAAGGCAACGAAGATCGTTGATGCCTTCGTGGAGGATCCTGAGGAGGGTATCACTGCCCACGGCAAGAGTCATGCTGTCGAGGCAAATCCTGGTTGTGGCAAGAAGAGGAAAGCCAAGGAGGTGGCTCCCACGGACTGGGAGTCTGAGATTTATACCACCTATGATGTTGACCCCAGTTGCTTTCGTGTCCGCGGTCTTCAGGAGGTGGAGGTGAAGGGGAAGGGAAAACTGAGATCGGAGACGGTGGCTGATGTCCGCGAGGACAATAGAGCTTGTATCTTTTACGGGGTCCGGTTTGAAAACGGACTGAGACTCCCTCTTGATCCCTTTATCAACATCTTTCTCAATTTTAATCGTTGCCTTCCCATGCACCTGACCCCCAATGTCGTTAGAGCCCTAGTCTCCTTTATTGCGGTCTGCAGGGTTTTGGGTTTTGAACCTTCCCTTTCTGGGCTATATGCCTTCTATCAAAACCAAATAACCAATGGCAACCTGGGCGTAAAAACCAAGAACAATTCTGTCCGGACCTTCTCTGCCCCCACAAATAAATTTGACTAGTGGAACCAGAAGCACATCCTGGTCATAGAGTCTAGGTTTGGGTGGTCTTTTTCCAAGCCTTCGAATCCTATTCCTGCTCGGGTTTCCGCCAGCTCTTTATCCTAACCCGAATGCATCTGAAGATCTATAAGTTGCCTTAGCTCTCTATCTTGCCAAATTCATGACCGAGAAAGAGCATTCGGTCTTTGATGTGAGTGCGATTGTCAATAGCGAGCCCTTTCTGATCTTTTCAGGGGTGGCCCCTCGGAGTGAGGGTAGCTACTATGCCCCTAGGGTGACCATTGAGCTCCAACTCCATTATCCCGATTGGAGGGTTCATGAGTTTTACGATTGTGAGGCTGATTGCAGAACTTGCATGATGGGCGCGGAATGCGAACCTCTGGAGTGGATTGGTCTCTTTTTCCATCTTTGATAAAATGCTTCTAACTGCTTCTTTTTTCTTGAACTGCCTTCTAATCAAACTCTTTTTTCTTTCAGAGTAGATCCAGCTGAATACTCTTGAGATGGCCAAGCTTAACACTACCCAGATGAAGGCAATCAAACAGCGCCAAGAGGAGAAGGAGGCAGTGTCCTTGGGGAAAGTTGCTGCCAAGGGCATCTCCCTGCCCGTTGTTGACAGATTATCGGGCGCTCCTCTGGCCGCAGCCAAGGGGATTCCTCAAACAAAGGATCTGCCTCTACCCCCAAAGGGGCTCCCCCGACATCTGCTCGCGGCTCTAGCCCTTCTGACCGCACTATTCCTACCGGACATACTGAATAGTCTAGGAAGAGGCCTGCCTCCGAGACTGAGGCTGCAGGCAAGGAACGACAACAGAAGGCTCATAAGAGGGATGTAACACATGCCCAAGCTTCCACTCTCCCCGCTTCAGCTCCTACTTCCTCGGGCAGAGGGAGGACCATCTGCTTGGCCTCCTACCCAGTGCTTCCCAATGAAGCTCGCGAACCTGCCTGGGGCCTGAGTGATAAGCTCAGGAAAGTGCCCGTGATCCAGCGGGTGGACCCTTACTTCCGAGGGGGCTACAACTCTGTGATTGGGCAAGGGGCTTTGAATAGGCTCAATGCCCCAGATTTTTATGGGAGTGTGGTGACGAAGATGAACTCCGCCGCCTTGTCCGGAGATCTGGGCCTAATGGCCATTGAGGTAACCTCTTTGAAGATTTTCTAATTCTGATTCTCTACTTCTCGTGATTGCAGGCTGCTAGCTGAACTTTCTTCATGATCGCAGATGGCTAACAAGTCCATGAGGCTTCGGGAGATCAATGACGAGCAGGCTACCAGCTTGTCCGATCAGGCCAAGGCTTTGGGGAAGGCCGAGGAAAAGGTTAGGACTCTGAACGAGTTGCTGATCGAGAAGGAGGTCGATGTGAAGGCATTTATTGGTCGGCTTGATGTGGCCAATCATTCTTTGGAGAAGGCGAAGGGGGCGCGTGATGAGTTCCGCGGGCAGAAGGAGGCCCTTGAAAAGAGGAATGCTGAGTTGGCGGACAAGCTGGAGTTCGCTAAGAAGACTGTCCTGACCTTGGAGGCTTATGTGGATAAGTTATCCGACGAGCTGCTTCCCCTGAGGCAATTTCAACTGGAGAATGATGCCCTCTTGACCGGTGCTCGCAAGGAGGGAGCTAAGGAGTACAAGAACTCCCAGGAGTGCCAGGATGAGCTCGCGGCTAAATCTCTTGCTCAATACGAGCTTGGCTGCAAGACGCAACTACGAAACATTGCTGCCATGGGCAAGTTCACTATGGAGCAGTTGGCCTTAATAGGCTCGTTGATTTTCACAGATGTTCATTGCCTGCCCGGGCATGCATTGGTCCCTCTGGCTGAGGAGGACATTACCAATTTGGAGCTTGCAGCTGCCTCATCTCTGCCTCCCGTTGCCGTGGTCACCGTTCCAAGCCTCATGGACAAAATGGATAAGATGAGGTTAGGTTCGGAAGGGTTATCATACGATGAAGCTGCTGCTCGCTTGTTTCCCAACAGACATGCTAAAATTACCCGAATCGCGCGTGGGAACGCGGCGAGCAGCTTTCGCAAGAAAACTTGGGACCTCGCTGGAAATAGAGAAGGAGAGTCGCCACGCCGTTTTGTATTATGAGCCTAAACTTTGAAAATGGTTGGTTTTGAAAAGGGGGTCGTTTTGATTGATAGCCAAAACTTGGAAAAGACTTTGAAAAAGGGACATTTTGATTGGTAGCCAAAACTCGGAAAAGGCTTTGAAAAAAGGGACGATTTGATTGGTAGCCAAAACTTGGAAAAGGCTTTGAAAAAGGGGACATTTTGATTGGTAGCCAAAACTTGGAAAAAGGCTTTGCAAAAGGGAGCGTTTTGATTGGTAGCCAAAACTTGGAAAAGGCTTTGAAAAAAGGGATGTTTTGATTGGTAGCCAAAACTTGGAAAAGGCTTTGAAAATAGGGACGTTTTGATTGGTAGCCAAAACTTGGAAAAAGGCTTTTAGGACCAGAGATTGTTAGGTTCGAAGGTCACGTTACATTTCGGGAAGAGTATATTGAGATCACCCGAAACGCCTTGTATGACGAGTCTTTTTACCTTTCTCGAAATTGTGTGTGTGTGTGTGTTGTTGCATTTTGAAAAGGGGCTTGAATGACAAGCTTTAATCTTGGTTTGAATGACAAATGTTGATTTATGGTAAAAACAAGCATTTGAATGACAAACGTCGTTTTTGAGTTTGAAAAGGGGTTCGAATGACGAACATAAATCTTTAGTTTGAATGACAAACGTTGATTTTTGGTAAAAGAGCATTTGAATGTCAAACGTCGGGTTTTGAGTCGGAAATGAGCATTTGAATTTCAAACGTCGATTTTGAGTTGTTTTGAAAACGGAGTTCGAATGACGAACTTAAATCTTTAGTTTGAATGACAAACGTTGATTTTTGTTAAAAGAGCGTTTGAATGTCAAACGTCGGGTTTTGAGTCGGAAATGAGCGTTTGAATGTCAAACGTCGATTTTGAGTTGTTTTGAAAACGGAGTTTGAATGACGAACTTAAATCTTTAGTTTGAATGACAAACGTTGATTTTTGGTAAAAGAGCGTTTGAATGTCAAACGTCGAGTTTTTACGTTGTTTTGAAAAGGAGTTCGAATGACAAACTTCGGTTTTGAATCGGGCATTACATTGTTACCAATTTTATGAAAAAAGGCGATAAATGATATGCGATCAACGAGTCATTTTGTGACTCGGACATTAATAAGTAAATACTATCACAAGCCAAACGGCTCGGACTTGTAAATGACAGTATTAAAAGGGTGGTATCGACGGATCGGACAATCCGGACAGTAAAGATGCGATCGACGAGCCAAATGGCTCGGATTTGTAAAGTTGCGTAAATTAAATAGCAATATCAACGGATCAAACGATCTGGACTTTGTAAATGACAATCACGAACCAAACGGTTCGAACGGTAAAAGTGCAAATCTACGGATCGAACGATCCAGACGGTAAATGATAGAAAAAATAAAAACGGGACTTGAACGCCATTTTAACCCGAAATTACTTCTCTTATGGGAGAAAAGATGATTAGGGACTAAAACGTATCAAATCCTGTAGACGGCATTACGTCTACATTTTGAAGGTTTCTATCGGATCGAAAGTAGCGTTTGACGCGTAAATCGAGATGAAATGGAGTTTTAGAGAGAGAGAGTGTTACCTATGGCTAGGGATTGACTCTTTGGCTCGGAAAGGCATATACGGGATACAATTTAGTTTTTGGGAGGTGTTTTGAAAGTGTTTGGCTCGTGTTTGGTTGGAAAACGGGATTTTCACGCAAATCGAGATGTTTTCGGGGCTCGGGAGGGGGTAGAGGTTGCTAGAACCGTGGGGTTTGTTGAGAGGGGTAATATTTTTTCCTCCTTACATAGAATGACAGCCCTTGTATTTATAGGGATAAATTTGTAAAACAGGCTGGACGGCCTTATCCTCAATTTGGGAGGTTTTTGGGTATTTTGGAAATTGCAGGGACTTGATGAGAATTCTGGTTTCTCATGTAAAACTGGTCGGACGGCCTAAATATCAATTTCAAGGGTATTTTGGTCTTTTCACCCTTGAATTTGATTGATGGGGATGGGGAAGGCTGTGCATGTGTGCCACGTGTCCCGGTGAGTCAACAAGACTAGGGTTTTCGTCCCGTTAATCCCGGTTTTGACTGTTTTCTAAATAACTGTCCGGAAAATGTTCGAAACGGCCCCGGAAAGTCCCAAAAATTGCGTTTTTCGAGGAAAGTGGTACTTTTATGTGTGATAACGTGTGTTGAGTACACTTTGGTGTCGGATGCACGGGGTAGTCCTGGGATGTCTCGTTGACTCGGGAATGAGGAGTTTAACGGGTTTCGGTTAACCTGGAAAGGGCCGGTTAACAGATTTCGGTTAACTTTTAACGGATTTTGACGATCCGGATTTGGGTACTTACACCTGTAGTCAGTGATATTTTTGGACCACGGTCAGCTCCTATTCCTGCTCCTCCAACTGATCCAATAACAACTGCCCCAGCCACTAAATCAACTGAAAGTCTCCCTTCTCCAACGCCTGCTTCTGATCCCATATCTGCTCAACCCATAGTTTAGGATTTTTTTTCATTCTTTCTTTATGTAATAGATTGTAGGATTTTGTAAATCATTTTCTCTTATTCAATGGAAAGCATTTTTCTTAACTATTCTTGTCTTATTTAGGCTGTTTCATGTTTTTGCAATGTTTGAATACTCTTGATACTTATATCAATGCTTTACTTAAGCTTGTATTCTTGCTTTTCCTTTTTTCAGCTTTGTATGACTTGGAATATTTATTTTTGACTCAATGCCACGGTCACGAACATGGTAATGTCTGTTGAACGCGTTTATGAGTTGATAAATCTTTATTTAAAACTGCTTGAGTTTGTTGTGAGAGTCAGCCCTTTTCTCTATGATCGCTTTTATTATGGGCTTGGACAATTTGGAGGTCTTGACCCCATTTCGTCTATCTGGCTTTTAAAACTTCTTTTGATCACTCCCCTCCACTTACGCTTATTTAGAGTTTCAAGTTTGTGGCATAATTTGAAAGAGACAAGGCAAGCTACTTTCATTTGGGCATGCAAATTGTGGTCGTGAGTCTATAGTCCACGCAACATTAGGTAGGGGCTTCCATATTGGCCCTTGAACCTACCGGCATCTGTATCCACTATTGGCTGTTCACGTGGTTTTGACTCTTTAGAGTCTTGTGGCGATCATGTACGGGCTTATATGTTGTCCTTTGTACATACAGGCGTGCGATCAACAGCCAATAAGGCCTACGCGCATTTTGTGGGTACGGGCATTGTTTTGGCCTTTGTCCCCACGGGCATCTATATCCACTATTGGTGGTTCATGCGAACAAGACTGGGAGTCATGTCCGCAATCGTGTATGGGCTTGATGGCCTTTGTACATATAGGCATGCGATCTTATCGGATCTTTGCGCATCAGTAGGTAGGGGCTCCTATATTGGCCCTTGAACCTGCTGGCATCCCATTTTGTTTTTTTTTTTTGTTTTTTTTTTCTTGCGGGCACCTTTGCTGTTTCAAGCGGTGGAAATATTGCTACAATAGTTTTTGTAAAAAATGTCTTGCTATTTATATATTTGTTGCCTCTATCAACCTTATACAATACAACAATCTTAAAAAGGTGATCGCTATTCCAAGCGTTCTTGAGGTCTTTTCCTTCTCTTGTCCGCAATTTGTAGGTACCCTCTTTGATTATTTGGGTAACCTCGTACGGACCTTCCCATTTCGGGAAGAGCTTGTGGAAGCCAGTTTGGGTCCCTTGAACCTCAACGTTTCTTAGCACCCAATCCCCAACTGAAGCAACTACCTCTGATCCATACGTGAGTGAAAAAGGAGTTTCTCCTATTGAATTTCTGATTGTGGTGCAGACAACCCATAACGCGGTCTGGAGCTCGTCCAACCATCATCCTCCTCGTCCTTCAAAATTTTTCTTTAGGGCGGACAGGACTAACTTGTTCGCGGCCTCAGCTTGGCTGTTTCCTTGGGGATAAGCTACTGCGGACTGGCGATGTTGAACTTTCATTCTTTCACATTCAGTTGTAAATTTTGCAGCGAACTGAGTGCCATTGTCCGAGACTATTGATCTTGGAACCCCAAATCTGCACCAGATGTGATCGTGGACAAAATTGATAACATTCTCATCGGAGATGGTGGCCAAAGCTTTTGCTTATGTCCGCTTTGTAAAATAATCCACGGCCACTACCACGTATTTAATACTTCCTCGGGCAGTTGGGAACGGTCCTATTAAATCAATCCCCCATGTATCAAATGGACATGATGGTATAACCAAAGTCTGCTCTGTTGATGAGAGTTTAGAAATGTCCGCAAACAGCTAGCACTTGTCACATTTCTTGACGTCCTTTTCGGCATCTTTCCTCATGGTTGGCCAATAAAACCCTTGGAATTTAATCTTGTCCGAGAGAGTGCGAGCACTGGGGTGTCCGCTACAAACTCCTTCATGGACTTCGTAGAGCAGATTGGTGACCATATGAGTTTTGACGCATCTCAGCAAAGGCTTGGTGAATGATCGCCGATATAACACTCCGTCTAGGATCGTGTATTTCACGGACACCTTTTTAATGATTCTAGCCTTTGCTTGATCTTCGGGGAGGGTTTCCTTTTCGATGCAATCTCTAATCTCATCTACCCAGTCCCTTTCCTGATCCCTAATGTTGTTTATCTGAATTCGATCTATAGCAGGTGCTTCTGTGAACTCTATTTGGCAGTCCGCATCTAAGTCTTTGATTTCCTGATCGGTGATTCTGGAGAGGAGGTCTGCTTCAGTGTTGTCCTCTCTCATTACTTGGTTCAGCTGATAGTATACGAAGCTTTTGAGAAGGGTTTTGGCTAGACCACAGTACTTGGCTAGTAGTGGGTTGATCGTGTCATATTCCCCCTTTATTTGGTTCACTATGATCTGAGAGTCACTACTTATCTCAATATTTTGAAGTACTCCCAAGTCTCTGGCCAATTCCATGCCTGCTATAATCGCTCCATACTCATCCTGATTGTTTGATGCTTCGAACTTGAATCTCAAGGCTCTCTTAAATTTCTCCCCGCAGGGTGCGATAAAGAGTATGCCCGCTCCGCTTATTAACTTGCTCGCAGATCCGTCCACGAATAAAGTCCAAACTTCTTCTGGACGCTTTTTGGGCGGTGCAATTTCTGCCTCTGAGCTCTCTTGGGGTTCTTGGGATTCTGTTCGCTTTCTCTTCCCCAGGTCGTTGTCCGCTAGTTTAAATGACGTTTCTGACACAAAATCAGCTAAGGCTTGTGCTTTGATTGTCCTTCTAGGGGAGTAGGTAATCTGGAACTCAGTGAGCTCTATAGACCAAGCTAGCATCCTCCCCGAGGATTCTAGTTTATGTAAAACCTTTCTAAGCGGGGCCTCAGTGAGTACAGTTATAGGGTGTGCAGAAAAGTAAGCTCGTAATTTTCGAGCAGATACAAGCAAGGCATAAGCTAATTTTTCTATATTAAGAAAACGCCCTTCTACGGCGGACAGTGCCTTAGATACATAATAAACTGGTTTTTGAGAGTTATTTTCCTCTCTTACAAGAACAGCGGCTACTGCCAGATCAGTGACCGCTAAAAATAGAAAAAGCTCTTCCTAGACATAGGCCGCTTTGAGTGAAATTTGGGGCCGCCAAGGTATTTTTGTTGGTGTAATGCCCTAGGCTTTAGTTATGTTTAACTTAAACTATTATGTATCATCTTTACCATTTATTATAGAGAAAGTTTATTTGGTTCATTATATGTTTACATGTTTATTATATTGAACTGCGTCCCTAGTTGTTGTGAACAACTAGTATAAGTTGGAACCATCAGGACTTGACCTGATGGCCAGAGCACTGGGACACCAACACGGAGGTCCTGGGTTCGACTCCCCCCAGTGGTTAGAGTGGATGATTATCCCTCCCTAGTTAATATTAGGCGCCTCTGTGGGGGGATTTTAAGGAATTTCAGAGAATTGAGGGACTTGTTAGTAAATTGACTTACACAAAAAAAAAAAAAGGGCTTGACTCGAGATGGGCAAGCCTCATAAGAAAAGAAGAAAAAGAAAAAAAAAACTAGTATAAGTTGGTAATGGATAATCATGGAGATGATTATATGCATGGAGATGCACATTACACTTATGGGTACTTTCTAGAGAACGAGTACTGGACTTGACCTACTTATGAGATTTATGACATGGTCTGTTGTCATGATTAAATCTCATGATAGTCGTGTCATTGGAATCCTTCGTACCTGAGATTATCATCGTCTTCCACATGATGAACATTGTGTTTAATGTAGTCTAACACTATCATTAGTCGGATAGCAATAAGGGCTATGTTAGCACGATTGGATTCTTGTAGGGAAGAATGATAAATCAAGACGGAATTTGTCCCTCTCTGTGTGAGAGAGATGTTTGCTTCGGTCCCTCGATGAATAGTGTTGATGAAATGTATGGCCATACTCAAGTGATTTGATAGAGATCAAATGCATTTGGATTATCAACATATTCAGAATCGAGAAAGCATTGAACGAGATGAGTTGACATGGACCATGACTCATGTTCAATTGGACATCGTGGACAAAAGGATTGTGACATTTGATCTATCGAGGAATCAAGCTTTGATGTTTTATTAATTGGGTGGACATAATGGCTTGCTAGAAACCACTTATGTCTTGTGAGGATTGATGTTTCAACTCACTACCAACATAAATATAATTCCTAAAGGGTCACACACAAAGAACGGATTGAAAATTGGCTCGAAATATGGAAAACAGGAAGCTGGGCTGTTGCACGGCCGTGCAAGCCAAAGGATACGCCCGTGCAAGTGTTGCACGCCCGTGCAAGTGTTGCACGCCCGTGCAGTTTTTGGTGACTCGACCGTGCAAAAGGGGCTAGAGCGGCCGTGCGTTATAATGTGCACGCCCGTGCAAGTGGTTGCACGGTCGTGCGTTATAATCTGCACGCCCGTGCACGTCGGAAAATCAACAAATCCGATTTTGGCTTGGATTAGGGTTTCTCCCTAATAGTTAGGGATATTTATAAAGTATAAATAGCCCCCTTCTCCTCAGCCAAGTGTGACGAAAATTGGGGTTTGACAAGTGTTAACTTGGGTACTGTCGAGGAACCTAAAGAGACACAGATTGGAAGCTTCTTCCAGGGGGTTGAAAGGGACAGACTGGTTAATCTGCTCAGAGAATACATGGACGTCTTTGCATGGTCGTACAAGGATATGCCGGGGCTAGACAGTTCAATAGTAGAGCACATAATCCCTCTAGCACCAGATGCTAAGCCAGTAAAGCGAGCGAGAAAAATCAAGCCAGAGTGGTCTCTACAGGTCAAAGAAGAAATTGAGAAGCTACTGCGGGTAGGATTCATTAGAGTCATCGAATATCCGACATGGTTGTCCAACATTGTGACCGTGACCAAAGCTAATGGGAAGGTATGATGCTGTGTAGATTTCAGGAATCTGAACAAGGCCAGCCCCAAAGATGACTACCCCTTGCCAATCATAGACATCCTGGTGGACTCCACTGCCAACTACGAGGTCAAATCCTTCGTTGACGGCTTTGCAGGCTACAACCAGATCAAGATGGCCGAAGAAGACCAAGAGAAGACAGCCTTCACCACACCGTGGGGAACTTACTGCTATACGGTGATGCCATTTGGGCTTAAGAATGCTGGGGCTACTTATCAAAGGGCAGCAACCGCGCTTTTTCATGACATGATCCACAAGGAGATTGAGGTCTACGTCGACGACATGATAATCCACTCCAAAGGCGAGAATGGACAACACTTTGTTGACCTGCGAAAGTTCTTCGAGAGGCTGAGACAACATTCCATGAGACTAAACCCTGCTAAATGCACCTTCGGAGTGACAAGGGGAAAAGTGCGCGGGTATATGGTCACGGAGCGAGGTATCGAAGTCGACCCCCGAAAGATCAAAGCCATTATGGACATGAGGCCACCTCGAACCCAGACAGAAGTCAAAAGCTTTATGGGCAAGCTGCAGTACATCAGCCGTTTCGTCAACCAGTTGACCACTATGTGCGAGCCCATCTTCAAGCTCATGAAGAAGAATGTAAACACATAATGGACCGAGGAATGCCAGGATGCCTTTGACCAGATCAAGGCATACTTAGTACATCCTCCGGTGCTATGCCCCCCACATAGACAGAAACCTCTTCTGCTTTATCTCACTGTCACTGACACGGCAGTTGGGGCTATGCTTGCTCAAGAGAAGAAAGACTCTCGGATAGAAAATTCCATCTACTTTGTCAGCCGAAAGCTACAAGGAAGTGAGCTCAATTACTCAGCATGCAAAAAGACTTGTGCAGGGCAGTGCGGGTAGTCGGTAGTTTGAAGCATTATATGCAAGCCCACCCTGTGAACTTGGTCTCGAAAATGGACCCCATCAAGTACATCTTTGATAAGCCTTCCCTCTCGATGCATCTAGCAAAGTGGTCCTTCTTCTTAGCTGAGTATGACATCAACTATGTGACCAGAAAGGCCATCAAGGGTCAAGCATTGTCAGACCATCTGGCGAACTTCCCCAGTAATGAGGACCGTGGGCCTGAACCCCAATTCCCAGATGAAGGGATCTTTGTAGTTGAGCCTGAGAATCGATGGCAGCTATTCTTTGACAGAGCTGCTAACAAAAGAGGAAATGGCGTAGGGATGCTACTGGTCGATCCGAAAGATGAGCACACGCCCATAGCCCTCAAGTTGAACTTCCCCGCCACGAACAATGTCGCCGAATACGAAGCCCGCATCGCTGGTTTAGAGGCTGCCTTAGAAAGGAATGTCAAGGAGCTCGAAGTTTATGGAGACTCAGCCCTGATCATCAACCAGGTCTCCAACAAATGGAAGACTTGTAAGTGCTCCAATTTGAGTCGTTAGTATTTTCGTTAGAAAACTAACAAAAGTCCTAACATACCTAACATTTCTAACTTTTCTAACAAAGAAAGGGTAAATTGGGGATTGCTATTTGAGGTTAAACAAGCAATGGAATCTCACAAATGTTGAATTTCCGAAACTGGAAGCTGCTGGAACAACAGCTGGTTGAATTCTTGAAAATAATATTCCTCCTGTCCAAAGCTTGCAGCAGGGAAATGAACAGTGCACGCCTACGCTTAGATCCGCGCAGACATCTTTGTTTCCCCCGGTGGCCTATAAATTGAACCCTTCTCTCAGTTTACACAACACAATTCACCCACAGAAGCTATTCTCTGGTGAAAAACAGAGAGAAAACAGTGGGAATCCTTAGATTGCCACCATTTTCTCTTGAGTCTTTCCCAATCTCACTCCAAACACTCTCAAATCACTCTTAAACATACACAAGCTCAAGCTCAAATCAACACTAAAGAGGAGGATTAGAGAGAAAACATAGAGGACTTAAGTGTTATCTACTTGTTTTCTCTTTGACCAACTCTATCATCAAACACTAAACACATTCAAGCCTTGAAACCATTCAAACACAAGAAGATAGGGTTAAACCACCATTGGTAAACCCTCCTTCTCCTTATCTTAAACCTCCTTCATCCATGCATGCATCTCACATTTCAAAGATGTAACTTGTTTGTTATCCATCCCTTGCCCTAGATCCAAGAGGATCACCATGGAAGTTCATCTCCATGGATGATTTTCTATAAGGATCAACATTCCTTCCAAATTGTTTTTACTTACTTACAAACACTTTTCTTAACCTAAAAATCAATTTTCATACACCAAATCTTGATTTCAAGTTAAATCTCCCCTTCCCAAGCAAATGAAGTGCTTTAAGTCCTAATGTACCCTAAGGATGGCTTGATATAGTAGATCACCACTAAACAAGTTTAGTGATCACTAATCAAATCCTAAGGAAATGGGGACAAAGCATGGATGCAAACCCCCTTTAAATCACATTTTCCTTCTTGAGAATGTTGCTGTCCAGTAGCCTTTCTCTAAGACCTCTGTCCATTGTCTAATTTTTTGAACACAGAAAAACTTGGAATTTGGTGTTGACTACAAAATACTTTTTGTATCCAACATCCATAGGATTCGAGAAATATTTTTACTTTATTTTTTTCGTGAGTATAACTCCTTTTTTCAAATTATTTTCCAAAATTCAGTTTAGCAGTCTCTGGAAATCCAGATTTCACATCTGTGATTTCCAGAAGGTTTTGGTCCATTAAATCATCTCCAATCAATAAAATCTTCTGTAGTCACCTTATTTAAGATGTTTTGAACAACTTTCATTCTCTGACTTTCTCCAGATTTTGAAGTTTTAAAGCTCTTAAATCCATTTTAAAATCAAGTGTCCACTGCCTTTTTCATTCTGGCAGAATTGATTTTCAACTTCAAGGAGTGTTTTGAGTACCAAAACTCAACCCTAAAATCATACCAAAAATCATGGGACTTGTTTAATGTCTTACAAAGAGTTCTCAATTTTTATTTTTCTCAGTTTGCACTTATTTTAAAAGAAACACACACACACACACACAAATGGTTTCAAATTAGGAAGACTCATTTTACGAGGCATTCCGGGTGAACCCTAACGTTCTTCCCGGAGTGTAACGTGACCTCCGAACCCAAAACTCTAATCTCGGGCATTTTTCAAAGTTTTGGCCCTTAAAATAAAAATGGCGTGGCAACTCCGTTTTCTTGATTTTCAAAAAAGAAAAATTCGGTGGCACATCATCACAGTGGCGACTCCGCTGGGGAGAAATAAGTTTTATCTTTTCAAAAAAAATAAGAAAAGCTTTTGTGGGTCAAGCTTCTGTCCCGGCATTTGAAACCATTGGTATTGTGTGTGTGTGTGTGTGTTGGTTTTGCACATTTCGTGTTTGTTTTGATCGTCCCGGAAGAATCGATATCTTTGACTGTTGGACCCGTTTCCTTAAATTGTTTGAATTTTGTGCTTATGTGCTTATGTGTTCAAAAGAGTTTTCAAAAAAAAAAAATTCAAAAAAAAAAGATTTTCAAAAAAAAAAAAGAGTTTTCAAAAAAAAAATTTCAAAAAAAATGATTTTCAAAAAAAAAAGAGTTTTCAAAAAAAAATTTCAAAAAAAAAGATTTTCAAAAAAAAAAAAGGGTTTTCAAAAAAAAAAGAGATTTTCAAAAAAAAATTTCGAAAAAAAAAATCATTTTCAAATTTTTGCATGCATCATACTTTTTAAGACGCATAAATTTTTTTATTTTACTCAGAAAAAAAGATAGACTGCTTGCACACTACGCGCACTTGGCCTTACACTGCACACTACGTCCTTAACCCGGGGAAATCCCAGTAGCAGCCCGTTTGGCCTTATTACGCCTCTCGGTGCGAGCACGGGATTACCCAAACACCCCATGGAGCCTCGTGTCGACCATGCACTTGTCCGTGACACACTTTGTCCGAGACCCGGTTGGTTTTTAGTCTGGTCCGTGTCATGCCCGATCTGTGTATACACCTTTCCTTTCAAGCCTTAGTCGGCATACCAAGTCAATATCTTTCGGGGACCCTAATCAGTCGAAGTCACGCCGGTTTTCCGCCGCAAACTTTGACCAGATATTGACTTTGGCTCTGACTGGCACAACTTATGCACCGACTCCCGGCACGACACTGAGTCATCAAGGATTAACGACTATTCCATGTCTAATTACGACTTAACTGACGACGGGTCAAGATCAGTGATGGAAATTTATCAGTCAAAACCATGCCGACTTTTTGTCGAGCCCTCGGACATGATCTTGATTTTTTACGTCAGCTTTGTCCGTAATTTACATCGAATATTCGTTAAGACTCGATTACCCGCCAGACTTTAGGATCGTTTTTCTTTTCGGTCGGTGGGACACTGCGCCCTACGGAACCCTTGTTCGAGGTTACGAGGTTGAGGGTCCGCGAGGTGTAGTGATGGGGCCCACTGATCCAGGATTCGAGTAGTTTGCGAAAAGAAGAGCAATCTTTTCCAACCGCTTAGGTTAATAAAACACGTTTTAAGTAAACAAGAACAAATAACTGCATGTTGCATGAGCCCTAAGCCCAAACACCAACCTGTTTCACTTTCCCGAGTCTGAACCACACCCTTTTGTGCCTTCCACAGTAAGCAAAGTTTGGATCAAGACCAGGGTCATCGTTTGTTCGGCTCGGTCATTCCGGAGTCGAGATACTTCATCGGTTTCCTCCTTCGCTTCGGCTCAAAGTTTCGGAATGGCCAACTCGGAGGAGAACGGTGGGGACGTACAACTCCTCACCCCAGAAAATCCGCAAAATGCCGAATAGTGGAATCGAGATGTTGGAACGAGATAAGACAACATTAAGAGGCTCGAGACGATCGGTTATTGGAAAGTATCGAACCCGGGGGCTAGCAATTGTTCGCAACCCTAATGGAACCTTTACGGTTGATGCGAAGGTGGAGCTAATTACCCTCCCGGGCATGCCAACTACCGTCAAGTGCCTGTTACCTTTCATGTGAAACTACTAATGGGCCAAGCATCCTGACCTATCACTCGGCTGTCTCTCGGTTTTCACCTTTGGGTTTCAATCGGTTTGTTTTCGCCCAGGCTTGGAATGGGTCGATTCGCTACTCCAGAAACCTCGGTCCGGCCGGGCCATCGATGGGGTGGTCGATTCGGAGTACATCTCAGCCCCTACAGCTCGATACTCCTCAACGGTCCGATCTAGGTCAACCTGCCCCCGGTGCCTCTCAGGTCTCACCACCAGGATTGAATCAGTTTGCTTTCGCCCCACAGCTTGGAAGGGGTCAGTTTACTACTTCACAACATCAGTCTGGAATGGGTCAGTTCGCGACTTCTCAAGCCCAGCAGTCTGACATGGCTCCACAAGCCATTTTGGGTCAGTTCGCTTCTCAGGCTCCATGGATCGAAGGGGGCCAGCTTGCTTCCTCCAATTCTCGAAGCAAACTTGCCCCTGTGAGTACCCCGATCCGAACTCAAGTTTTGGATTCAATTTAATTAAATTTGGGCTTACACAAATTGCTAAAAAGCAATTAGGGTCCAAAAATCCCAGCAGCCCACCAATTCATTGGGCCTGCCAGCCACTTGGCCCATTATGGCCAAAAGATGTACGCTGTCGTCCGACAAGGGACACTAAGGCGGTTTAACTGCCTATGTCGTGTGACATAAGAAGTACCAGAGCCCACCAATCCATTGGGCCTGCCAGCCACTTGGCCCATTATGGCCAAAATGTGTACACTGTCGTCCGACAAGGGTCACTAAGGCGGTTTAACTGCCTATGTCGGGCGACATAAGAAGCCCCATCAGGATGCCTATAAATAGAAGGCATGGCTGGTCATTTGAAAAAAAAGAAGGAAGAGAACCAAAGTAAGGGCCAAGTTCTGAGAGCAATATCAGGAAAATAGGGGAAACTCTTGCCAAATAGAGTCTCTCCCTCTCTCCTCACACACACACACTCACCTCCCTCCTCACACACACACACTTCAAGGTCAAGACTCCAAGAAGCTTCCTTTGGTGGTAATTGAAGGGGTAGACACCATACTATTGGTGATTCTACTTCATGGACTACAATAGGTAGACCCTAAACCTCTCTCTCCCTTTAAATAAAGTCTTTAAATATACCTTGCATGCATATTTGCTCTCTTACCATGTAGAAATTGGGATTTTGCATGACAAAGGTGGTGGAGGAGTGAATCTTCAATATTCACTTCTCCCCTCCTCAGATCTGGACATTTGGTGGTACACACACCAATAAAGCTTCAATCTTTGCCTAGCTACATTGGGTTAGGAAGTGATGGCTACTTCAAAGTGGCCATAAAACATGTGATTTATCACATTTGGTCACTAAAGCCATGTGATCTTCCCATAATACCCACATTATAGTTGTATATTACTGTTTATAATCAATAAAGATGCTTGGTTTGCTTGGGGAACAAAGGAGGAACCAAACAGACTGAAGGGCACTGAAACAGGCTTCCCATGTCGTGCGACATAGGTCTCCATGGAGATCACGTGTCATACGACATGGGACTCCCAGAAGGCTGCAAAGCCATTCTTGGACTTCAGAATCTGCTAGGTCCATCCCTTTGGGACTCAAAGCCTACCTAAGCATCTTCTGGTTCATAAGCCACTATTTACGTGCCTAAACTCAGTTTGGGCACAACCCACTTGACGGAAGAGGATCACCACGTGACATAGAAGACTTCAAAAGACTCTATGTCATGTGACATCCGTGTCGATAAAGCCTATCGTGACTTTGTCCACTCCCATCAACCCCAAACTGGGTTCTAGACCACTAAATAGTGTCCTAAATGAGCAAAATAATGTCTTTTCATTTCTCGAGTAGCTTTACCTCTGTAAGGGACAATCTGTCTCAAAACCTCTGCCTTGTGATAAAAGATATCACGTGTAAAAAGGGTGCGGCCCCCTATCATGGCTCGCAAGTTGTATTCAGTTCCATACCATTAATAAAATCTAAGGCTTGCACACTTTACTTGTTTACACACATCGCACACACACTTTGAATGTCCATATTTGTCCAAATGTTGATTGAAAGTCCCGAAAGGGGCGTGTTGGGTGAACTCTCTAGTTCTTCCCAACACGTAACCAGACTCCCGGACTCAAAATCTCTCAAAATTAGGTTTTTCAATGTTTTCCTCTAAAAACGGCGTGGAGACTCTAAAAGAAATATCATTTTTTTTCGGGCGAGCGTTCATTCAGTGGCGACTCTGCTGGGGACTTTGAAAAACTTTTTGTTCTAAAAAATGAAGACGATACTTGGTATATAGGTGGAAACCACTAACCTTCCTGTATCGCTCCCTAACCCGGGGCTTGGGATAAATGGTGGTCTAACAATCCCACGTACCAGTATCATTCTTACATTTTACGAAAAAGAGAAAAGTTTTTCTTAAGAGAGTCTAACTTTCTTCTAATCAACTTGGACAATTTCGGCATTTACCTTGTGTGTGCATCTGTGTCATGTTGTGTGCTTTGCCTTGATTCCATGCTCTATCATGCTTTGGTATGTGATACTATCGGGAGCCGGGGCCCTTTTCCTTTTTTGCTACTTGCTTGTTCCGTCACAATAGAACAGGGCAGAAGGATATAAGACTACAGCTGCTGGTAAATTCTGACATTTGGGGCAGTCCCCTTTTGTCATGCTTTGACTCATTCTTTTACATTTTCTTTGCATACTGCATCAAAAAAAAAAAAAAAAAAAAAAAAAAAAAAAAGAAAGCAAAAAAAAATAGATTTTCTAGAAAAAACCTTCACACTACTCGCACTCTACCCGCACATAGAGTTAGAACCCGGGAGTGTACGGACGGCATCGCGGAAAGTGACATGTTTCGCTGACGTTTGAGCGCCTAAAGTCCTCCTAGCCTGTGAGTCAGCCAACACCTGTCCGTGACACACTTTCTACCGTGACCGGTTGGTTTTTGGCCAATACTTTCCAAAACATTTTAAACTCCGTTTTTCAAAATTTTCTCACAAAGTCCGAGTCATGCTTCGCCAATCTTGGCATACTTTCCCTCTTCGTGTCTAAATCACAACATAATTCCAACGTAAGTACACGTTAAGATCTCTACATATCTCGACGTAGGTACATATCGATTTCTCGGCTTGGCTTCGTGAGAAGTCATGACGCGTTCTCGACATGTGTCAACACGGGACCATGTCGATTTCTTAACGCATACTAACAAGAGTTATGCCGAAATTTCGCCACCAGGTGATGAGAGGCCATGCCATATTTCCAACTCGAAAAGAGGAGAGGTCATTGTGGTCTCATACGTTCAAACGTACGCTCGACCCTCTCTCCTCCCGGGTTTAGACGTTGACTTGGACTTGGTTTTGAAAACCCCGAGTTTGACTTGTTTTGGCTCGTATGCCCATAGGTTCGTTCTCCCTTTCTGGTCGGTGGGTTCCACGTGCCCTATAGGACCTCTGTCGGGATTGTCCGTCCCGGAGGTACAATACAGGTGGAATACAGGGGGTCTATAGACGTAGTGATGGAACCCACTGATCTAGGAATAGAGTAGAATGCGAAAAAGAAGGTTTCCCCCTTTTCCAACCATTCCTAGGACTAATAAAAATCATTTTTAAACAAAAAACATTAAAAAAAAAGGGGGCATATGCATGAGTCCGTCCTCAGCCTATCCTCTCCCCTACCTAAAGCCGTTCTCTCCCTTTCAGCGAGCAAGTATTGGGTCAGAGTTCCGGGTGGTCGGTTAATCAGTTTCTCTCCAGTCAGAGATTCATTTCCAACAGTCTCAGAAATGGCAGATTCGCAGGGTTCAGCAAGTTTGGGTCCAAGCGCAGATCCAGCTCAGAATCAGAATATCAGTCCAGATATAAGGCCAAATCAAAGTCAGAACGCGGGGCAAAATGTCAGATTTGGATTCCCTCTCAGCTCTGAAAGCAGTGGACAAACCAATCCCCCCTGGTCTCATTTTAGCCATTTCTTGCAAGAATACGAAGACTGGTATTTCTCAGAAGAAAAGGAAGCCGATGCTACGGAACTAGGGTTGTTCAGATCAAATCACGAGAAAGTCATTTACACAAGGTGGCTAGAACAATAAAAAAGGATCAAGCAAGAGAGCTTCAGACGAACATCTGTGTTGGGGCACATTAGTAAAGAGTCCGAAGCTCACCTTGAGTCAATGCATCTCTGTAAACTGGCTCTCGGATGGACCGGGTACGACCCTGAAGACAGTAAGGACGAAGAATCGAAGAAGGAAGATTGTTTCTACATTCTGCCCGGAGTCAAATACATACCTCCCCCTCTCACTCTTCCCCCGCAATTTTTAGGGGGAGAAGCTGATTCACAACCACTTTTCCTAGCTTTGGAGGCCTACGACAATCTCTGTTGTTGCACATGCCCACCCTCCCCTACCAGATACGATCAGCGTTCTCTCTTAGCCGAAATTCGAGGGGTATGGGATGACAATCCCGATGACGACATTAACAATGATGACAACGAGAGCGAAGAGTCAGTCGAAATCTCAAGCCCAGAATCAGTTCAAGAGGGTGACACCGGGAGCGACCATATGGGTTCAGGGCATAATGGTTGGTTGTCAGACAGTGATGACGAGGGATCACCAGAAGATATAGACCAAATGTCCATGGAAACCGACCCCTATGAAGATTATTTCTCAAGATGCCACTGTGGCCAGTGCCCGAGCACCCCAGAGGGCGAGGAACAGCCCGACCCATCTAAAGACGAGTATGAGTCCGAGATATTAGAACACAATGTTCCTTATGGAGAGCTAACCGGTGAATGGAAACAGTTCATTGTTATGCAAGCTGAAAAAGCAGGTTTTCAGCCTTCAACAAACGACGAATTCGTAAACGTCGTCAGATCCCTTTCTTCTTCCCCTGTATCAGACGGCATCACAGCTGTAAGAGTCACTGCCGAACCTCTCGAGCACGATGAATGCCTGGAATCTCTCAAAAGGGTTATGGATTTAGAAGCCACTCCCGTTGCATTCATACCTATGGACCCACACGATGCCTTCCTGGTTGCCCCAATACCCGGAAATGGATCCCGAGTGCTTCTCACTTGGACTCAGGTGTCCCGAGCTCCGACATCAGGCCAAGGGAACGGACATTGCCAATCTTTCACTTGCAGTTGCCCAACCTGTAAAAGCGAGAGAAAAATGGTGTACGATGAGATGGAAATCGACAGTCAGGGAATGAGAGAAGTCTCGGAAGACGACTATATGACTGAAGACATGAGAGCAATGGATTTTGCCGGGTCTGAGTATGTGGATGTCATAGAATTCAATACCACCTATCGTGCTTTGGGAAAAGGATTTTCAGGAGTCCAATCCAAACAGATGGTTGAAGAGTTGTTAAAAGAGGGGAAACTAAATCCCATCCTCTCAGACGAAAAAGTAACCATTGTCAAGTCAAGCCCACCCGATGGTAAAGAAACAGTCCTTGTCCGAATTACTAACTGGGAAGTCACTTTCCCCGAGTGCATCTCAGCCCTAAGGGAGGCTTTGGATGCTGGCACAATGTCCGACATTCCCCCAACACAGAGTGCTACAATCATCTCAAGCACCGAGCATTATGAGAAGAGTCCAGGATTACTGCATGATGATGAAAACGAAAAAGAAGGATCACTGGGCTCTGGAAGTAGTAGCCCTCGCTGCCTGATAACCTTCACAGACCTTGACCTCCCCCAATTCGGGGCTGATCATAACAAGCCCCTCTTCATCACAATCCAGTCAAATGGACAGCAGTTTCCGCGAGTTTTAATTGACAACGGGTCTGGGATGAATATCCTCCCAGCAAGGATCATGGGCCTACTCGGAATCAAGCCCACAGATTTGAAACCTTCCTCCCTCGCGGTTAAAGCATACGACTCAACGTCTCGTTCAACACTCGGGATCGCTACTTTAGATCTATGGTTCGGTAAGAAGATGATGCCCGTGGAATTCCGGGTCCTTGATATCCCAGCAGCCTTTAACGCCCTGCTAGGAAGACCGTGGTTGCACCAGATTAATGGGATCGCCTCAACCTTGCATCAGTGTGTCAAGTTTGTCCAAAACGGAGAATTGATTGTTATTCGTGGAGACAATGTTACCACCGAGCTTGATATGGACGAAGATGTCGCAGCCTTGTTCGAAGGAGCAGATTTGTCAAAAATCACCGGGGCTGATCCACTGGCAGAAGCACCGTTATTTGATTTCCAACGAGAAAAGATTAATGAAGAAGCTCGGGCTGACCCCTCGTCCTGATATGTCTAAGTCAGTCCCTGTAATTCTGAGTCAGTCAGAGTCTTTTGTTATCGAGTTCGAGTCTCTAGATAGGTCTAGTACTCTCACGGCCGATGATCATCGCCGTGTCTTTAACTCTGTCTTCCCTTTTGCATCAAATGAAATGGTTGACCTTTCTGCGTATCCCTTAATTGCCACCTTAACAAATGATAAGTTAACTAAGACAAATCTTAATGACTTAAAAGTAGTTAACAATGATTCATTTGAAGAAGACACAGACCTTTTAAATGAAAACTTTTTAAACGATAATATAAAGCAGGTTTTTGACCGAGACGATAATCGGGCCCAAGCTGCCGATGAGGTATTAACCACGGTGAATTTGGGAACTACGGAAAAACCCAAAGGGACACAAACTGGCATTCGCCTCACCGGAGAAAAACGAGAAGTCCTCGTCACCAAGATAAACTTCCAAAAGGAAAATCAGCAAAACCATTCAGGGTTGGGAGGCGCCAGAATCCCGCCTACTATTGCCAGATCAAGCTAGAAAAGGTCGATGACTTGTGGTACAGTCAGATCTTTCAATACCTTAAACATGGCGAAGCTTCATTCCCAACGGAAAAGGATGGTAGACTAAAAGAAGGTCTCCGCGCCAAAAGATTACAAGCTTTAAAAAGGTTGTCTGTGCAGTACGTTATTCTAGGGGACGACCTATGGAAGAAAAGGCATTGAGGGCCACTTTTGCTTTGCATCAGCAAATCTAAAGCCAGAAAAGTCATGGAAGAAGTCCATGGTGGCGCATGCGGACCACATATGAACGCCCGAGCACTGATGTTCAGCATACTCAGGATGGGCTATTATTGGATCTCCATGGAAACTGACTGCATTCAGTTTGTGCGGACCTGCGATAAATGTCAGCGGTTCTCCAATCTCAACCATATGCCTCCCCATGATCTCTACTGCATGAGCACTCCCTGGCCATTCGCAACTTGGGGGATCGACGTCATTGGAAAGATAACTCCTGCCGGCAGTAACGGGCACGAGTTCGTTTTGGTCGCTGTGGATTACTTCACCAAGTGGGTTGAAGCAGCGTCCTACAAAGTCCTCAACTCCAAAAAGGTGGCCCGTTTCATAAAAGAAAACATCCTGTGCCGATACGGAGTTCCAAATGAGATTATCTCAGATAATGGGTCACATTTCGAGGGACACACCGACAAACTGCTCACAGAATTCAGAATCGAGCGACACAAGTCCTCCCCTTATCGCCCTCAAACCAATGGTGCTGTCGAAGCCGCAAACAAGAATCTAGAAAGGATCATCCGGAAAATGGCTGAAAAGAGCCGGGATTGGCCTGAGAAGCTTCACTTAGCGCTTTGGGGCTACCGCACGTCGGTAAGAACTTCCACTGGTGAAACCCCGTTCGCTTTGACATATGGGATGGATGCCGTTCTACCCATTGAGCTAGAGATACCCTCTCTACGGGTCCTGCTTGAAAATGAGGTCAACGAGATAGAATGGCTTCGGAGTCGACACGACGAGCTAGCTCTCCTGGACGAGCGAAGGCTTAAAGCAATGGAGCACATCCGAGCTTATCAAAAGCGCATGGCTAGGGCCTTTGACAAGAAGGTACATCCCCGCGACATTAAAGTGGGTGATTTGGTCCTAAAAGAAAAGCCACCGAATCGGTTCGACCCTGCGGGCAAGTGGGCACCGATGCAGGTAGGCCCGTATCTGGCGAAAGAAATCTTCTCCGGTGGAGCAATGAAGTTGACGGATTTGGATGGTAACCCCTTCATGCACCCGGTGAACGGCGACAAATTACGCCGTTATTACATCTGAATCGAGTCTTCCCCTCTAAAAAAAAGGGAAAAATAAAGAAAAAAACAAAACAAAACAAAAGCGCGAAAATAATGTACCCAGACGAGACTGAAAAACTCTCAAAAGGCAGTCCGTGCAAAACAAAGGGCGCACTCGGTGCTAAAAGAATATACCCAACTTGGCTGAAAACCCTAAAAATGGGCGGTCTAGGTAAAAAACAGGGTTGCACCATTTGTCCCCCTTCTATCTATACCTTTCTTAAAACACAAAATTGGGTCGAACTACGGAGACCTGAGCCCCTCAGTCCAATCTGTAAAAGGGGAACGTAGGCAGCCGTTCGCGGTTCGGTCTGAAAAACATAAAAAACCACCAAATCCTGTCAACAGTTGTATTTGTGATCACCAAAATGTGTCTTGATTAAGTTTTGAAGTAATTTCAACTTTCATCACATTAATACATTCATTGATGAGTTCAAGCACGGTCTACTCTCGACTCATTAACATTAGCTGAAATAATATCTTTTAAAAAGAGCATCTAAATTGTGCGTATTCGGCAAATAAGGGATACAAGGATAGGTCGCCTAATCCTAGTCGCTCGTTCCCACTCCTGAACTAGCACCCTTCTTCTTCCTCTTCCTCGGTCCTCGGGAGGTCTTTGGCTTAGCTATCCCAAACATTTCTGTCTCCCGTCACCCCGGCTCGGGAATAATACGAGTCGGTGAGTCGACCAATCCGGCAGCTCTCAATGCCGCCTGGGTAGCCCTTTCATCTCTCAGAGCTGCCCTCCTAGCCATAACTTCAGGGTCATCCCTCATCTTGGCTCTCCTCTCCACGAGTCTCTCAAAATCCGCCGTCGAGTCGTCGGTCACATTGTGCAGGTCGGCTGTGCTTCAACATCGCGTAGCTCCCGGCTAGTTGGGTCTCCTCCTCGGATCCCTCGGCAATACACTTCGATGGTGTGCTGGACTGGTCCCATCTGCTCCCCATACCAGATCAAATACAAGGTGGATAGATATGTGATCCCTCGAGTCTTCCGTATCAGTGTATGAGTGGGAAAAGCTGCTCTTGAAAAGGCCCGGGCAAAGAACCTAAGGGTCCAGGCATCAGTCATGTCAAGAAGGGCGGTATCCCGAGCCATCTGCTCTATGAACCCATCAACGACTGCTGTGGGTATCCATCTTGCCTCACGAACAAGCAAGGGGATGCGAATGACGAGAAATGTAGTCTGGTAGCCTCACTATAGCGAGCCATCACTGCCTACCGCTCATGGCCTCGAGCCTCCATCCGGAACCCAAGATCTTGGATATCGGTGGTAGTATACGGCCGGTCGCCTCTGCCAACCTTCTGTGAAGCCTCGGGAGCCACTCGCCTCTGTTTGCGTAACCCAAGGTGCTGCGGTCATCCAGCAGGTAGCGGGAAATAAGCCTCAACCGCTCGAAGAGCCACAATGACAAAAAGCCGGGGCTGCCGCGTCCCATGTGCATCGACCCTCCGGCCGGTCGGTCCATCCCGTGATAGGTCTCTGCCGGCGAGAATGGGAACTATGTCTCTCTCTCCACTGCCCGGGTCGAACCTCGGTCGGTGTGATACCTCGAGAGCCCGCATCGCCTAACAACTCCCAAGAAGAAGCGGAGCATACCCCATCATACTCGCGAAGCGGTATAGGGAGATCATAATCGGCATAAAGATGTCCGTAGGCGTAGATAAGTCAAACTGCTCTGGGCATGACACAGCCAATCGGGCTATCTGGGCCAGGTCAACAAAGGACAGGTCAAGAATCAGATCAGTCACCTGCTCTGCGCGAAATCCCAAGAAGTCGGCCAATTGCTCAGTCAAAGGTCGCGAATCTCACGGGAAGACAGGATCTCTAAGCTCAGCTCCCCCAATCAGTGCACGAAACTCCTCAATCGTGGGTGTGAGATCATTATACGAGAGGGTAAAGACATGCCTCTCCCGGTCCCAGTGTCTGGATGCGGTCCGGAGAAGGTTCCAGTCTACCGCCCACTCCTTCAATGCCCAGATGCATTTCAACCCATATCGTTGGTCAATGATCCTCCTATTGTTGCTGCGATGACGGCGGGTCAGATCTATGAGATCGGAATGAAATTGACGCTCTTTAGTCTTAGACCTGTCGTCATAATGTTCCATTTTGGACCAATGATCAAATCTTGGGGCTAATTTTGAGGTGAAAGACAAACTTGACACCTGATGTGGCTGCTGGAATGAACTGTTCCCGAATCTGCCTTTTATAAAGTGCTGAAACTTGCTGACCAAGAAATCTGTCCCACAGACTCTCTATGTCGTGCGACATAAAGGTCCCAATAAGCCCTGTGTCGGACGACATAGAGAGCTACATCAGCAACAGCCACAGCTGCAACTGCAGCAATCCCAAAGCGACCCAACGCTTGCTCAAACAACCACCCAAACCTGTCCAAAACACCATAAAAGCATACCCAAACACTTCCCCTCGCTCATAAAGCCCACGGGAGAGGATTCGGAACATCCGACACACCCACAGACACATAAATGTCGCTCAAAATATACAAAATTCACAAAAAAAACACCCAATCACACCAAAAGCCACCATCCCGTGCCTTTCTTGGGACGAACTCATGCATATAAGCTCGCAAATGCATAAATAAACAAATATTGTAATTGTCAAAGTACAAAAGTAATAAAAAACGTTGTTTTACAATCCAAAGGAACAAAAATAGCACATGCATTTCCTCTCTCCCTAAAAAGAGTCAAAGCATGGCAAAAGGGGACCGCCGTAATCACTCCGACTCGGATTCGTCGTCAGAACCGTCCTCCTCCTCAGAGTCGCTGTCATCCTCAGCACTTCCCACCTCCTCCTCGGATCCACTCTGCTCCTGGCCATCATCGCCACCCTCCGGCACCTCATGGATCTCGCCGTCAGAGTCATCGCCCTCATAATGCGCCCAAGGCTGGGGCTCAGCATAATATCCCTGCCACTCAGGTACGGTAGTAAAAGGGGGCTGATAAGGATCCTCCTCGCCATCATCGTCGTCAGGCTGGGGCTGCTGACTAGATCCGCCCGCCTGTGAACCAGAAGGAGCCAAAGCTGGTCTGGGCCTCTTCTTCGGAGGCACTACATCATCAGGCCGGGAGCTGCACTTCCCCTTCAAATGCTCCGCGCTCCTCTGGCGGCGCGGCATCTTCACGGCACCGGTGAGCGCCTTCGCCACCATCACGAACGTCTTGGCGGAACTGTTCAATGAAAACAGAAAAGCGGATCGAAGCAATCAATGCGAACGGTAAAGCGGTTAAAAGGCTGGAATGAATCGGAAAAAAGGAAATTACTCACGAGGTAGTCCCTCGGGGCGGCGCAGATGCGGATGAGTCTCGAGACATATCAAAAGAGGAGCGGCGAATGCGCCAGGCCTCATACTCAAAAGATCGGGGAGGCGCCGGTGCCTAAATCCCCGCTGCCCTCCTAGCAGCCATGACCTGAGGAGTCACCAACCGGGTGAAAACAAAATAGGCGTAACCACCCTTCTCATAGAACTCAGCGGCATCAATGTCGATCCGCAGCCGCTTCAAATCAGGCAGGGCCCGAATGTGCCATATCCCCGGAGGAGGATCGCGAGGAACGCGAGCAACCGCACCAGGACCATGCTGCCTGCTCACTCTCTCCCCCAAGTACAGGGCATCGCCCTCCAGGCCGATCAAGAGCCTCCTCGTCCTGGTCACCAGGGCAGCAGCACCAACCAAATCCTCACCATAACGGCCGTGCCAGGGGAAGTGTCTCAACCCAACAGGGGTAGCCCTCAGAGCAATCATAATGTCGTGATAGCAAGCCGTCTTACGGGGCTTCGCCCCGTCCACCTTTCGGCTCTCTCTCGCCCCAAAAGTCCAGCGGCGAATGGCAGGGAACAGATCTGCCGCAATCCTCTCGGGCACAGTCCAGGCGTAACAGCCGAACACCTCATAAGCCCACACCTGAAATCAGAGACAAAAGACTCTCAGTGTGCAGCAACAGTATGAAATGAAGACAGAAAAGTCAAGTGCAACAGTCAATGCGCGAAAAAAAAAAACAAAGGACATACCTCCAGCACAGTCTGGTAAAAATCCAAAGAGGTTACACTACCTCTGCTCACCTCATCAAGGCCCCTATACACTTGGGCCAAACCAGCCTCTCCCCATGAAAAGGTGGATACCTGGCTCCAATCACGAAGAGGCTCCAGCAAAAGGGTCAATGCCGTCGTAGAGGCATTGCAAAACAGTGTCGAGACAATCCGGCCGGACAAAGGCCCTAGCCAAGCTGCTCGTGCGGTAGCGGCATCCTCAGAAAACAGACGACTCTGATGCGTCAAAGCAGAATGCAGATCCGCCAACGGAACCCCATTGCCCTTAAGGCGAAAAGTCATGCCAGTCAAGGCTCTGATGGCGTCTGGGCTCAACACACCAGGATCCTCAGTAAAGATCGGCCTGTCTGTAAACTGCAGACCGGTAATGGCAGTGAAGTCATATGGAGTGATGGTCGCCTCACCCCAGGACAGATGGAATGTGTGGGTAGAGTCCCACCAGAACTGCCTAAAGGCCCGCACAAGCTCCACGCTCCTGGCCGTGTCCCCAAAAGCTCCAACAGCTGTGAAGAACGGTCCAAGACCAGCAGCGAAGACCAGTCCCTTAGGACTGTCCGGTAAATCAGAAGAGCCCGGTAAAAGACCCCAAATGGTCGCAATCGCCTCAGGAGACCCCTTGGTCCGCAAGGTCTGCAGGTAAGCACAGCACAGGTATCAAAAACCATAACAATATGTGCATGCATTCACACACAAAAATCATCACTAAATTCTTTCAAAATAAGAAGAAACAGAAAAGGAAAAATCTTTTCAAAAACACTTTCATCCCATGCCAAGCATGCAATTCCTATTTGGGTACGATTTCCCCCACTTTCAATCCCTAACCCTAGAAATCAGATTTCGAGAAGGGTTAATCTTTCAATACTTACCCCCTTCTGCTCCAACGTAGAAGTGTGAAAATCAAGACCCGGGTAGAGCCCATGTCCCTCGGGGAATTTCTTCCGCTTGTTCCGATCCACAAGCTTCCGTCTCTCGAACAATACTCGTTGCACGTTCCTTCTTGATTCGGCCCGCGGAGGCAATTTCAATGTCTTGATCTAAATCATAATCGGAGGGAGAATTTTCAAAATTTTCTCTCTTTCTTCCTCTCTGTTCTCGGCGGCAATGGATGGTCTTTTGAAAGACCTGTCTTACGACCTGCGGTTTTAATTAAAACTGCCTGGGAACCTCCCCATGTCGTACGACATCCATGGCCCAGAAGGGTGATTTTCCCCTTTTGCCCCTGATCAAATTCTGTCAGCCTATCTTGGCTGCCCATCACCAAAATTCACCAATTCATTTGGGTTCAAATACCCACCTCTCTCGGTTAACACAACACAATGGCCCGGAACGGCCTTAAACTACCCGGTCCGGAAAGACCGTACAGATTTCCAGTACACAATGGCCCGGAACGGCCTTAAACTACCCGGTCCGGAAAGACCGTACAGATTTCCAACACAACACACAATGGCCCGGAACGGCCTTAAACTACCCGGTCCGGAAAGACCGCACAGATTTCCACAGTCCAACCAGCGGGTGACTCCCAAAGAAAAAAGTCAACATTGCCAGCGGGTGACTCCCAAAGAAAAAAGTCAACATTTCCAGCGGGTGACTCCCAAAGAAAAAAAGTCAAATCCTTGGGTGACTCCCCATCGAAACAGTCAATCTTCGGGTGACTCCCCATCGAAACAGTCAATCTTCGGGATGACTCCCCTTGGAACAGTCAATCTTGGGTACAAACACCCATCTTCGGGGTGACTCCCCTTGAAACAATCAATCTTGGGTACAAACACCCATCTTCGGGGTGACAGTCAATCTTGGGTACAAACGCCCATCTTCGGGGTGACTCCCCTTGGAACAGTCACTTTTGGGTACAAAACCCGTAGCCTTTCATTTGGTACCCCATCTTTGCCTGAACTACGACTTGGCTTGATTCCCCCACGGGATACGTAGGAATCCTCTTCATAAGAGGTCCAGCCACTTGACTATCTTGGTCACCTCTTTCCCCGTCGTTCGTGTCCGGCTTGGGATTCTCATTTTTTTGTCGACGACCCCGCTTCCCGTGGAAGCGACGTCGCCGAGGGGCTCTGTGAGTACCCCGATCCGAACTCAAGTTTTGGATTCAATTTAATTAAATTTGGGCTTACACAAATTGCTAAAAAGCAATTAGGGTCCAAAAATCCCAGCAGCCCACCAATTCATTGGGCACCCTACCACTTGGCCCATTATGGCCAAAAGATGTCTGTTGTCCGACGACATGGACACTAAGGCGGTTTAACTGCCTATGTCGTGCGACATAAGAAGTCCCAGAGCCCACCAATCCATTGGGCCTGCCAGCCACTTGGCCCATTATGGCCAAAATGTGTACGCTGTCGTCCGACAAGGGTCACTAAGGCGGTTTAACTGCCTATGTCGGGCGACATAAGAAGCCCCATCAGGATGCCTATAAATAGAAGGCATGGCTGGTCATTTGAAAAAAAAGAAGGAAGAGAACCAAAGTGAGGGCCAAGTTCTAAGAGCAATATCAGGAAAATAGGGGAAACTCTTGCCAAATAGAGTCTCTCCCTCTCTCCTCACACACACACTCACCTCCCTCCTCACACACACACACTTCAAGGTCAAGACTCCAAGAAGCTTCCTTTGGTGGTAATTGAAGGGGTAGACACCATACTATTGGTGATTCTACTTCGTGGACTATAATAGGTAGACCCTAAACCTCTCTCTCCCTTTAAATAAAGTTTTTAAATATACCTTGCATGCATATTTGCTCTCTTACCATGTAGAAATTGGGATTTTGCATGAAAAAGGTGGTGGAGGAGTGAATCTTCAATATTCACTTCTCCCCACCTCAGATCTGGACATTTGGTGGTACACACACCAATAAAGCTTCAATCTTTGCCTAGCTACATTGGGTTAGGAAGTGATGGCTACTTCAAAGTGGCCATAAAATATGTGATTTATTACATTTGGTCACTAAAGCCATGTGATCTTCCCATAATACCCACATTATAGTTTTATATTACTGTTTATAATCAATAAAGATGCTTGGTTTGCTTGGGGAACAAAGGAGGAACCAAACAGACTGAAGGGCACTGAAACAGGCTCCCCATGTCGTGCGACATAGGTCTCCATGGAGATCCTTTGTCATACGACATGGGACTCCAAGAAGGCTGCAAAGCCATTCTTGGACTTCAGAATCTGCTAGGCCCATCCCTTTGTGACTCAAAGCCTACCTAAGCATCTTCTGGTTCATAAGCCACTATTTGGGTGCCTAAACTCAGTTTGGGCACAACCCACTTGACGAAAGAGGATCACCACGTGACATAGAAGACTTCAAAAGACTCTATGTCATGTGACATCCGTGTCGACAAAGCCTATCGTGACTTTGTCCACTCCCATCAACCCCAAACTGGGTTCTAGACCACTAAATAGTGTCCTAAATGAGTAAAATAATGTCTTTTCATTTCTCGAGTAGCTTTACCTCTGTAAAGGACAATCTGTCTCAAAACCTCTGCCTTGTGATAAAAGATATCACGTGTAAAAAGGGTGCGGCCCCTATCATGGCTCGCAAGTTGTATTCAGTTCCATACCATTAATGAAATCTAAGGCTTGCACACTTTACTTGTTTACACACATCGCACACACACTTTGAATGTCCATATTTGTTCAAATTTTGATTGAAAGTCCCGAAAGGGGCGTGTTGGGTGAACTCTCTAGTTCTTCCCAACACGTAACCAGACTCCCGGACTCAAAATCTCTCAAAATTAGGTTTTTCAATGTTTTCCTCTAAAAACGGCGTGGCGACTCTAAAAGAAATATCATTTTTTTTCGGGCGAGCGTTCATTCAGCCCCTATGATACTGCAAAATCACATGGGCCACCAGGCTTTTATCACCACTTCATCAGGCTTACCGTATGCACGACATCCTCCAAGCTCTACCCAGCCCCTCCGGTTGGGAAGTCCGACAAGGTCAAATGCTCCTCATCAAATTCCCCACCCGGCTGTCACGCAAGCTGCTCCTGCTCATCAAGTACAGTATGCACATTACCCTTGTAGTCACGTTCCTCAGTGTGGTCAAGACACATTCGATCCTACTGTTACGATGCCTCAAACCTCATGTCTTCAGCAGCCTTTTGGATCCACACTCACTGCTCCCTGGTATCCACCCATTACGAGCCATATATCCTCATCTTTGGCAACTGCCAGGCTTTATGAGGAGGGTTACGATCACGATTTTAATGCTCACACTGTCATCCCTCCCACCAGAGTACTTCCTACTATGGTTTCATTTACTAACGCCAATCTTGTGGCGGGGTCGTGCAGTCCTAGTGTTCCTATTGACTCGTCCAACGGATTATTGGTAGAACCAATTAAGAAGGTACAAGAAAAGCCTAGCAACGAGAGTATCGACGATCGCTCGACTCAGGCCGTCTCACCATACCAATCTTGTGTATCTGACACAAATGAGTTTTACCAAAAGTCAAATCTCGACGCTTACATCGATGGTTACATCAAAAGGGTTCGTGCACGGGGAAGCACTACGGGTCGGAGCATGTCTCACCGCTATAAACCTTACCCTTCCAACACGGCTGCAACATCCATTGAAGGAAAAAAGGCATTGTGTACAATTGACGGCATCCAAAAGCAACCAAGAAATGGTGGTCCTCTAAGGCAACGAGAACATTTTGATGATTTTGGGATGCCCATGGGTTTAATTTTCAAGGGTTTAGTAAAGGAAGGCCTTTTGGAGCCTCTCAGGGACTACCATCCAAGGAGCTCAAATACACCCCTCGACATGAGTAAGCACTGCGCCTTCCATAATCATTATGGCCACACAACCGACGGCTGCACAGTCTTGAAGAGAGCGGTTCAAGGGTTAATTGAAGCGGGCAAGCTTGAGCGCCCCAATGGACCAAAACCGGCAAACCCTGTTCAGAATGGTGACCAAGTCAATGACCAAATCTCGAATCAAAGAGCACTAAGAGCTTATTCTCCCCCAAAGGAGAAACCACATCCCGAGGATTTGGGTGTTCCCTTAAGCAAAGTTTTAAATAGCTTGCTAAAGCAGGGTCTCCTCGAACCCATAAGAAACTATCAGCCCAAGGATCCCAAAATCCCTTTGGACACCACTAAGCATTGTGCTTTCCACCAGTATCACGGTCATATAACCGATAACTGTACAGCTTTGAGAAAGGCAATTCGGGGGTTAATTAAGAAGGGCAAACTCGAGCGCCTCAGTGATCTCAACCCTGCCCATGATCATTTCCCAAACAACACAAGTGTAAACATGATTGAGTTTTATGATTCAAGCTCTGTGAATTCAATAGACTTTGGCAAGCCAGATGATTTAGTCGCAACAAATGTTGAGAATGGTTGGTTTGACTGCAACAAGCATGTGACCATGGCAAAGCCGGATTTGGTGAAATGCTTTGAACTCTCGCCCTCCGATAAGTTCACGACTGACGCCAAGGGTAAATGGGATGATAATAATCTGATGGCAGATAAGGCAACCGTCAGGGCCGGTGAGCGAGGAATTCCTGAAGTTACCAAAGGCGAGCATGGTCTGTCATAGCTTCATGAGGAATTTGCTTCCAATGCTGAAGGGTAGAGACGTGGTCCAACAGCAAAGAGTAGCTAGACTAGGGGCTACCCATCCTTTAACATTAAAACAGTCTTTTAGTCAACCTTCGTAGGTTCTAGTGCTTTCTTCGTTCAATCAAGTCCTCCTTGGACATTGTAGTTAATCTTAAATTTTCTATAAAAGAGTCTTTTTCTTTTCTTGCTAGACTTGAGACATTATTTGCACACCTACATTACATTTAATGAAATGGTTTTATTTTAAATGATCACTTGCATTACTCAACAAATAATCTCTGGAAATGATTAAGATTTTAATTAATTGGTGCGAGAAAGTCAACTAATGCCCTCCCTATACACTTTCCTTACCTCACAAAGGCCTCCATCAAGCCATACACTTTCCAAAACATGTCCCCATCATCACCTTGACCAAGTCAACGACGGCGGTAGCATCGAAGAACAACAAAAGGTCACTCAGCATCGAAAGATTGACCCCATGTCGACAAAAACAACCAGGGGCTTGCCTTCGCCTCACGGGCATCAAGAAAGTTCAAGCAGAGGCTTGCCTTCGCCTTCATGCGCATCAAGAAAGTTCAAGCTGGGGCTTGCCTTCATCCTCAAAAAAAAAAAAAAAAGCTCAAGCAAAAGCTTCAAAAAAAAAAAGAGCTCAAGCAAAAGCTTCAAATAAAAAAAACAAAAGTTTCAAAAAAATAAACGAGGCCAAGGACCCAGCACCGCCGATCAGAGGCTTGACATATGGGCAAAATTAAAGCCCGAAGAACGGAAGTTGTCGACAACAAGGGAGCAGTTAAAGCAACGGCAAAAACACATCATAAGCCCTTAAGCTGAATTCAAAATCTTTCTTCCCCGATGAAGGATGATGATCAAGAAGCAATGAAATCACGGAAGAAGCCGTCAAAAAACGACTTGTCAAGGAACATCTCAAGGCCCGTACCTTATCATCCAAATTTCCTATCCGAGCCTTTTCACCAAAAGTATCACAAATATTCATACCCCCTTTCCAAAGCCAAACACAGTTCAAGCCGAACTACGGCGACCTGAGATCCTTATATTAAGGGGAACGTAGGCAACCAGAAATGGTCCGGTCATAAACACATTCAAATTCCATACATTCGGTCTCCTCAATGACCTCTCCTATACACAATCTTTCTTCACAATTCGCCAACTTTACCCTTGGTATTGGTCGACTTTCTCCTCATGATTAATCAAAATGTTTGTTCATATCGAGATTAGGGGTTTGAATAACCTGAACATTAATAAAGGGTTTTAAGAAATCTTGTGATCATTTTGAATAAAACATGTTTTTAAATGTCTCGACAAATCTTCTTTTTCTACATTATAGGAAAAATAGAGCTAAACACTAATTTTCTGTCAGCAGGGGCTTCCATATACTTTTACAAACCTTTCTACACTTATGCTCTCTCAAAAGAGTCAAACCCAAAGCGAGTTCCTTTTTGCCTTCATCAAATGAGGTCATCAAATAACACAAATCAGGGATTCGTCCCCACTTTTCGAAAATATGCCCCTGCAGGTATACATTTCTAAATTGTCTTTCTTTTACATTTTCTTCCGGTTGACTAATTGACTAAAGAAAATAATAAAGTAAATATAGAAGGATGGGTTGCCTCTTTTGCTACATGACAACTCAATTTGCAGGTGGGACTTTCGTCAAGCCATTTCCTTAGAGTGGGGCTTCTCTGGTCATGCCAGGTCCACGTTGGTTCTTCAAGATTCACAATCATGAGACTGAGGCTTTATCGAGTCACTTCTTCAAAATCAAGACTTCGCCAACACATCTCTTCAGACCAAGGCTTCGCCAAGCAAAGGGGGATTTGATCGCCATATTGGCCATGGGCTTGTCAAGTGCAGTCCTTTGATGTCCAAGGTTGAGGACAGAATTTTAATCAGAACCAGGGATTCATCATGGCTAATATTAAAATCCCTTGTACCAATCAGAATGAGGTGTTGATGATCAATTTTGGAAGGCGTCAGGAATTTTAGTTTAATGATTTCCCTCAACACCGACGGGACTTTCACGGTAGAGGAGGAAGAGGATCCCCATCCCTTTCTTGGTCAGATAAACTACCGCCGGATGCCACCACCTTCCTCATATGGAACCTCCACCGGGCCACACTCATCTCAACCTGTGAATCAGCCATCCTTTCGGCCTCAGTCTGGTGCACATTCACAATTCGGTCCGGGATAATCGTTTGGGGAAACGAATTGAATTCAGTCCGATTTGGGCCAGTGTGGTGTGCCTCAATGCAGTCTGTCGCAGCAGTTTGGTTCGGTACAGATCAGTCAGGGGCTTCTCAGTTACATCAGTTTGGTATGATTTCTCAGTTGGGTTTGGGACGACGGTCAACTATGGATCAGTTTGAACTTCTCAGTCCCGGTAGTTTGGAATGCCTCGACAGCAACCCAGTTCAAGACAGCCAGTCCCCGGCACCGCACAAGTCTCACAAGATCCCTTCATGACCGCCTCAACGGGACAGCAAACCCCCAATCCCACTCTCGGTCGCCCAGGCTACTCCAGGATGCCACCACCAGCCTCCTATGGTACTATCTCCTCGATCTTTGGGTCAGCCAGCTCCCCAAATACAGACTACTGGACCCATACAATCTAACGTGACTAATCAGTTCGCAGTTCCTCAGTGGGGGCAAAATCAGCACGGAATGTCTTCTTATGGTTGGGGATACCTCGGAATCCCACAGCGAATTGGGATCCCGCCTCAGTTTGGAATCAATCAATCCGGACCTTCGCAGCAACAGTTCAAAGTGCCACAGCAACGGTTTGGAATGCCACCACAGTTTGGTTCGGGGCAACAGTCAGGAGCCCCTCCTCAGAATGATGCTAGCTCAGCTGCCCCTCACGCAGCTTTCGCAAACACATTTCTCACTCAGGGTTCGATAAGAGTCCCTCGGACCGCAATACCCTCTTGGTTATGCACCCTCACTACAGCCAGCCATGCAACCAGGGACAGCAGCCCGCATTTAAGCCTACTTATGGGTCTAAGGCCTGCCTCCACCCTCCTTGCCCATTGGGAATCAGTAACAGGCTGATGGATTCTATCCTTATGCTCAGGCTCCTACTTACACTCCCAGGATAATTTAGGCTAAGGGCGGGTTTACGCCTATGCCCCAGGCCCTGCCATCAGTGTGACGCCAATGGTAACCTCTCTCCCCAGCACAATCACCGGCTTGAACACTCCGGCCCCGCCACTGGACCCTCATTTGGCCTGGTTCATGGAACAACACAAGGAAATGAAAGCACAAATTGCTGAATTGACTGCTAAGAAAGTTGTCCTTCAACCTACAGATCTGGACTCCATTGTACCCCTGCCTCACAAGTTCGTGATGCCCAATCTTGACTTGTTTAATGGAAGTGCGTGCCCTAAAACTCACTTGGACACCTACACTTTGGCAATGAAAGCTAAGGGATGCACAAACCTACAGTTGGCCGACTACTTCAGTCTCTTTTTGAAGTATGGAGCTTTGAAATGGTTCTTTCGATTAAAGCCTGAAACTAGGGCTACTTGGGAACAGATCACCAACACTTTCACAGATAAGTATAAAGCCAACTTGGAATGAGAGACAAACAGAGTTGACCTGCAGACGACGATGCAGCGCCCAGATGAGAATATTGGGGTTTTTTATAAAAGGTGGAACTTGAAGCTCAGTGAAATGGCCATCCCTCCCTCTGACGAGGAGCAGTTAGACATCTTCCAGTCATGCTTGAAGCCGCATTTAAGGGCCTCACTTAGCAATACGGATCTGCGGGCAATGGTCAATTCCGGGGCTAAATTTAAGAGGGCTCACAATCAGTAGCAAGTTGTTGCAACTGCTTACGGATACCGGGCTTCTTCCACCTCCAACACGACTCCTGCCCAGCCCTATTCGAGACAGGATTGCAACAATGCCACTCCTTTCGTGCCAAGGAAAGGTAATGTGCCCAAGTCGCGAAGCCTTAAGCTTGAAGATTTCGGAATGCCTCTGAGCGACGTCTTTCAGGGATTTGTGAAGGAAGGTTTGACCAGACAACCATCAGCCCATGGATCCCGATGTCCCTTTGGACACAACTAAACTCTGTGCTTCCCACTAGTATGCTCCTGAAAAAGGGCGGTGTGAGAACTGACCGAAAAGGGTACTCCAAGGACCCAATACAGTCAACAATCCATTCCCTAGGAAAAAACCGTAGGGTGAATATGATTGAAGCCATGAACAAGCCAAGTGCCACTATGGCTAACAGTTCCCATATGAAGGACACCCTTCGAAGGGAGGATTCTAGTTGCATGGTTGTTGTCAATTTCGCCTCGAGGATTCTAGTTGTCATCAAAGATGGGTTTCTCACTTCATGACGTAATGCTACAACTTCACATTGAGGGCTCTCACGTTGATCGATTTGGCCCGGTACTTCATCAGTATGTCAGTTTTACAGTTAAACCTTTAACTGGACCTCTGTAGTGACGCTTTGTCGAACCTGGGGCTTCATCAAATCATTCAGAGAAAGATTCCGTGGCTTTTGCCATGTCTCTTCCACGGAATGGGGCTTTATCAAGTCACACCTATCTTCAAAAGAAAGGCCAAGTCACCTCAACAACTATCTTGGAGTTTCAGCTTTAAAACTTGGTATATGGCAACTCCCTGCATCCATCAAAGGTTGAGAACTGGGAATCTCCTCATATCAGCCTTTCGCCAAGTCATTCTCCAAATTTATGTCAAGTCACAACTAACCCAAGCGAAAGGGGGTTCATTCATATCAACATACTTTGATGCTAGAGCCTGTCAGCATCAGCTTCAAATGTCCGAGACTGAAAAGAAATTTCAATCGAGACCCGGGGTTCAAATCCAACTTCATCCCAAGATCAAAATTAAGGTCCGCATGATACTGCTGACCTACAACAAGACCTCATCAATGACATGCAATTCAGTCCGCATCCAAAGGATATCACCCCACCAGCTCAAAGCTTGTCCCAAACAGTCCACAACACATACAAACCCTCTCACCACATGCATCCCCACAAAAATCTCCCCAGGGCTCATGTAGCATGCAAAACATGAATTAATAAATAAAAAAAAAACCCTAAGCGATCGCGAATCATTTTAGTTCCATGCATGCATCCATCATCACGAGGATGGTCTCCACCGAAGCGTAATTCCAATGACCTCAACGGAACTACCCAGATGACTGATACCTCAGGTCAACACCCTCTTGGTTCAAACCCCTCAAGCCCACGTCAGCTTGTGCTCGGACACCTAAAGTCGACATCAGCCTGATTCAGACACCTCAATCCTGCACCATTTTGGCCTCAGACACATTAGGACAACACCACCTTGGCTCCAGGTCTACAGTGCATCAAGTCCGTGAAGACATCTTTCGACATCTCCAGTTCGGCAAAGGCGACCTCCAATGGATGAAGACAGCCTCCAGCATCTACAGTTTGGCAAAGATAATCCCCATGTCTATAGCTTGGCAAAGACAAGCTCCGGCGTCTGCAACTTGGTAAAGACAACCCCCAACATCCACAAACATATGAAGACCACCTCCAGTGTCTACAATTCGGTCAGGGACGCCAAGTTCTCAAAATGCAAATCGGTCAGGGACGCCAAGTTCTCAAATGCAAATCGGTCAGGGACGCCAAGTTCTCAAAATGCAAATCGGTCAGGGATGCCAAGTTCTCAAATGCAAATCGGTCAGGGACGCCAAGTTCTCAAAATGCAAATCGGTCAGGGACGCCAAGTTCTCAAAATGCAAATCGGTCAGGGACGCCAAGTTCTCAAATGCAAATCGGTCAGGGACGCCAAGTTCTCAAAATGCAAATCGGTCAGGGACGCCAAGTTCTCAAAATGCAAATCGGTCAGGGACGCCAAGTTCTCAAATGCAAATCGATCAGAGACGCCAAGTTCTCAAAATGCAAATCGGTCAGGGACGCCAAGTTTTCAAATGCCAATCGGTCAGAGGTACCTCACGCCCCTAAATGTTTCAACATCTCGATCAGATACATCAAGACTCTCAACACTATCAACCACCACACAGCCCCCGCGACTTGCTCTCCTGCAGGTAAGCACAGCAAAGGTACGTCAGTCCCTCAACATATCTCAAAAATATGCATGATTACCCATAGCTTTAGCTATCTCTATCTCCGCAAATAGCGACGTAAGCTTTAGTTCCTTAAGGTGACAGCCTCCGAATTATCAAAAGGCCCAGGATCCTAGACCTGTTCCTAACTGTCCAGTGGATTTCGAACTACGTCCAGGCTTGATTCCCACTCGGGATACGTAGGTAGCCTACCATAGGTCCAGCCGCTTGACCAACACGGTCACCCTTTTCCCCGATAATCCTCGTAAGCTCGAATCTTCCCCAACGAGAATGCCCTCAAATAGTCTCCCTCAGGTACAAAACCTCGACTTAGGATCATACTCCTGAACTGAGTCCCCATTTAGGTTCATACTCCTGAACTGAATTCTCATTTAGGTTCATACTTTGGAACTAAACTTAGGTTCATCCCTGACGAAAGTCAACGGAATTGCGTCTCTTTCCTCGTTTTCACCTCCGGCAGTAAACGTAAGACCGATCCCTTCAAATGAAGTCCACCAAAAGACTGCCTATCCCCTCAGAGTCCGTCCCCAACGAAAGGATACGAACCATCGAAGGAAATCGTTTCAAAACAAGTTGATACCTCCAGATCCCCATTTGTCAAAGTTCGAGGCACCTAAGACGCCATCATCAAGGTTCGAGGCACCTAAGACGCCATCATCAAGGTTCGAGGCACCTAAGACGCCATCATCAAGGTTAGAGGCACCTAAGACGCCATCACCAAGGTTCGAGGCACCTAAAATGCCATCATTAAGATTTGAGGCACCTAAGACGCTATCACACACAACACTAGGAAAGCGATAAATTGCAATCATCCCCTAATTCGACAAACCGAAATCATTACTAGGGCGAATTCCCAAAAATAGTTAAATCATAGGGCGACTTCCCAAAAATAGTCAAATCATAGGGCGACTTCCCAAAAATAGTCAAATCATAGGGCGACTTCCCAAAAATAGTCAAATCATAGGGGGACTTCCCCAAAATAGTCAAATCTTAGGGCGAATTCCCAAAAATAGTCAAATCATAGGGCGACTTCCCAAAAATAGTCAAATCTTAGGGCGACTTCCAAAAAATAGTCAAATCTTAGGGCGACTTCCCAAAAATAGTCAAATCATAGGGCGACTTCCCAAAAATAGTCAAATCTTAGGGCGACTTCCCAAAAATAGTTAAATCTTAGGGCGACTTCCCAAAAATAGTCAAGTCACAGGGCGACTTCCCAAAAATAGTCAAATCTTAGGTTGACATCCTAAAATAGTCCCTCTAGGGTCGACGTCTGAAGATAGTCGAAAGACCCGAACTACGACTGGCTTGATTCCTCTTAAGGATACGTAGGTAGCCTATCATTAGGTTCAGCCATCAGACCAAAATGGTCATGTCCTATCCCCAGCAGAGTTTCTTTCAGCAACCGACTGCAGAACTCGCTCACCAGGTTGACATCCTAAAATAGTCACTCTAGGGTCAACATCTGAAGATAGTCGAAAGACCCGAACTACGACCGGCTTGATTCCTCTTAAGGATACGAAGGTAGCCTATCACTAGGTCCAGCCACTCAACCACTTTGGTCACCCTTTTTCCCATCTTGTCAAATATGGAGCCTTACTCTTATCGACGACCCCACTTCCTTCGAAAGAGCCGTCGCCGAGGGGCTACTGTAAGTGCTCCAATTTGAGTCGTTAGTATTTTCATTAGAAAACTAACAAAAGTCCTAACATTCCTAACATTTCTAACTTTTCTAACAAAGCAAGGGTAAATTGGGGATTGCTATTTGAGGTTAAACAAGCAAAGGAATCTCACAAATGTTGAATTTCCGAAACTGGAAGCTGCTGGAACAACAGCTGGTTGAATTTTTGAAAATAATATTCCTCCTGTCCAAAGCCTGCAGCAGCGAAATGAACAGTGCACGCCTACGCTTAGATCCGCGTGGACATCTTTGTTTCCCCCAGTGGCCTATAAATTGAACCCTTCTCTCTCAGTTTACACAACACAATTCACCCACAGAAGCTATTCTCTTGTGAAAAACAGAGAGAAAACAGTGGGAATCCTTAGATTGCCACCATTTTCTCTTGAGTCTTTCCCAATCTCACTCCAAACACTCTCAAATCACTCTTAAACATACACAAGCTCAAGCTCAAATCAACACTAAAGAGGAGGATTAGAGAGAAAACATAGAGGACTTAAGTGTTATCTACTTGTTTTCTCTTTGACCAACTCTATCATCAAACACTAAACACATTCAAGCCTTGAATCCATTCAAACACAAGAAGATAGGGTTAAACCACCATTGGTAAACCCTCCTTCTCCTTACCTTAAACCTCCTTCATCCATGCATGCATCTCACATTTCAAAGATGTAACTTGTTTGTTATCCATCCCTTGCCCTAGATCCAAGAGGATCACCATGGAAGTTCATCTCCATGGATGATCTTCTATAAGGATCAACATTCCTTCCAAATTGTTTTTACTTACTTACAAACATTTTTCTTAACCTAAAAATCAATTTTCATACACCAAATCTTGATTTCAAGTTAAATCTCCCCTTCCCAAGCAAATGAAGTGCTTTAAGTTCTAATGTACCCTAAGGATGGCTTGATATAGTAGATCACCACTAAACAAGTTTAGTGATCACTAATCAAAGCCTAAGGAAATGGGGACAAAGCATGGATGCAAACCCCCTTTAAATCACATTTTCCTTCTTGAGAATGTTGCTGTCCAGTAGCCTTTCTCTAAGACCTCTGTCCATTGTCTAATTTTTTGGACACAGAAAAACTTGGAATTTGGTGTTGACTACAAATTTATTTTTGTAGCCAACATCCATAGAATTCCAGACATATTTTTACTTTATTTTTTGCGTGAGTATAACTCCTTTTTTCAAATTATTTTCCAAAAGTCAGTTTAGCAGTCTCTGGAAATCCTGATTTCACATCTGTGATTTCCAGAAGGTTTTGGTCCATCAAATCATCTCCAATCAATAAAATCTTCTGCATTCACCTTATTTAAGATGTTTGAACAACTTTCATTCTCTGACTTTCTCCATATTTTGAAGTTTTAAAGCTCTTAAATCCATTTTAAAATCAAGTGTCCACTTCCTTTTTCATTTTGGCAGAATTGATTTTCAACTTCAAGGAGTCTTTTGAGTATCAAAACTCAACCCTAAAATCATACCAAAAATCATGGGACTTTTTTAATGTCTTACAAAGAGTTCTCAATTTTTAGTTTTCTCAGTTTGCACTTATTTTAAAATAAACACACACACACACACACAAATGGTTTCAAATTAGGAAGACTCGTTTTACGAGGCATTCCGGGTGAACCCTAACGTTCTTCCCGGAGTATAACGTGACCTCCGAACCCAAAACTCTAATCTCGGGCATTTTTCAAAGTTTTGGCCCTTAAAATAAAAATGGCGTGGCGACTCCGTTTTGTTGATTTTCAAAAAAGAAAAATCCGGTGGCACATCATCACAAGACTGTGGGCCCTAATCTTCAGCGGTATCATGCCTATATGGAGGAGTTGAATGGACAGTTTAGAGAAGTGACTTTCCACTACTTGCTAAGGGAAAATAACAGATTCGCAGATGCCCTAGCTACTCTAGCCTCACTGGTAGAGATCCCCGAGGAAAAAGCCATAAAACCCTTCAGAGTGGGTAGAAGAGAAGCCCCAGCTTTCTGTTGTGAAGTAGACTTGGGACCTGAGCCTATCAAGGAACCCTGGTACAGTCAGATTTACCAGTTCCTCAAAGATGGAGAGTCAGCTTTCAGAGACGAAGAAGGTAGACCAAAAGAAGGCGTCAAAGCCAAGAGCTTGCAAGCCCTGAAAAGGTTGGCCTCCCATTATGTCATTTTAGGAGGCGCCCTGTACAAGAAGCGGTACTAAGGACCACTCCTCTTATGCGTCACTCAAGAAAGGGCCAGAGAGTTGATGACCGAAGTCCACAATGGTCCCTGCGGTCCTCATATGAATGCTAGAGCCCTGATGCAAGTGATCCTCAGAATGGGTTATTATTGGATTTCCATGGAGACAGACTGTGTCCAGCATGTCCGAGCGTGCGACAAATGCCAACGGTTTGCGAACCTCAACCATCTCCCGCCTCATGACCTGTACTTGTGAATGTGTGCCCAATTTTTTGTGTTTGTTGGATTCACGCGAGTTTGAAGACATCCGGTTTAATTTGAAAAACGGAGTCGCCATGCCATTTTGATTACCTCAAAACTTTGAAAAAAAGGTTTTATGGGTTCGGAGGTTAAGTTACCCCTTGGGAAGAACGGATCGTCGTTCACCCAAGGTGCCTTGCCGGAGCAAGTCTCCCAAGATCCCATTAATCGTGCTTGCTTGCGTGCTTTCTTGTGTGCATGTGTTTTGAAAATAAGGAGGGAATGTCCCAAGTCGTCTTCCGGACGTACAAACCATTTATTGGTTGTCGCTCGGGATTTCTTGGATTTTATGTATTCGGGATTATGATCCCGTCCTCATCTTGGACTTGTGATCATCGCATTTTTGGACCTTGGGACTTGCGTGATCGAGAGAATGACTCTCTTTATAGTCAAAGATGAGGTTCTTTAGAAAAGGAGGGTCCTTAGCCCATCAATCCTACACTTTAAGATGGTCGAGCTCATATAGATGCTTCATACTCATCTTAAGTGATAATCGGAGATATAGGGTTCAAAGGTGTCCCTTTCTAAAGAGATTATGAAACCTTTATGGAAGGAACGATGTAAAGATAGGATCTTTTACACCGGTCCGTTCCGAGGTTACTAATGGGGGAATGGGGAAATGCATGTAAAAATGACATTTTTAATGAAAAGATGACATTTTTTGGGTTGCAAAGGATGCATTTGATTTAAAGAAATGATCTTTATTGCAAAGGATGCATAAAGACACAATTTTTATGCAAATGATGCATTTTTATGAAGAAATTAGAATTCAATATGCAAAGGATGCATAAAGATTGCATTTTGAAAAGCATAGGATGCTAGTTTATGGTAAAGACATGATCTTTAAAGCAAATGATGCTTGGAAAAGGGATTTTGAATGCAAAGGATGCATTTTGATTGAAAAGATTTGATTTTTATATGCAAAGGATGCATAAAGATGACATTTTTATTGGAAAATAGGGGTTTTAAGTGCAAAGGATGCACCTTTAAAGACTACATTTTTAATGGCAAATGATGCCTAATGCATGCAAAGGGGAAGGGGGAATATATAAAGATATGATCTTTAATCTACCAAGTCCCAAGCAAGATAAAAGCAATGCAATGAGCAATTATAGAGCAATTAAGATGCAAGGTTAGGGCGTGCGAGGTTACCAATGGCTTCCTTTTCTTCTTTGGATGAAGCTAGGAGGAGAGGATTGATCTTGAGCCTTCAAGGAGGAGGGAGATGACTTCTTGAGCTTCTTCTTCACCTTCTTGAACTTCCAGCTGCTCTTGGGAGGCTTCTTCACGTATTATGAGTATTTGTTGCCTTTTTGTTCATGATCAAATGGGTAGAGGAGGGCTCTATTTATAGGCAGTCTGGAAATCGCCAATGAAGCCGTGCGGCTAGGGACCTCGAGCTAATGCAGCCGTGCGGCATTATCCCTTGTGACTCAGCATTTCTAGAACCATGCAAGGTGGCAATATCTAGAAGCTTCCTCCCAATTAAAAAAAACGAGTTTCTTAATTGGGAAGGCTCCTTTTCAGCCTTTTATTCAATTTGGAACAGTTTCGGAATATTTCCGGAACACTAGGAAGGTCCGGGGAATTACCGGGAAACTTACCGAAATTGCCGGGAAATTTAACCGGAAGGCATGAGCCAGATTTGGGTACTTACAGAAGCCCCTCGGCAACATCACTTGCAAGGCGAGTGGGGTTGTCGATAGAAAAGGATCCGATCTGGCGAATGCCGAGACGGATTGAGAGACCGAAGTGGTCGAGTGGCTGAACCTCTGGAAGGCTACCTATGTATCTCGAGTGGGAATCAAGCCAGGCCGTAGTTCGGAATAGATTCGCTGAGGAATGGAGAAGAGAAAATGGTCTTTTGCTGGGGAAGTAAAAGAAAATGAACTAGGAGGTCAAGCAATTGATCCTACTGGGGATATGCTAGGAGTGACCGATGTGGTCAGATATCTGAACCTCTATGAGTGATTACTTCATCGCTGATGAGTGACGAAGGAACAGGGTGACCAAAGTGGTCGGATGGCTGGACCTTTTATAAAAGGCTACCTACGTATCCCAGAGGAATCAAGCCTTGATCGTAGTTCAAGCATCACTAGATAGTTAGGAACGATGTCTAGGATCCTTGAAGGTTTTGACAATTAATGGAGGCTGTCACTTGAGGAAACTAGAGCTTACGTCACTATCGAGGAGATAGAGGTAGCTAAAGTTGAGAGAAACTTGAGCGTACGTCACTATCTGGGATAGAGGTAGCTTAAGTTTAGAGAACTTAGCATACGTCACTATCCGGGATAGAGGTAGCTTAAGTTTAGAGAACTTAGCATACGTCACTATCCGGGATAGAGGTAGCTTAAGTTTAGAGAACTCGAGCATACGTCACTATCCGGGATAGAGGTAGCTTAAGTTTAGAGAACTCGAGCATACGTCACTATCCGGGATAGAGGTAGCTTAAGTTAAGAAAATTTAGCATACGTCGCTATCTGGGATAGAGGTAGCTTAAGTTAAGAGGAACTCGAGCATACGTCACTATTCGGGATAGAGGTAGCTTAAGTTAAGAGGAACTTAAGCATACGTCACTATCCGAGATAGAGGTAAGCTAAGTTTAGAGTTTTGACAATTCGGAGGTTGTCACCTAGCCTTATCCCGTTATAATGGAATTAACGGAGGCGACTGGGAAGAAAGCTCAATTTCTTAGGAGATAAGGGATATCTTCGAAAAGATGTTATCTTAGTTAAAAGATAACGGGAATTGCATGCCCAAATGGAAAGTCCAGGGGCAAAATTGTAATTTTCTCGCCGTAGCGAATGAGGCCGCCCGGCATGAGATGGAGAAAAAGAAGCCGTACGGCTAGAAGCTTGATTTTTCCGCATTATTTAAAACAGATTTGAACGGGCATTGGGCATTATTGCCGCCAAGAGCCGCCGAGGAAGAGAGAGAGAGAGGAGAGAATTTCTTCAAAATCCTTCAATTCCCTTTGCTTCTATCGATTGGAATGGATCCGGAGGGCAATCCTATATCGAGGCAAGCAAGAAGAAACATTTCCGCGGCTGCGAGAAGGAGGAGGAAAGAGCTCGTTCGGACGGAGAGAAAGTATGACTTTCTTACGCCTCCGTCGGAGCTTTACCCGGGGAGAAGAGAGCACAAATCGACGAACCCGCGTCCGGTTGGGGTAAGCATTCTTAATTTGCTCAATTCCGTCGATTTTGATTGAATTTTCATTGATTTAGGGCTTGACCCGAATTTTAGGAATTTTCTAGGATTTTCCTAGGATTTTTGAATGATTTTGAGACATTGACGATGAACCTATGAGGCTAAGAATATGCAATGTGCAATTTATTTGACAAAAATAATGGGAATGACCCACTTTTTTCTCGAAAATAAAGTAAGAATGATAATTGTCTAAAGTGAGACGGAGTTCTTGCATGTGCTAGAACTAGGTCAAAATTTTGATTATCAAGATTTTTGGAAGATGAAAAGGATTCATGCATGCCATTTTTGAAAGAATAATGCTTATGTGCAAAGAATTGTGAAAATTGTGATTTTGCGCTTTAGGAAAGCAATGGGACTTGACATGACGTGTTTCAAGTGATGAAAGACGCTTTTTTGATTCAAATGATGCTAGAAATGCTTTTCTTTTGAAAACATGTGCACTTTTTTGAATATATGCATGCTTTTGAAAATGATGAATGATTGACACACTTCTTTGTTGTGCTTGTCTACAGGAGAACAAGTCCAGAGGACCATCTGAGACAGCGGTCAGACTTTGCGAGGATGCCGATTTCGAGAAGAATGGGGTGAATCCCAAGCAGGGTGCGGGCTACGGCCTAGATCTATTCATCGAGGCTATCGGCAAGGGGATCCACATCATCTCGAAGAGCAAGGGCTTGGTCCAGGCCCTATCTGAGTTTTGGTGGGATAGCACCCATAGCTTCCGTCTGAGCTGGGGAGAGCTGACAGTGACTCCTGCTGATTTCACGGCTATTACTGGTCTACGCTCACCGGGAGGCCCGTGACTTGGAGAGACCACATTACGCTCGAGGAGTTCCGAGCTTTAGTCGGGTTTGAGCCGATTCCCAAGGGACCGGGTATGGAGACGCGGAATGTCGAGGTGGCGATCCGTAACCGCATACGGGACTTTGCCGTTAGCGATGTGACTTCCCAAAGACTGGCTAGAGCCTTTGTGTGGTTGATGCTATCGTCACCATTTTTGCTAATTCTCGGGACGCCGGCCATGACTTGCCTCCTCGACTCTCTCGGAGAATGTGGATGGGATAGGGACGGTCTCTTGGGGAGAGGCCGGATTGGCGGAGCTCTACTTCTCTTTGGACATGTACATCGGAACAAAGGCCGCTTCCATGGACCGTTTTCTCCTTTGCCCTCGAGGTAGTCTCCTCTTTCTTTTCTCTTTCTTTTCTTGTCTTGAGACTTTTATGAAAGAGAAATGACCCTTTTGATGTTTTGAACATGCAGTGTCCGGGTTCTCGTGAGGTGATCGTGTTCTTTCCGTGGAACCAACAGAGTGATATCACCATCTTCCCCGCTATGGTTCGCCGGAGGGGAGATGCGAGAGATAAGTTCACGGAAAGACCCGGATTACTTTTGATTATAAGATGGTGAGGCCGGTCATCAACAGTGGATGGGCACGACGGAGTGGACTTCTACCCTTGGGCGTGTATCCTGAGATCTTGCCGGGAGAGGCCATTGAGGCGACGAGGCGCAGGAGATGGCCGACTGGCCGACATGTGATGTCATATATTTGGGGGACCGTTTCTCGAGGCAAAGCATGGCCATGTCCCTCCATTGGACGCCATTACTCCTCAGATCCTCCAAGACGGATGCCGCAGCCTGTGGATTGGCTGAGGATGAGATTGCTAGGTACTGTGTGTGCGTGGCCGCCGAGGAGTACTTTGACATGGATACCCCTACGCCGTGTTTGTGGAGCAGATCGAGGACGCCACGTAAGCTAGTGAAGCCGGGCGGTCACTGTGGATATGGGGAGGATGAGCCTACCGACCCGCCGATCCCTCCCGCGCATCCTGTCCTATGTGGTCCATGGAGTTCCGAGGAGGATGAGGATTCTGTCCCCGACACTAGGGAGCCCCAAGATACCCCGCCGCCCGACAAAGACTGTAAGTATACTTTTAGGGTCTTTCCCTTTTTCAGCCTTTCTTTGCTTTTTGCAATTCGAGATTTTCCGAGATTTTTCTCGAGATTTTTCTCTTCTTTTTCTCAGTTCCACTCGCACTTATGATAGGGCCGGTCGTGCAAAATAGGGCCGGAAGGACATGTGCCGGTCCCTTCGAGGAAGCCGGCTCGCGCTTCAAAGGCGGCAGCTGATGCACAGGAGCCCGGCGCAAGAGACGGCATGTCCTGGGGCACGGCCTACCTCATCGGCCTCGAGTACTCTTCCAAAGGCCATGCCTCGGGGGCGGGGACCCAACGCCGACATTCCCGGAGCAAACTGGCCGAGTACGGGCACGATAATGTCCATTTGTCTCGATGTGAGCGACTGTGAGGACTTGATGAGGGAGGCTAGCGTCTATGAGCCGAAAGCAAAGGATGAAGAAGAGGAAGAATCGGAGGCCTAGGAGGTCTCTAGAGTGGATTTAGGAACAAAACAAACAATGAACACATTTGATGCACACTTTGTTTAATTTTTGCTTTATTTGGGCGCCGATGGGGCGAAGACATTGTATTAATGCTTTATTTACTTTCCTAATTTATGCTTTTTAAATTTGCATATTATCTGAGCCTCGGGGCAGCTTTTTGCTTGGAATTGGGGCTGAAACTGGGCCAAAATGATTTATAATGGTATATAAATGCTTGAATGGCTTCTGGATATGTTTTTGTACAGGTTTTGGTTGAAAAAGTGGGGTGAAAACTCCCTTGGGCAGCAACTTGGTTGCTGCAGAATTTTTTCTGCAGATGGCTAATGTAGCCGTGCGGTTTTGTCCAGAGGGCAAATGAAGCCGTGCGGCCTGCGCCCGTCTCGAACCGGTTATTTTCGAATAAAAGCAAGGCTTGGCCATTTCATTTCATTTTCAACTCTAGACTTGTCCCAATTGTTCCCAGTGAGCACATTTTGGACTTAAAGACACCATCTTTGGTCATCTTGCAATGGAGAAGCCCGTCAGATTGCAAAGGGGGAAGCGAGACCGTTTTCTGTCCGATCTTCAATCTTGGGTGAAGCATAACTTCCAATCTCACAAGGGGCTGCTTGATTCTTCCTTCAAGATCAAGTCTTTATGGCATTTGAGGGATCTCCCGCCCGATTGGGACCTTTTGAGAGCAGCAGCAAGGTTTTGGGACGTCCGGAGACATGTTTATCGCTTTTCTTACAACGAGATTGTCCCAACGCATGAAGACTTCCGAGCCTTGATTGGGGGTCCAGAAATTGAGGCTATATCTATTCCGCTGATCGGAGACGTGCCGGTGGCGGTAAAGCTTGCATCTTTTCTGCAGATTTCTTTGGAAGAGGCTGAGGGGATGATGATAGCCCTGACAGGATTGACCTTTCGATATCCCGGTGTGTTTGGGTCTCCGGCTATGGCTGCGACCACGGTGGCTATGGATGCTTTCATTCTCTCGCATATTTTCTCGCTTTGTTCACCGCCGAGTCCGTGGGGACTCATGGCGGTCTCTTGGACATGGTCGAGATCCGCAGGGTCGGGAAGGACATTGTCCCATTGGTTTTGGGAGAGACACTTCATGGCATCGATAGGATGGCTAGGGAGACCATTTCATGAGGTCTCGGGAGTCCTACTGTGCCGACTTTGTGGTCAGCAGGAGAGGCTCGGGGCTTTGCCAGGGGCTTTGCCGACTCGCCTCCTCGGGTGATTTCTGAGAGGTGCACCGAGGCAACAGGACTGTGGTAGCCGGGAGCCGACGATGGCTAGGCTATCCACTTCGGACATCCGTTGGTGGATACCTCACCGGAGATTGCATCAGTGAGGATATTTCAGAGTCTTATGCCGCGAGGGTTCCTGTGGTTCTCGCCGGTCATCCTTCTACATTCCCCGCTTGGTATCCAGCAGCTTTGGGGCTTTACAGTGAGCCATCGAGTGATTTGGGAGGACATCCGGACCATGGAGGTGGTGCCATTGGACATGAGAGATCCAAATGGGCCTTTCTCATTCTTCTCGAGGGCTTGGACATATGCCGCTTTCCCACCTGTGGCTATCTTCAGGAGCAGAAGAGCACCATCTTGACCACCTGTCTACTTGGACCGGTACGAGAGGGAAATGGGAGCGACTCAGTCATTCTGGGGGAGAGACGTCAGCTTTATCGGGAGCCGACTGCGACTCGAGTAGGACTCGAGGGAGACCGAGGCTAAGGCGAGTCGCCATAACCACCTGGGTGACCCGATCGTGATATGGAGGCTCGATACAAGAGATTGTCCGAGGTCGCTCCTTCGACCGAGGCTCGAGGGAGGAAGTGCGGACTCGTGCTCGTGTAGAGAGGGCACTTATTGACACGGGTTTGATAGAGGCTCCAGTGAGGATACCGGAGATCGGGATAAGGGATACCGACCTTATAGAAAAGAAGAGAAAGAAAACTCGACGAGGTCGAGGTAAAGGGAAGAAGACCAAAGAAGACTCAGCGAATGACGACCGACGATCTTTTCTTAGGATTCCCTTATTGCCATTTTGCAAACACATTAGTTTATTTAGGCATTTTTTTTGTATTTTAGATCTTTGTAGCAGGTTAGCAGAGTCAAGAGTAGACCGTGCTTGAACTCATCAAGAAGTTTTTAACTTGTAATGAACAAGAAATATTATCTTAGAAATTAATCAAGACACATTTCATGGAAATTCAAATGTCTTATTGATTGGGACCCGTTTTATGAAAACCGAAATACCCTTTATTATTTAGGACGCACTTCATGGAAGCTTGATTGTCCTTTTTATTGTTTAGACCGAACCATATATGGCCGCCTACGTTCCCTTTTACAAGAAAGACTAAGGGGCTCAGGTCTTCGTAGTTCATTCTCGGTGAACTTTTTTTTTTTTTTTTTTTTTTTATGTGCAACCCCGTTTTTTGCCTAGACCGCCCTTTTGGGGTTTTCACTTAGCCGGGCATTACTCTTTTTGCACTAAGATTTTTTTTTTTTTTTTTTATGTGCAACCTCGTCTTTTGCCTAGACCGCCCTTTTTGGGGTTTTCAAATTAGCCGGGTATTACTCTTTTTGCACTTTTTTTTTTTTTTTTTTTTTATTTTTTTTTTTTTTTTTTTTTAGACATAGTATCTTTTGAGCTTATCACCGTTGACCGGGTGGACAAAGGGATTGCCGTCCAGTCCGCAAGCTTCATGGCTCCTCCCGATAGTATCTTCTCGCACCACATAAGGGCCGATCCAAACGGGTTCCCATTTTCCTGTGGGGTTGTCTCTCGGTAGGGGGCTTCACTTTCAACACTAAGTCACCCTCTTTGATGTCTCTGGCCTTGACCTTTTATCAAACGCTCCGGCCATCCGCCCGGTAGGCTCGGGTGTGTTCCATGGCTTTTAGCCTTCTTTCATCAAGCAGTGGCTAACTCATCATGCCGGCCGCGCAACCATTCTACTTCATTGACACTATTTTCCAGGGGGACCCTTAATGACGGGATTTCCAACTCCACTGGTAACACCGCTTCCATCCCATAGGTTAAGGCAAAAGGAGTTTCTCCCGTAGCCGTTCTCGACAGACGCTCAGTAGCCCCAGAGTGCCAAGTGCGCTTTTCGGGCCAATCACGACCACGGGTGGCCATTTTCCGGATGATCCGTTCGAGCGTCTTATTAGCAGCCTTCCACGGCTCCATTAGTCTCGAGGTCCGTACGGAGACGACTTGTGGCGAGTGATTCTGAATTCGACAAAGAACCTATCGCAGCCTCCCTTCAAAGTGCGACCCATTATCTAAATGATCTCGTTGGGCACCCCATATCTGCACATTATGTTTTCTTTGATGAACTGGGCAACCTTCTTGGAAGTGAGGACTTTGTAGGACTTGGCCTCTACCCACTTCGTGAAGTAGGCGCTGGTTACTAGCACAAATTCATGCCCGTTGCTTCCTGCCGGGGCTATTTTCCCTATCACGTCAATACCCCAAGTTGCAAACGGCCAAGGAGTCGTCATGCGCATGTGTCATGAGGCGGAGATGGTTGAGGTTGGCAAACCGCCGGCACTTGTCGCATGCTCTGACGTGCCGGACACACCGCTTCCATGGAAATCCAAGAGTAACCCATTCTGAGGATCACTTGCATCGTGGCTCGCATTCATATGAGGACCGGCAGGACCATTGTGGACTTCGGGCCATCAACTCTTTGGCCTTTTCTCGAGTGACGCACAAGAGGAGTGGTCCTTGGTACCGCTTCTGTACAGGTTGCCTCCTAGAATGACATAATGGGAGGCCAACCTTTCGTGGCTTGTAAGCTCTTGGCTCGACACCTTCTTTTGGTCTACCTTCTTTGTCTCCGAAAGCCGACTCTCCATCTTTGAGGAACCGGTAAATTTGATTGTACCAGTGGTTCCTTTATAGGCTCGGGTCCTGTGTCTACTTCACAAATGTAAGGCCGGGGCTTCTCTTCTACCCACTCGGAAGGGTTTTATGGCTTTTCCCTGGGATCTCTACCAATGAGGCTAGAGTAGCTAAGGCATCTCGCGAACTGTTCTTTTCCCTTGGCAAGTAGTGGAAGGTCACTTCTCTCGAACCAGTCCAAATAACTCCTCCATATGGGCATGATACCGCTGCAGGGTTAGGGTCCACGCCTTCCATTTGTTGGAAACCCGGTCGATGATCGTGGCCGAGTCTCCGTAAACTTCTAGCTCCTTGACATTCCTTTCTAAGGCAGCTTCCAAACCAAAGAATGCAAAGCTTCGTACTTGGCAACATTGTTCGTGGCAGGAAGTTCAACTTGAGGGCTATGGGTGTATGCTCATCTTTCGGATCGACCAAGAGCATCCCGATACCGTTTCCTCTTTTGTTAGCGGCTCCGTCAAAGAACAATTGCCATCGGCTGTGCTCGACCGCAAAGATCCCTTCATCTGGGAATTGGGGTTCAGTGCCCTCTCGTCTTCATTATCGGGAAGTTCGCCAGTGGTCCGACAACGCTTGACCCTTGATGGCCTTTCCGGTCACATAGTTGATGTCGTACTCGCTAAGAAGAAGGACCACTTTGCTAGACGCATCGAGAGGGAAGGCTTATCAAAGATGTACTTGATGGGGTCCATTTTTGAGACCAAATTCACAGGGTGGGCTTCGCATATAATGCTTCAACTTGCCGACTACCTGCACTGCCCCGCACGTGGTCTTTTCACATGCCGAGTAATTGAGCTCACTTCCCGCAGCTTCCTACCGACAAAGTAAATGGCATTCTCTACCCGAGAGTCTTTCTTCTCCCGAGCAAGCATAGCCCCAACCGCCGTATCAAGGATGTGAGATAGAGCATAAGAGGTTTCTGTCTATGTGGGGGCATAGTACCGGAGGATGTACCAAGTATGCCTTGATCTGGTCAAAAGCATCCTGACATTCTTCGGTCCATTCTGTGTCTGCGTTCTTCTTCATGAGCTTGAAGATGGGCTCGCACATAGTGGTCAACTGATTGACGAAACGGCTGATGTACTGCAGTTTTCCCATAAAGCTCTTGACTTCTGTCTGGGTCCGAGGTGGCCTCATATCCATAATGGCTTTGATCTTTTGGGGGTCAACTTCGATACCTCGCTCCGTGACCATATACCCAAGCACTTTTCCCCTTGTCACTCCGAAGGTGCATTTAGCAGGGTTTAGTCTCATGGAATGTTGTCTCAGCCTCTCAAAGAACTTCCGCAGGTCAACAAAGTGCTGCCCGTCCTCGCCTTTGGAATGGATTATCATGTCGTCTACATAGACCTCAATCTCCTTGTGGATCATGTCATGAAAAAGCGTGGTCGCTGCCCTTTGGTAAGTAGCCCCAGCGTTCTTAAGCCCAAATGGCATCACTGTATAACATTAAGTCCCCCACGGTGTGGTGAAGGCAGTCTTTTCTTGGTCTTCCTCGGCCATCTTGATCTGGTTGTAGCCTGCAAAGCCATCAACGAAGGATTTGACTTCGTAGTTGGCAGTTGAGTCCACCAGGATGTCTATGTTTGGCAAAGGATAATCGTCCTTGGGGTCGGCCTTGTTCAGATCTCGGAAATCCACACAGCAGCGCACCTTCCCATTGGCCTTGGTGACGGTCACAATATTGGATAACCATGTCGGATATTCGATGACTCGATGAATCCTACCCGCAGAGCTTCTCAATTTCTTCTTTGACCCGTAGAGACCATTCTGGCTTGATCTTCCTCGCTTCGTTTTTACCGGCTTAGCATCCGGTGCTAGAGGGATTCTGTGCTCTACTATCGAACCGTGCCTAGCCCCGCATATCCCCGTATGACCATGCAAACACGTCGACGTATTCCCCGAGCAGATCGATCAGCCCGTCCCGTTCAACCCCGGAAGAAGTTTCCGATCTCGTGTCTCTTTAGGTTCCTCGACGCACCCAAGTTCACACTTGTCAAAACCTCCTCGGGCACTTGGGCCCGGTTTTCCTCTTTTTCTCGAAACCTCGCTTAAAGATTTCTTTAATGTATTGTTCATTTAGTGTGTTTGCATCTTGTTCAAATGATTCATTATTAACTCGTTGTTAAGTTTTGAGTTAATTTATCATTTGTTAAGTTGGCAATAAGAGGATACTCGTAAAGATCTCGTCATTTCATTCAAAATAAGGGGAAAGATGACATCGATTACATTTTGATAGTCCTCAGCGTGAGGCCTTCTGATGACTCGTGAGGATCGGAATTCAAAGATTCCCGACTCAACCGAATTGACACTACCGACTCGGACCCTACACTACTTATTGACTCGAGGGTGGCTTGACAAGGGTTGGACCGGATCTCACTCCTTCTTGCCGTTGCCCTGGGGAATAGCAGCCTTGTCGCCGTTCTCTTTTGGCCGTGCATCCCGTGGATCATAATTGCCTTTGTTGACACCATTTCCATGGGGAATACCCGATCGATCCGGCGGAATCTCCTTTCGAACTTAACTTTATCCGTCTCGTACCTCCGGGGCAAGAGGGACCGCTTGTGCTTTCGGCATCCGAGATACAGCCTTTCTTCATCCCAAAAGTCTTCCGTCGGTTCACTCTTCTTTCCACCTTTTCCCAAACAAAGGGGTCGGGACCGATCCTCGGGAGTGGTAAGAGCCATTACAAATACATTATGCTCATCATGGGTGATGAAGGGTTCTCAAGAAACTTTCATTAACATGGCTTGTTTCACTTCAAACTCGCAGCCTTCATAAGCGAGCCTTTCTTCCGTAATCTTGACCATGGTTACCGGGTTCGACATCATAGAAAAGAGGCCGAGCTCGACAACATTAACAAAATCAGCCCGACTATGGGCCCAAACCGTCCTTCCATGGCGGCGGCATTAATCAAATCTTTCCATTTTCCTTGCAACTCAAAGATAAGGAACATTGAACTTCGTAATGTCTATGATCTCTCGGATTTCCAAAGTTGATCGCATTTGTCTCCCGAACCCTCGACCCATGTTGACTCCGATTGTTAGCCGGGAAGAGGGTTCTTGACCACATTAGGACCCCGAGGTGGTTCCAGCCTTGCCTTCTTCAATTAGGCGAGAGATCAGTGAGTTTCGTGTAGGTGCAATCATTGGTGTTATGCCCATGATATTTGTGGAAGCGGCAATGTTTGGTTTCGTCCATTCTCGACACTAGGTTTTTGGGTTTCCAGCTTCCAAAGGTCCGATGAGTCCTTCGGCTACCAAACCGTCAAAGACCTTTTCTAGTGGCATTCCGAAAATCTTCGCGGTATAGAAGCGAGGTCTCGGCTTCGCAACTACTTGGCTTGAATTCCGTCCCACTTTCTCATTCTCGGGATGTAATTGACGCGCCGACCGTTTCTTTTCCCTTTATAGTGACAAATGGGCGTTTGACACCGGTGCTTTATAGCGATAAGAGCCGCTGATCCCGTGGCCGGGGCCATGTTGAAGGCATTTTCAAACTTGGTACCAAAGATTTACCATTGCCGAAGGTCGGATAATAGTAATTGCCAATTTGGACCCTTAGTCGAGGCTTTAATCAGATTGGAAGATCTCCATCTCGTTCCTCTTCATTTAGCTGGGTCATCATTTCACCGAGCTTCCAGCCCATCTCCCGTAAAATTCACTCACCGGCTCGTCCGGGCGCCGTAGAGTGCCTTGTAGGTCATTCCCGCCGGTTTCCCAATTCAAATTGGCCTTATACTTCTCCGTAAAGGCTTCCTTAATTTGGTCCCAGTGGCTTCTGGGCTTCTGGGTTTTACGTGCAGAACCATCTAAGAGCCGAACCCTTTAATGACAACCGAAAATGGTCGGCCATTTGTTGATGTGTACACCTTGGCTCTCATGGCAAGAAGGTAGCTTTCAATATGAGTCCGGGGACAATCGGTGCCGCAACTTTTCAATCTCTCGGCATTCGGAATTTTGGAGGAAGAGGGACAATTTTGCTGGGATCAGCAATCCGATATGCCGCCTTTTTTTGGTGTTCAGCTCTCCGAACTTCTCCGCATGGACTTAACTTGTTCCATCAACCAAGTCATGTTGGGGTCGGGGACGGTTTCGATTCTAAGCAGTGCTTGTCGATTTGAGTGGCAGGATCGCTGGGTGGCACAGTGGTAGCCGGTACCATGGCTTGGGAGTCTTTAGAAGGGAAATAGGTGTAAACTTGGCCTGGTCCTGTTTCCCCGAGGCCGACTGTAGGCATAGGAATTAGGCTCGTAGTTGCAGAAGTAGGAAAAAGGAGCCTCGTGGGATCCTATTGGCAAGGTTGGGGGAGGAAGATCTCGTGGCAGGTGGCAGAGTTAAAAAGGTCACTTGATTGATTCTGAGGCCTGGAAGTTGTTCTGGGACGGCCCATACCGGGGAGAGGGAGTGAATCCCATAGGGTAGTGCAGAGGCCGCGCGATCGGGATAGCCGGGCGTTTGTTCTCTCGTTGGTAGGGAACAAAGCCGGGTCTTATCTCGAGGAGGAGAGGGTGTCGGGACCCTAATGGCTCGGGATACCGGAAAAGGCCGAAAAGGGACAGCCTTTGGCAAAGGCTCATATGTGGATGGAGGAGGGCACCGGTTATAGGCTAGGGGGCCGAGATGGTGACTTCGGAGTTTCATCTTCTACCATAACCAAGGAACCATTGGGCTCTACCACTATCTCGGACCCCATGACGGCGTAGCGCATCAATGAGCATGGCCCGCCGTTCCTCATGGGCCTTACGACCGTTTTCCAAGGCTAAGGCTAGCTCTTCTTCCCCGGGTCATCTCGGTTACCCAAACCAAGGCTTGTTCTCTCGTCGAATCGGACATTCTCGACTCTCTCGGGATCGACTCAAACCGAGGATTCTCGCGAACCTGCTCGAGAATTCTGCGCTAACAAGTCGCCGACCCGGTGTTCTCACCCACTTCTTTCTCGCCGCGGAAAGGGATAGGAAAGGTTTAGACTCGGGTAGGTGTTTAGTCAAGGCTCGTGCAATATGCAAATTAGAATCTTCCAGCTTTACTTAAAATGTTGTCTTTTATTAATATCTATTCGGTTGGAAAAGGGATTTGCCCTTCTTTTTCGTAACTACTCTAGATCCTGGATCAGTGGGTTCCGTCACTATGTCTATAAGCCCCTCGTATTCCACCTGTATTTCGACCTCCCAGGGTGGACAGCCCCGGGCGAGGGTCCTATAGGGCACGCGGATCCCACCGACCGAGAGTAAAGAACGCTCCTAACGGGTCTAGCGGGTCATAGGAACTTTCAACGCTCGAGCGATACGGATTATAGTCAAGGCAATACCAGGAAAGTCTCGTCTTTCTGCCTTGATAGAATTTTGGCAGAGCGAATGACGTTTTGACTTTCGGTAATGTTCGAGAAGATAATAGGCATGGGTCGGGCGGCAAAAGCCTGATGACACAGTGTCACATTGAACTTCGTTGCATACGCCGGGCATGAGTTAGAATCGAAGTCAATGCCGGGTCAAGATCTTGCCAATTTTTCCTTGTCGGAATTTTGGCAGAGCTTCGCTTGAGCGAAAGATCTTTTGATTTGTTGGCAAAGACTCGGTCTTGACTCTTACGCATTCCGTGCAGGTCAAGGTCAATAGTCAATGTCGGAGTCGAGATCTCGCCAATTTTTCCTTGTCGGAATTTTGCGTAGTTCCTCCTCCGTTATGAACTAAGGCTTGACCTTTACGAGGGTATGCAACCTGGCTATATGACACGGACTAGACCAAAAATCAACCAAAAGTCACGGTTTTTTGAAACGTGTGACACGGACTGTGCATTGGTCGACACCGGCCGCCATGGGGAGGTTGGGATGATTCCGTGCTCGCCCGGGAGCATCGTAAGGCCGTCCGTGATCACAGCCGGAACCACCTCGGGTTTGAAGGACGTGCGTGCAAAGTGTACATGATATATCAGGTGCGCGTAGTGTGCGGTCTTCTAAAAATGTTCCGTTTGTGAGTTAAAATAGAGATTTTCAGAAATGTGTTTTTAAAGGAATGATTTTCGGGACGGGGAAAATGCAAAGACATAAGCACGTAAATTTTCTGGGAGCCCTGGCCACCATGGAGCCGAGTAGCCCCAAGCCAAGCTAGGGACTCGCCAGATTAACCATGATTTTTCCCGGTGGAATTGCCACCGAGGTCGCCCGGCCGCATTCAAGGAGGATTGAGCCGTACGACTGCATGGATCAATTTTCCAGGTTCCACTCCTTTTGCTATTTTTCGGGTTGTTTCCCGTTCAAAGTATGCACAGATTCCAAGATGCAAATGATGCAATGCAAGGTAAAGAAAGCAAGTACGATTAATGAAATCGGCGACGGGAGTCTAACCTACTCAAAAGGAAAAAGCTTTCTTTTATTTTTCAAATTTTTTTTTTCGAAAAGGGATACTGGTACGTGGGATTGTTAAACCACCGGTTATCCCAACTCCCATATCAGGGAGTGTACAGGAAGGGCAAGTGGTTTCCACCTATATACCGAGTATCGATTTTTTGTTTTGAAAATAAAAGCTTTTCTCTTTTGGGATATCCCCAGCAGAGTCGCCAAACTGTGAATGTGTGCCCAAATTTTTTTTGTTTGTTGGATTCACGCGATTTTGAAGACATCCGGTTTAATTTGAAAAACGGAGTCGCCACGCCATTTTGATTACCTCAAAACTTTGAAAAAAAGGTTTTATGGGTTCGGAGGTTAAGTTACCCCTTGGGAAGAACGGATCGTCGTTCACCCAAGGTGCCTTGCCGGAGCAAGTCTCCCAAGATCCCATTAATCGTGCTTGCTTGCGTGCTTTCTTGTGTGCATGTGTTTGAAAATAAGGAGGGAATGTCCCAAGTCGTCTTCCGTACGTACAAACCATTTGTTGGTTGTCGCTCGGGATTTCTTGGATTTTATGTATTCGGGATTATGATCCCGTCCTCATCTTGGACTTGTGATCATCGCATTTTTGGACCTTGGGACTTGCGTGATCGAGAGAATGACTCTCTTTATAGTCAAGGATGAGGTTCTTTAGAAAAGGAGGGTCCTTAGCCCATCAATCCTACACTTTAAGATGGTCGAGCTCATATAGATGCTTCATACTCGTCTTAAGTGATAATCGGAGATATAGGGTTCAAAGGTGTCCCTTTCTAAAGAGATTATGAAACCTTTATGGAAGGAACGATGTAAAGATAGGATCTTTTACACCGGTCCGTTCCGAGGTTACTAATGGGGGAATGGGGGAATGCATGTAAAAATGACATTTTTAATGAAAAGATGACATTTTTGGATTGCAAAGGATGCATTTGATTTAAAGAAATGATCTTTATTGCAAAGGATGCATAAAGACACAATTTTTATGCAAATGATGCATTTTTATGAAGAAATTGGAATTCAATATGCAAAGGATGCATAAAGATTGCATTTTGAAAAGCATAGGATGCTAGTTTATGATAAAGACATGATCTTTAAAGCAAATGATGCTTGGAAAAGGTATTTTGAATGCAAAGGATGCATTTTTATGGAAAAGATTTGATTTTTATATGCAAAGGATGCATAAAGATGACATTTTTATTTGGAAAATAGGGGTTTTAGGTGCAAAGGATGCACCTTTATGGATAAAGACTACATTTTTAATGGCAAATGATGTCTAATGCATGCAAAGGGGAAGGGGGAATATAAAGATATGATCTTTAATCTACCAAGTCCCAAGCAAGATAAAAGCAATGCAATGAGCAATTAAGATGCAAGGTTAGGGCGTGCGAGGTTACCAATGGCTTCCTTTTCTTCTTTGGATGAAGCTAGGAGGAGAGGATTGATCTTGAGCCTTCAAGGAGGAGGGAGGTGACTTCTTGGCCTTCTTCTTCACCTTCTTGGACTTCTAGCAGCTCTTTGGGGGATCTTCTTCGTATTATGAGAGTATTATGCTTTTTGTTGATGATCAAAATGGGTAGAGGAGGGATCTATTTATAGGCAGTCTGGAAATCGCCAATGAAGCCGTGCGGCTAGGGACCGCGAGCTAATGCAGCCGTGCGGCATTATCCCTTGTGACTCAGCATTTCTAGAACCATGCAAGGTGGCAATATCTAGAAGCTTCCTCCCAATTAAGAAAAACGTGTTTCTTAATTGGGAAGGCTCCCTTTCAGCCTTTTATTCAATTTGGAACAGTTCCGGAATATTTCCGGAACACTAGGAAGGTCCGGGGAATTACCGGGAAACTTACCGAAATTGCCGGGAAATTTAACCGGAAGGCATGAGCCAGATTTGGGTACTTACAATTGCTGACGTGGATTCCAATGGTAAAAAGTGGTTCACTTCAAGTCTTCAATCATTGGATGCGGTCCTGGAGTGGAGCGGTTGGATAGATGCGGTTTCACCAGGAGGTTGCAAAGTGCAGTTGAAATATTGGAATTGCACAAGTGTGGTTCACCAAGCGGTTGCACTGCAGTTGTTCAAAGGCAGATTCAAAGAAGAATTCCACATGCGGTTGCATGTGCGGTTTTGAGGTGTGGTTTTGAAACAGCTTGGAACTGCAACCTTATATCCAATGAGTCTTGTGCCAGTCTTCAAGCCTAAACTTAACCTATTCTATAAAATGGACTTAGCTAAAAAATTGAAGTCTAAGCTTCATTACATAGGGTCCTAAAGTCCTTAAAATAGACAGGAGGTTATGGTATCAATCAAATCTAATCTAAAATAGGAGGGTTAAAATATGCATACCCAACAACTTCCATTCCGGATTGCTCCAAACGTGCATTTAGCAGCAACCTCATCGAGTGCTTTCGAAGGCAATCGAAGAATTTCCTCAAGTCAACAAAATGTTTTTTGTCTGACCCCTTCGAGTGAATGATCATGTTTTCGACATACACCTTGATTTCCTTATGGATCATATCATGGAAAAGTGTTGTCGCAGCCCTTTGATAGGTAGCCCTGGCATTCTTCAACCCAAAGGGCATTACAGTGTAACAGTAAGTTCCCCATGGGGTGGTGAAAGCGGTCTTCTCCTGATCCTCTTCAGCCATATTAATCTGATTATAACCAGCAAAACCATCCACAAAAGATTTTACTTCAAAGTTGGTTGTGGTATCAACCAGCATATCTATGTTCAGTAGTGGGAAGTCATCTGTTTGGCTTGCTTTATTGAGATCTCGGAAATCTACACAACAACGCACCTTTCCATTAGCCTTGGTAACTGTGACTATGTTGGAGATCCATGTTGGGTATTCGATCACTCTTATGAAGCCAACGCGAAGCATTTTCTCAATTTCCTCCTTGGCCTACAAAGACCACTCGGGCTTGATTCTGCGCAATTTTTGCTTGACGGACTTGACCTATGGGTTCAAAGGGATTCGATGATCTACTATGGCGGGATCCAAACCGGGCATATCCTGATAGGACCAGGCGAACACATCTACGTACTCTTTGAGCAAAGCTGCCAATGCTTCTCGCTCGGTGCCAATGAAGAAACTTCCAATCTGCGTCTCTTTATGCTCTTCAGTAGTCCCTAAATTCACTTTGGTTAAAACTTCATCGGCAGCTTGGGCTCGATTTTCCTCTTGTTCAACATGTTTAAAGATGTCTTTAATATATTGTTCATTTAGTGTGTCTGCATCTTTAACAAGTGAATCGTTATTAACTATACCTGGTTTATTAGTTAATTTATCATTTGTTAAATTGGCAATGAGGGGATACTCAGAAAGGTTGAATTTCTCATTCAAAGCAAGTGGAAATACGTTGTTGCTGCTACAAACTCGTAATCTTTGGGAGTAAGGCCGTCGATGACCCGAGAGACTCGAACTCAAACACAAATGTACTCCGAATACTTTTCAAGGCTAGACTCTAGGAAATGAGGGGTCAATCCAAGCCGCTCGACCATTTCTTTCTTGCCGGGTCATGGGGCCTGAGAAAGTAACCCAATTTCTCAGTGGTATTTTTGATTGGTAACATCCACTATGGGGTCCATCCCAGACGTCTTCCCCAAAGTCTTATTAACTAGTCTTGGGTATTACCATCTCGAACACCGATTCATCCATTTCGTTTATTGCAGGTTCAACCATAGAGAGTTTTTCAAATTCCTCGACCATGTAATGAGCCTCTTGAAACTGATATTTATTCCGAATGGTGGTGGTAGTGGGTCCTGGCAGACTTGGCATGTCAAGAAATGCTCTTCTAACGGGGTTTGACCCAAAGCCCCTGAATTTCTTGAGGTTTTGCTGTAGCTTTTCCCATTTGTTTTCTGATGTAGACCATTCCCATCCCGTGCCGATGATCTCTTCTTTTCTCTCTGCGTCCTCATTTAAATCATAGACCTTTCATATAAAATAGCAGGCCATGTCGAGGCTGTAGGGGCAGAGGTTGGAGTTTATGTATGGGATTCCATTATCAACGGTCAAGCGCTTCTCACGTGCAATCATCTTATCTTCTTCAGGATCTTCGGGAGTGGGAATGTATCCCAAGCCATGACGAGTAGTCTGTTCTTTGACCTCAATGATTTTCTGAGTGCCCTGATGATGTTTGCCCATACCAAGCCCCGGGATGTATTTCATAAGCTTCATCATTTTCATAGAAGGGGGAATTTTGTCCCAAGTTAAGGGAAGGTCCACACAACATACTTGCGCCTTAGGATTCTCGACAGTGAACCCCATCAACATTATGCCATCATCATCGTGCTTGATTTCTAAGACCGGGATGTCATTTGTATTCGTCTTTTCTGTGGTTACACTGTCCCCGTATATTATGGTGAGATCGTTTCCTTGCACGAATTTTACGCATTGGTGAAAGGTTGATGCCACCCCATTGATTTGGTGCAACCAAGGCCGGCCTAGGATGGCGGTGTAGGTGATTGGGATGTCAATAACTTGGAAATTCGTAGGCATCATTTGTTTTCCATACCAAAGGTTCAAAGTAGCTACTCCCAAAACTGCACGAGATGTCGATTCGTAGGCCTTGATAGTCTGAGTTGATGGCTTCAAGTCTTTCGGCTTGATCCCTAATAGGTTCATCATTTTAGCGGGGAGGACATTCATTAATATTGATCCTCCATCAACAAAGACCCGAGGGAGGCGATGTTCATCGAGCTGAATAGTGATATAAAGGGGCTCATTGTGATTATCCCCAAATTTCGACAGGTCAAGGTCAGTAAAAGTGATAATGTTCCCGTAATGGATGTTACCAATCATTTGTATTGCCTCATCTGGGCTCACATCGATTGGAACCATAGTCCGAGCAAGACTTTCTTCTAACTTGAGTTTATGAGGATAAGAGGAAGTGAGCAAGGACCAGAGAGAGATGTTGGATTGAGTGCGCTTAAACTGGGTTAGGATCGGGTCTTCTTTATTGGGATCAAGCACCTCGACTTCCTTGACATAGGGGCTTTTATCGGTTCGAGGTTTTGGCATTACGGGTCTTTTGTCAATCTTTGGAGGATTTACAGGAATTTGGCCGGAACGGGTCAGCACATTTTCTTCAGGCTTTACTCTTTCCTTTCTTGATCCTTTCAATTCCGCCATAGACAAAGGTGGGCTTCTGACGACGCATGGTCACGCATCATTCCTTAACTCATTAACTGTTACTGCTTTTGCTGGGGGTTTGACTGCTGCTCTAATATCCTCCCAAGACAAAGGTTGAGGTTTTACGACATTTTGGGTGTTAGTAGTCTCGCAAAGTTCCCTCTAGCTTAACATGTAATAAAAATGCTCGTGATCCTGAGTTGACCCTTTCCAAAGAATGACGTCATCCTCCTCGTCCAACTCATTCTTGTTATCTTCTGAAGGATTATGCCCCATGATATTCCTCCACTCAAATTAAAGACCAGATATATGAGCTCAGTAAGGTCTATCACATCCCCGCCTGGATCCATAAGGAAGAGGAAGTGATCAACTTCTCCCCTAATGAGCTAGCCGGAAGTCGCGTAGCCTCGTGAACAACCTGCAATCAAAGAAGGATTGATAACTATGAATCAGAGAGACTCCTCATAGACTCGGGGACCTCTAGGGATATTCTATACTACTCTACCTTCCACAAGATTAATCTGAAAGATAGCATGCTTGAGACATACTCTGGAAGACTAGAAGGCTTCACCAACCATAAAGTCAATGACATGGGGACAATTGACCTACTACTAGAAGTTGTAAAGCATCCCTTCCGAGCTGAGGCCACGGTAACATTCGTTGTTATGGACCTGGCAAGTGACTACCAAGCCATCTTAGTCATCCCAAGTCAATGCAAACTTGGGATGGTCGCCTCCCTCCCTCACCAGCGAGTTAAATTTCCCACTCGTATTGGAATCGGATGCATGAGGGCGACCCCCAAAGACTTCTTAGAACATGTGATGAGCAGCAGAAAAACTGCCAGAAAGGTGGAGGTAGACACACTAGAGGAAAACCAAATCTCTATGTGTGTAAAAACTACCAGCGCCAGTTTTAGGCTTAATCTAATTTATGAAGCCGAAGATGAGGAACACATGATACTATACATCCATGAGGATGACAACAATGACACAGTTCTGTCTGCCCCATATGTAGCCCCTCATCTCATCAGCAGCCAGAACTCGGGGGGCCAACCCTGACTTGAGACAAGGAGAGATGTAGGACGTAGACGAACTAGTTGAGATGGAAGACCTAGACATAAATGGTGATGAGGGTAGAAGACTTAGAGAAATAATCATCGAAACATTGCAATTTCGGGACGGTCAAGATTTGGAAGCCGTGGATGAATTGGAAGAAATTATACTCAATCCCGACTACCAAGAGCAGAGAATAAAAATTGGAAGGCAACTCTCCCCAGAAGAAAGGGAGGAGATCATCACCCTACTGAAAAACAACCTAGATGTCGTTGCCTGAAAGGTCGAAGATATGAGAGGAATCAAATAAGAGGTGGTTGTCCACAAGTTGGAAGTCGACCCGTCTGCTAAACCTATCAAGCAAACAAGGAGAATTTTTGCAAATGACAAAGAAGACACAATCATAGAAGAGGTGCAGAAACTGCTAAGTGCTGTAATTATCAGGGAAGCAACCTATCCAGTTTGGTTGGCCAATGTTTTAATTGTTAAGAAGCAAAACGGGAAGTGGCAAATGTGTGAGATTTTACAGATCTCAACAAAGTTTGTCCGAAAGACGTTACCCTATCCCCAAAATTGACAAGCCGTAGACTCCATCGCCGGACATAGGACTCTCATCTTCCTAGACGTCTTACTCAAAGTTACCACTAAATAAAGATGGCCGAGGAAGATATTGAGAAGACAGCCTTCCAGCAATTCAAGGAATTTATTGCTATACCATGATGCTCCTGCTTAAAAACATTGGTGTAACTCTACCAACGCATGGTCAACAAAGTGTTTCGTGGGGAGCCGATAAAGCTCGTAACATGGAAGCCTACAATGACGATATGGTCATTAAGACTAGGAATGTAAGGCCCGCCTCGGATCCGGAAGAAACCTTTGGCAACCTAGGAGCAAACAAAGATGAAATTGAATCCAAGTAAATGTGTGTTCGGGGTGACGGCCGGAAAGTTCATAGGCTTTATGGTATCACAAAGGGGGATCAAGGCGAAGGCAGAAAAAATCAAATCCTGGATCGACATGAAAGAGCCTGCCAACATCAAGGAGGTTCAATGGTTGAACAGAAGAATAGCAGCCATTGGTAGGTTTATTTCAAAGTCTGAGGAAAAATCACTGTCTTTGTTCAAAGTTCTGAAGGGGACTAAAAGCTTCTCCCCGACATCCAAATGCAAAGTCTATGGAGAAATCACTATCTTTCTTCAAATCCTCGGGCTTAAAAACACTGGTGTAACCTTGTCCAAGACATAATCAAAAAGCTAGAATTTTTCAAAATAGGTCAGATAGGCCAGAAAGATAATCAAGTGGCAGATGTTATATCCAAACTTGCCACTATCGATATGGCAGATCTTGATTCTAACCCACTTCATAGTCTTTTTCGAAGAACTCCGCCTACGAAATACTACGATTAATGCTCCTAGACGGGGAGGAGAAGTGCCTGGATAGATGAATATATGAACTTCATTGAAAAATACCAACTACCCGATAATGAAGCACGTGCTAGGCTCATTAAGAAGAAATCGCAAGGTTTACAATGTGGAACGAAATCCTTTACGTAAGATCATTCACAAAGCCCAGCCGACATGTGTCCACCCTAAAGAAATAAAAAATATCTTGGCGAGAAGTCCACGAAGGCATCCGTGGTGGTCACTCGGGGCCATAACCTTAGCAGACACAAAAATCATCACGCTAGGTTATTGCTGCACTCAAACCTAAGAGATGACGCACAAGCCTACATAAGAAAGTGTGACAAATTCCAGAGATATGCTAACATTCCTGTGCTCCAATCAAGGGAAATGTACACTCATAATACCTACTTTTCCATTCGACATGTGGGGAATCGACATCATTGAACCCTTCTCCCCTGCCCAAGGCAATTGCAAGTACGTGATCATGGCAGTCGACTGCTTCTCAAAGTGGATAGAAGCAAAAGCCTTAGCCAAAATCACAGAAGAGAACGAAATCAACTTCGTTCATGACTTCATCTTGTGTCGCTACGGGGTTCCACATACTATTATCTCGGATCATGGTCACCAGTTCTCCAAGGCTTTTACAGCAGAACTGAATAGACTAGGTGATGGATAAAAATCCTCTTGTAATAAAATACCTAGCAAGTGTACTAGCTACCGTTGTAGTAGTATGCACAAGCAATGGTCGAACCACAGAGACTTGAGTGAATTAACAAGTTGATTGAATTAGTGTAAAGTAACCAAGGGGGGTTTGATTTTGATTGATTTAAACTAAATTAAATTGCAAAAAAAATAAACTAATGAAAATAAAACAAAGGATTGAAATCAAGAATGACAACGGGATTCACAGATTGGGTTTCACAATACATTCACTTTATGCTATTTTATCTCTTTAAGAAGACATCAATTTCATTCTAGGGTTCATTCACAAAATCATGAGTTGGGACTGTTTGGTGTGCGATTTGCAACTCAAATATTCTTCTTTTATTATACTTCCAGTTACGTATATATAATAATCAAAGAACTCATGAAGATCAAAAGAATAATTGAACCTAAACCAATTGATTTCAGTTACGTCCTCAATTCGGTTTAAGTAGTAAAATAACAGTCATATATCTATGCCCGAGTTACCGTAGCAATGGATACCCACAAATTCTAGGGCCAAAAATATCTTAACATAAATCTGAAACCCTAGAACAGATTAAAAATATTTTACCACTCTAGAAAGAAATTGAATTAATAATTAAAAATTATAGCATAAAATCATGTAATGTTATTCTCAATCCGCAAATCAAATATTTAGCTACTCATAATAAAAAATAAAAATTACAAAAAAAAAAAAAAATCATAAACCCTGAATCTAAACGGGACGGAAGAAAGTATTGTTTCTTCCCTGAACAAGGCTCTCGGCCGCCTTCGAGAACAAAGAACATTTTGGCCTAATCTTTCAAGTTTTTATCCACGCTTATACTTTGGTCACCGTACTTTTCAGCCTTTGTCCTTGAACTTTCCAAAATAAGCTTTTTCTCTTCTTTTTTTTCCGTCAAATTTCACTTCAATCTCTCGTATTTATAAAACACTAGAAAATACATTAAATTCTCAAGGTTTCGAACGTAAAATAAGCTTAGAACATATCTTTTGGATGGGTAAAACCACATCCATCAAATACCCCCAAACTTACCTTTTGCTCGTCCTCGAGTAAAACAAAACAAAAGAAAAACAAAACTACTCTAACAAATAAAAGCAATCAACAAAAAATATTTTTGATATGTTCTCACTACATACAAGGTTGTCGGCCAAACAAAGTCTCAGATTCTCACAAAATATGCTAAACGAGTGCCAATAAGAAAATGCAATTACAATCACATTAATGCATCTAATCCACAATTTTCCACCTCGGCCTGAATGATGAATGAAATATGAGAGATCATGATCAACAAGAAAAGATTGTGTATGGGTTCACTAAGACATGCCCTACATTACATATAACAATACAATTTACAAGGATACTCATATGCACGATTACGCACTTGTCAACCCGATTACTCAATATTGAACAAAAATATGGCTCAAAGTCAAATCCACAACAATTGTGGGTCTAGGTTCACGGGTACAAACGAAGGAATGGAAATACAAACACAAGAATGTGAAATTAAAAAAGCCTTCCCATCGTGTATAATACTCCTTCCGGAATTTCAAATCTTTTCCGCTCACCTTTGTTTCTCCCCAATGCTTCAACCCCCAAACTAGAACTTTGTTCATACTTTATACACTTGGAGTTGAAAGCATGCCCTCACTCAATACGTGTGTCACCGATCAATCATACTTCACAAAATTAGGGGGCAAGTCGTTTCTTTTCTTTTTAATTTTTTTTTATAATTTTCTCTCTTTTTTTTTTTAACTTGAACTTGAACTTTTTTTTTTCTTGCCCCTTTTATGCAATATACATCATGTTCCTCACCTTCCTCACACATTCTCTTAAATTCCTAATGTAACCCCAAACCGGGATCGTTTTCTAATTCTCACATTCTTGTAAAGGTAGGATAAACCTATTCTGCAGGTGTCGTAAGTGAGTTAGTATGCGTAGGCGTCAAATGAAGGCGAATGGTGGCTCTAGATGTTCCATTCTTTTTCTAAACGGGCTCAAAAAGGGATCAAGTGATAATTCATATATAAGATAGTGGCCTGAGAAAGTCGAAGGCTCACAAAGAGGGTCAGAAAAGAAATATAAGCCATAAATATCAAGTAATCTATTGATGTGTTATTACAAGCGTCATGGCAACCATGTTCTCCTAGGACCCCGAGAATGTCAAAGTGAACCCATAAAGCGACACCTAAATTAATGACCATAATCAAGAAATATGATGGAAGCTGAATGGTGGTAGCAAATTTATGTTTTACATGTATTAATGCAATTCTAATAAACAAAATTTGGCACAAACTTAGCAAAACTCAATCAAAAAACCCTCAAATCATCACCGAAGTTGGCCAACTTCCCTAGCATATAAAAGAGAACAAAATTTTTAAAATTTTCTATTTTTTTGGAGGGTGACACTATATACACTTCCCTATAAACTCACAAACTCGGAGAGATATCTACCCCCAAACTCAAAACATGCTATGTCCCTCATAGCAAAGAGAACAACAACATGCCTCGGGTTCAAAGGCCGATATGACACAACAAATCAAAATAAATAAAGCAATAAAAACGTAGGCTTCCTTGGGTTACCTCCCAATTAGCGCTTTTGGTTAAGGTTGTTAGCCCCGACCGCGTTGCTCCCAACTAAATGGGATTTGATGTGGCCACAATTCCCTTTGGCCTTCGCTTTCCTTCCCTTGGCCCACTTTGCACATTCGCAGTACGTACACCCATCACTTTCCACACAAATTCACCCTCCTTCTTTATAAGCTTCGGGTGGAGCCCAAGGATTTTCTTAACCTTTTCTCTTACCCTTTTTCTTTTTCTTCCTTTTCTTTTTCTTGGGGACCTCTCCCCCAAACTCATTCTCTCGCCATATTCTCCTTACAATCAATCAACCCATCTTCCTACACAAATTATCATAAAGAGCTGTTATCCTGATTACACATCTTCGCAAAAGAAAGTGTCGTAAATATCAAGAAAATAACACTCTTCTATTTTAGCACATGAGTCAATATTGATAGACTTTTAGAGGAAAGAAAGATTTTACTAGGACACCGACCCTCTTTGGGATCGGTCTAGTGTGGGTGATACGGGCCATCACAAGAAGCAAGCATTGTCGGCCTTATTTTTCAAGGCACACAAGTGGGAACCCGCACTATCCCTAGAAATTCTCACCGTCCTTGACAAAACTTCACAATCATCAACATATGGAACATCGCCTCACTTATCATCACTAGGATATTTCATGGCATCAAACACGTAAATTTCAATTTTTTCACCACAACTACGCTCATAGACAGCTTTGCACATTCCTCTACATTAATAATGGTAAGTTGGTCGTCGCCATGAAAGGTCTCCCAAGTAATATGGGTGAATCACAGTACTACCTTCACTTCTTGGCATCTCCAATACCACAAAATCAACAGTATAATCAACGAATCAACTCCGAACTAAAAACGTCCTCCACAATACCCAAAGGTCTTTTGAATGGACCTATCAAGAAGTTGTAAGTAGCCATTGTAGTGGGTTTTAATTGTGTGAAGATCCATCTCAAGATACAAATAATAAGCAAATTAATGCTAGCCCCAAGGTCCAACATAACTTTCACCCTTTGGACTCCCCCATAGTAATAGAAATAAGAAAGCTTCCGGGATCCTTTTAATTTGGGTGGAAGACTATATCAGTAATGTACGCACAAAGACTAGCATTCATGCACTCATCAAAACCTTTCTCATCCGTCCCATGCTTAAATTTCCCCGGAGTTTATTTCTTTGAAAATTTTTGCATAAGCTGGAACATTTTTTTTTTTATCACATTTAAAAGAGGAAGATTTAGTATTTACTCTTGGAAAACATATCAATCAATTCCTTCCTTTCTGATGATCCAACTCATGTCTTAGAAAATCTACCGAAAAGGAAATGAAGTAGGCAATGTGGAGGTACATATGGCTCGGGGTTGGAGAATCAACTTTAGAATTTTCCCCCATTCCACTTGTACTCTTATCACAACCATCATCATTATTATCAACATTAGCATTATTATCTATAATGTGAGTGGGGAGAAGAAGATGAAGGAGAAGCTTACCTCACTACTCTTACCCGTTTGCCATTTCGGAGGGTGATAATGGCATTTGCTTGATGTGGTTGGGCTCGGAAAGGTCCCGGGCTTATTGGACCTTGTAGGGCGTTGGGCTGCCAATTGCCCAATTTGAGTCTCCAACTTCCCGAAGGGTAGCTTCATGGTTCTTGGAAGCTTGATGACTTTCCCGCCTCAATTGATTATTTTCAAATTTCGCATTTTCTCCCCCATGGCCATTTCCCTACGGTTCCCTTTTCTTCGCTTCATACTCCGTCCATGGAGTGTTGAGGATGGAGAGGCTTATTTTGTTCTTTGATTACCTCCCCATGAAAAATTTGGGTGTCAGCTTCTACCCCTAGCTTCCGTATGTATTCGAATAAGGATTATTGTTTGGAGGGAACCGCCGGCCAAATCCTCGCATTGCATGTGCCCGTTCGTAATTAAACAAAGAAACCACTTTGACACATGTTAGTAGCATGATTGTTAGAACCACGCTTAGCACAAAAATCATTTACAAGATGAGCAACAAGGCACAACAGTTAAGAAGCATTTTGCGAAAGCTAATTTATCAAATCTTTGGTTCAAGAATGCAAAGTGCTTAGCACCTCAAGTGAGCTTAGCCCTACCTCATTCACTCCCCTTGTTATCCCCCTTTACCCTTTCTATTGAGAATTAGCACTTAACATCTCAAACAGCTTCCCTAATTGTTGCACCGTCTTGGTACGCCTGAAATTTCAAACTACTCGTTGCATTTGCTTCAATTGATCAATGGTATTCAGGGATAAAAGCCCCATAAAAAGTTTCGATGCAACATGGAAGCAGGAAAGTTATGTATGCGGACACCGAATTTGTAATATCTTAAACCTATCCCATGCCTCGCAAAGGCTTCCCCCGATTCCCGAGCAAATCCCATAATCTTCACTCCTAAAATTAGTCAAAGCAATCATAAGGGTACAAAATTTAGTAAGAAAGCACCATGCAAATATAACTACACCCGGATCCGGCTCGCGCGCGGAGGGGGCCCCGAGGCATCTCGCATTCGTGTCGCCGTTCACCGAATGTCGCCCGGATCCGAGAGGCAGCGCAATCGCGCCCGGCATCCGGGCTTTATTCCTCTTCGCCGTTGCGTGTCGGGAGGTGTCTCGCCGTTTGTTTTCGCATTTGTAGAGTTGCCACGCCGTTTTTATTAAGCCCAAAATATTGAAAAGCGGCACGCTTAAAGATAATTTTAAAATCGTTTTTGTGTGATGAGATTTTGAGTTCGGAGGTCGTATGACTCCTCGGGAAGAGAATATTACCCGAGTCACCTCGTAAACGAGTCTTTCTGGATACCCCTAATATCCTTTAAAATGTTGTGTGTGTGTGTGTGTGCTTTTAAAAATGCATGGCCGTAGCTCCGATGTCTACATTTTGTAATAATCGCTTTATTGAAATGTATTGAAATAAGCAGGAAGGAAGCCTTTACCAATGTTGGTTCGTGTCCTGTCTTCCGCAATGGGGGAATAGTGCTTGAGGATGGAATAGTGCCCGGGACGGACCGGGATTAAGCTTCGGAAGGAATCGGTTGTCTCATGGACAGAGTTTCGCGTGAGTTGAGGCTGCAGTGCTGCGTTCGGGCAGAGGTTCGGCGTGCGCGGAGATCGTAGGGATCACTCGGGCAGCAGGTTCGGCGTGCGCTTGGGTGGCAGGAGTCACTCGGGCGAGTTTCGGCGTGGCCTGGGATTGCCGGTTTGACTCGGAAAGAGCCGGACACCGCGGGAAAGACTGTGCAAGGCTTCCTGAGTACCACGAGGGGCCTCGTGAGTACCTTTCGAGGAGTGCCTCGTGGGCAGCGCGGGAGCATCGCGTAGCGCTGAGAGAGGCTTCGGAGCACCACAAGGGAGCTCGAAGGCCTCGGAAGGATCCGAAAGGGGCCGGGAGTGCCCTCGGGAGAGGACGGAGGGGAAGCTCGAAGGCTTAGGGAGGAAGAGAGAAAGGGGAGGAGTGTGAAAATGAGGAGGGGGAGCCCTCTATTTATAAGGCCGTTTAGGTGCAAGAAGGTCCGTACGATTTAACCTTTCTAAGTTATCCGTAATTTTGATTTTCCTCGATTTGAGGGAATATGTGATGATGGTGAATATTCGAATTATGATGTCCCCCCGAGGGTAATCATTTTCTCCTAGATTTGAGGAAATATTGTGGACTTTAAGGGGGATTCCGCGCAATTATGAAAACAAAGAGGTCCGTAATGACCATTTTTGCTTTTCCAATTTCCTCAAAATTCTAAAAGGTACTTTTGTCCCTTTTTATCCTGTGAAGGCTCCTCCCTTGGTTTGGTCAGGGGTTTTGAGAGGGTTTTTGAGTGCCGTAGGTCGTCCGAGATCAAAAGCGTTGGATGAGTCTCGCGGTGCTTCCCTTCGTGTGCTTGAAAGGGGGCGATCCAGATTGGGGTACTTACAAAGCCCCTCGACGACGTCACTTACGAAAGAAGCTGGGCCGCCGATAAGATATGGGTAATCTGGATCAAGTGCCGGGAGATAAAGTGACCGGGAGGCCGCGTGAGGACGCAGGGTGGTGTCCTGGTCAGCAGACCGCTTAGGCCGGCAGGGCCGGACCCCGCGATAGGATTTTCCTGCATGATCCTCGGCGGGAATCAAGCCTCCGGCCGTAGTTCGGGTGTGGGTGGAATATGCGGAAGAGCGGGCGAATGCGTGGCGTGGTGGTGCCCTCGGGCAAGCCGTGGCAGGGACCGCCGAGGCCGGGCCATGGTGACGCGGTGGTGTCTCGGGTGACCGCATAGGTCGAATGGCCGGACCCTCGTGATAGGATTCCTACGTATCCCCGACGGGAACCAAGCCTCGGCCGTAGTTCGCAGGTCTCTGAAATAGTGAAAGTGCGGCGGCGTGCCCCCGCCAGTTGTCGCGGCGGACCGCCGAGGCCGGGCCATGGTGACGGGGGCGGTGTCCTAAAATGTGGGTGACCGCCGAGGTCAATTGCAGGACGTGGTGGTGTCCTGGGATGGAAATTCCCACGATTTTCCTAATCGGGTGGTTTTCTAAGGCCTTCCTGGCCAGGGAGATAGTGATTTTGGAGGTTTGAGATGCCCCCACCGAGTGGTTTAAAGCCTTCCGGGCCGGAGATAGTAATGTGGGAGGTTTATACGGTGTCTTCCCACTGCAGTGGCTTAAAGCCTTCCTGGCCGGGAGGTAATAATGCGGGAGGTTTATACGGTCTTCCTGGACCGAGTGGTTTAAAGCCTTCCGGCCGGGAGTGTAATAGTCTGGCTCATTTATACGCTCCCTGGGACCGAGTGGTTTAAAGCCTTCCCGGGCTGGAGATAGTATGAAGACTTGAGTCGTCTTCTCCCCGGCTGCGCTACATGGTGACTTTCAATCGTCTTCCGGCTACTTATTACCATGCGCGAGGACTTCAATCGTCTTCCGTCGCTGGCTATGCGTGCAGGACTTTGAATCGTCGTCGTGGCTCGTGCCATGCGCGAGGACTTCAATCGTCTCTCGTCTGCGGCCGGGTGCCATGCGCAGGACTTCTCAATCGTCTTCCGGCCGCGGTTTGCCACGCGCGGTGACCTTGAATCGTCTGCCGCGGCTGTCAGTGCCATGCGCGAGGACTTTGAATCGTCTTCCGTCATGGTCATGGAGGCATAGCCGCTTTGTAAGCTTTGATTACAGAGGTGTGCAAACATGCCTCGTGCTTTGTCCGCCGGGGGAGAGGGCTGGACTTACGATGGCCGCCGGTGTTCATCCGCTGAGGATTTATCGTGGCCTGCAGTAGGGCTTTTCCGCCGAGAGGGTGACGCTGGACCTGCTTTTATGGGCCGGTGGTCGAGTTGCCGCTGAATGTTTTGGAGGCGTTCTCAGGCTCTGATATTTGTGGCCGGGAGGTGGCCGGCTCCTTCTTGCGTTTTGTTTTGCCGCTGAAGGCGGGACCGGTCTTACACCGATCACGCGGTTGAATTGCCGTTGAGC